>OY744545.1:30866181-30913681 GCA_963556195.1 Sepiola atlantica
AGATTTGGGGCGATAGCAGGTGGAAGAGCTACGGTAGGTATTGAAAAGAAGATAGTATATATATCTTTATATATATATATATATATATATATATATATATATATATATATATATATATATATATATATATCTTTATATATATATATATATATATATATATATATATATCTTTATATATCTTTATATATATATATATATATATATCTTTATATATATATATATATATATATCTTTATATATATATATATATATCTTTATATATATATATATATATATATATATATATATATATATATATATATATATATATATATATATTCTAAAAATATTCTAAAACGAAACACACCGGTGTTTTATCGTCAGTAAAAACAATAACAAAAGGCTGCTTAAGATCATAGGCGATAAAACATTGTACATAAGTCATGCAGGGCGTCTCGGCCTGGGGGTAAAAGACGGACATAGACAATTACGTCGAGGTTTCGATCCCACTTAAAGTAGACATGCTGATGACGGATCATAGCCAGAAACACATGTCCATGGATTTCTTTTATGTACGTAAAAAGTAATTTACGAAAAAAAAATTAATAAATATATATATATATATATATATATATATATATATATATATATATATATATATATATTGATATAATTATCATTAATGACAATATACATATCAGCGTATACTATCCGTGCCTTTTTACTTTGCAGTTTACTTAAAAGATTTAGCTTGAGGATTGTCAATTAGTAACAACGGAGCATATATAAGTCAGGTTCATTTCATATTCCAATAACCATGATTTGATTTTATTATTTTTATTTATATTTTTTCACGTTTCCCCAAAAGATAACATTTCTGTGATATATATATTTTTACGGTCCGTTTCATTTGTCTTGAGCCAAACAAGATGTTTATGTCAATATTGTCTCTGCAACATTAAGAAAATCATCATAAAAAGAGTAAAAAATTCTTAGATTAGAGTATCTTGAAAAACAACTACACTATGCAGTGGTTCACTGTATACTGGTAGGTTTTGTTTTCAAGACACTTTAATCCAATTAATTTTTACTCTTTATATATATATATATATATATATATATATATATATATATATATATATATATATTGGGTTAGAGTAACCCCCCCATCTTCAGAAAATATATACACACCGACTACTGAGTATATTTTCTGAAGATGGGGGATTCTCCAGAAAATGTATATTAAAGAACAATCAAAGGAAGACACACCACCCTACCATCACGGTCCGAACTTAACACTGATAAATATAATAAAATTATTCTTAAATTATTCATTCCTCAATATTGTCACTATTTGATTGTTTACCATTTCACGTACCAACAGTGTCACCTTACCAACGCATTGTCTCCGCCTTCTAACAATACTTATTATATATTACGCACAATGCTTCAAGCAAACTACAACATTCTTCCTGTATATATATATATATATATATATATATATATATATATATATATATATATATATATATATATTAAGCTTATGAAGTATGTTCATTTGAATTAATCCAGTGAATCGTTGTTGTGTTTATAAAGTAGTGCCCGACCGATTTGTAACTAAAGCCGAAACATGTGTAGGAATGCACAGGCGGAAATTGAAATTTAATGTGAACAAAGGTCAATATTTAAGTAACCCCCTATAAATCTGGCCACGAAATCACAGTTGTCCCTTACGTCCGTGTGCCAATAATATACCTTGTTTGGGGTGAATAAACGTAAAATAAAAACAATTTGTGCCAAATCATGATGTAAGTTATCTTAAATCTGTCATAATTATTTTTGCAGGAGTACATTTGAACAATCGAGGTTCCAAAAGAACCTGCAAGGAGCGTATAATTTGGGGGTAAGTGACAAATTTGGTTTACTATAAAAAAAAACATTAACTCATACTAGTATAAATAGTTTTTGTTTTTGTAGAGTTGTCTGGGTTATAAATTGTAATGTATATAAACTTTTGGTCTCTATTGATTTTTCGTTCGTGTTGTCGTTTCTTCCTCATTTTTAAACGTTGTTATGATTTTCTTTTACTCTCTCATTTTCTAATTTATTTCTTTATTTAGTTTTATATATATAAAATATGACAATGCAAATTAGAAATATACATTACACAATACTAATTTATTACAAACGGTTTATAAAATAAATGTGTAAATTAGGAATACTTTTCTGCGTTTGTGAGTATTTATAAATTACTATATATACAGTATTTCAAAATAGTATTTTGCATCATAGAATTACATAAGCGTTATTTTTATAATAACTGTATAACTATATAAAATAGTTAGGATATGTTCAAATAACTGTCGCATATATTCATTTGAATATAATATACATAAACATAAGTTGTTTTATAGTAAATTCGATCCGAATCTCGAAGATTGAATCGTCTGAAGATCGTGCACATGTAAGCGAAATCCTGGTAACTGTAAGGAAAACAATTTACTTTTTTATGTACTATTAAGTCTATCTGAGAGGCATTGAAGACCGTATAATAGTGCAACCACACATTTTAGCCAGTTATCGCAGCTATCAGTATATATATATATATATATATATATATATATATATATATATATATATATATATATATATATATATTTATATATGTATATATATAGTAAGTTGTTTTAAATAAATTTATAACATTTATATTTATTGTGTTTTCAAGACATCAAGATCAACAATGATTAGGCGTACGATCGTATCTAAGACGATTAGGATTTTTTATATATATATATATATATATATATAATATATATACGTATATGTATATATAACTGTATGACAGAGAGAGGGAGAAGGAAGAAAGTGAAAGAGAGATCAGATAACAATCTGTAATATGTAAATAAATTAAATATCAACAATTGGTTAGACGATACATTTTCTAACTGTATTTGTGGAGAGATTTTTCTGAACGCTTGTCTTGGCCAGATATTTTTGAGTGCTCATAGAATAGTTTGTATTTGCGAATTATTTCGAAGGGAGACTTCCTACGATAATCACTAGGCTAACGAAGACTATTGCCAAGGGAATCGAGACAAAATATTTTTGAGTGGGAGATATGTACAGATAAGGTAAGGACGATTGCCTTGATAGGTCAAAGAAGAATATTTGGTACTTGTTTAGATATTGACCCTAATTTCCGTGACTGCCCGGCAGCAGCAAGCCGACAGCTAACGGAAGCGTCCGAGACCTGCCGAAATCGAAAACGAGGCTGGCAAACGATATTGATTTGAAGGAGAGACGCTTTGCACTTATAGAAAATGAATTTTGAAGTGTTGTGTCGTACAATTGCCTCTCCGGAGCAGTGCATTAACTTTTGCCAAAAGTTATGCGATGTATGCGATGCGGCGGCGGCCGACTTTGCCGGCTAGTACCGCGAAAGAATGTGACGGAGAAATATGCCTGGAGATGCCCCACCCAGGAATGCCGGGCTTGGATTTCGTTGCGATCGGGGACGTTTTTTTCGCGGTCAAAACTCGCAATTTCAACAATTTTGAAGATGATATACCTGTGGTCCCAGGATATGGCGACCGGGAAAAACTTATTAAAGGAATGCGGCGTACTGTCTGCCACGCAAGTGGACTGGAAAAAATTTCCTGCGGGAGGTGTGCAGCGAACACCTAGCCCGAAACCCTGCTCCGCCTCCTTCCACATCCTCGACGACGACCCCATCCTCCTCTTCTGCCTGTATTTCGCTAAGCCCCCCCTCCAAAAACGAAAAACAAGCCCTTACCCCTCCAGGAAAAGAATGTAATGAAGGAAACAAATGCCTAATGCAAAAAAAAGAAAACCCCTCCAAAAAAAAGCTAAAATAATGAAATAAAAAACAATGCGTAATTGCAAAAAAAAAAAATGGTTAAAAAAAAGTTACAAAAAAAAAAGTTTCTATTATTTTCGCGTTTTAAAGTTAAAAAAAAACAGTTTATTTCAGTTAAAAAAAAAATGGTTTAAAAAGTTAGTGTTTCTAAAAAAAGTTCTTACAAAAATGGTTAAAAAATAATAATAAAAAAAAGTTTATTTATTTCAGCTATGGGTTTGTTCATTTATTTCATCTTTTGTATAAAAAATATATGCATTTCTTTTTTCGTATATTCATCGTCTTACATTGTTGTCGTCTGCCGACTGGGCAGGTCTCGGACGCTTCCGTTAGCCGTCGGCTTTCTGCTGCCGGGCAGTCACGGAAATTAGGGTCAATATCTAAACAAGTACCGAATATTTAGATATTAGAGCTACGGAGAGACTTTGGCTAGGACATTCAACAGAACACATTTACTTTCGGTTTAAGGAGACTAACAAAAATATTGCTACTAATTAAAATATTACTACTACCGAAAATATTGCAACTAACCAAAATATTGCTACTAACCAAAATATTGCTACTAACAAAAATATTGCTACCAACTAAATATTGCTACTAACCAAAATATTGCTACTAACCAAAATAATGTTATTAACTAAAATGTTGCTATTAACCAAAATATTGCTACTAACCAAAATGTTGCTATTAACCAAAATATTGCTACTAACTAAACTATTGCTACTAACCATAATATTGCTACTAGCTAAAATATTGCTACTAACTAAAATATTGCTGTTAACCAAAATATTGCTATTAACCTAAATATAGCTACTAACAAAAATATGGCTACTAACTAAAATATTGTTACTAACCAAAACATTGCTACTAACTAAAATATTGCTACTAACCAAAATATTGCTACTAACTACAATATTACTACTAACAAAAAAATATTGCTACTAACTAAAATATTACTACTAACGAAAATATTGCTACTAACCAAAACATTGCTACTAACTAAAATATTGCTACTAACCAAAATATTGCTACTAACTACAATATTACTACTAACTAAAATATTGCTACTAACTAAAATATTGCTGTTAACCAAAATATTGCTATTAACCTAAATATAGCTACTAACAAAAATATGGCTACTAACTAAAATATTGTTACTAACCTAAATATTGCTACTAACCAAAATATTGCTACTAACTAAAATATTGCTACTAACCAAAATATTGCTACTAACTAAAATATTGCTATTAACCAAAATATTGCTACTAACTAAAATATTACTATTAACCAAAATATTGTTATTAACCTAAATATTGCTACTAACCAAAATATTGCTACTAACTAAAATATTGCTACTAACTAAAATAGGGCTTAGCTTGATTAGATGGTGGGGTGTTCGGTATTATACGAGTTGAACCTCAGTGATGTTGGGATATGTACATCACTGATAACGCTGTATGAATTATTTTTAAATCCAATACGAAACATTGCTTTAACACTAATAAATATGCATCTATTTAAATAGTTAAATGGAAAATCTCATTTTTAAATACTAGCAAAAATTAATTCCCCCTCGGTCGCTTATTTTTCTATGCTGTGTGAATTATATAATTGTTAAAAAAACTTCATACAATACGTTGTTAAAGAAAAATAAATTATTGGACTATTTAAATAATTTCCTACGCTATATATAATGTTTAACAATTCATTTTTTTTTTCAATTATAGCTTAGGTTTCAATTCAGGTTTTGAAACATGACGTTAATTATAAACGTATGATTTAACGCCAAAGCTATCATTTTTTGCCAGGGTAATGTTTTAAGCTCAATTGGGTCAATTAGTAGAACCCTAGACTGAAGATCGCAAGGTGTCCCCTTCATTTGTTGTGGAATTTATTATTTACTATTAATGAATATACTCCATTTCTAACAGTAGTATATGTTATTTCGAAATTAGACAAATTCCACAATGTATTTTTACGGGTAAAAAATGTGTGACTGACAGACAGACAAAATCTCTATCCATATAAGATGATAAACATCTATATAATAATATACTAAGAGAATTTCATATTAGTACTATGTTATCACCCGTCACCCTTTTTAAGATAGGATCGCTCAATCGCGTCAGATTCATTTAATTAAACGAATCACTGACAATATATTTTACGCTGAGAAGGACAAGAGTGTTCATTTTTAACCGATTAAGAAATATCTTGAATAAAACAGTTAAAATGTTCGTTTTATTTATGTAAAAGACAATATTTCGCTGACAGATACTATCCACGATATGAAGAAAAGGCAAATCTATTGTATAAAAAGATATAAATTGTAACAATATTCAATAAATAAAGAAGAAACAGATTCATTTGATTTATTTAAAGAATATTTAACCGAGTTAAAATAATGGCAATTATCTTTACGGGAGAAGAAAGGAAAAATGTTTGTAAAATAATGTGTTATTTCAAACCAAAACTCATGAACAATATGTTATGCAGATTGCTGAGGAACGCAAGCGTAGAATTTCAACAAGGTTTCACTAGCATATATGATAATCTGGTAAATAAATTTAATTTTCATGCGTACGAAGTAGCGGATTGTTAACGTATGTCACCACTGATTTTTAAGATGCATTTAAACCGATCTGTTCAAATTTCATCGTTATGATTAAATGCACGATTAGGTGCACGGTGATTCGGTGATGGTGTCTAAAACAATACTTGATCCTCTAACAACTATTTATTCGAAACTTCAAACCCTTCCTCGACACTCGGCTAATTCAAAGTCTAATAAGACGTATTTACCGCTACACGCGTGTCTACCTGAAACGTGCCAAATTATATACAAACATAATCCTCCTTGCTCGACAACTTTGTATTGTGGACCTGACATTGATGGACCGTCGTAGACATAAATTGAGCACACGGCCCAAATCCGACCGCTGTAGTCTCTGACGGGTGACTCGAGTTTAAGCTTATTTCAAAGCGGAATGATCATGTCGGACGCATAGAAAGGCTGCTAAGCCTCTCGCGATTAAATCTCCTCTCTTCTGGAGTAGGGGGACAAATGAGCTTACCATTCTAAGGAACTGACATTTTGCATCTTCAAATGCTGATGGGAAAGGAAGAGGCGATAGACTTTATTCGTCCGGTTTTCATATCTCAGAACATCTCAGAAAATTATGTTTTCAGATGATTCGTAGGAAGTTTTGAAATGTCCAACTTGCTGGCATTTGACAACCCTAAACTCATTTATTAGTGAAAAGGCGACTTTTAGTGTTACGGGTGGCCAACTAACCTGTCCTCAAAACTAGCCCTGTCTAAAAATAGCCATACAAGTATTCGCTTATGCAATGTAGACTTCTATCATTACGAAGGCCTAATATTTTTCTCCAACTCTCCTAAATATTAGCCCAGTTTAACCATACGAATACAAGCATTTATTCATAAAAATGTGACTTTTATAGCCATAGGAGAAATATGTGCATACATTTTGGGTTGGATTTTTATGGAAGTCGCCCTAAACAAAGGCACGAAGCAACTTGGTGTAAGGAGCTGGGAAAATACTACTTCAAGGTCAAATAAAAGCCAACGATAAGTGTTAGATTAATAGAAACCAGCAATTATTCTCCCTTTGTCAAAAATATCGCTCATGAAATATGAGGACTAAAGGACAAAATAATGGAAGCGAACGTTAAAGGCTACTGAAAACCCAACCCAAAGTCTACTTTCTATTCTAATGTCATTTACTTCGGTCTTCTAGTCTAATTTTGTCATTAGATTACCCTTCGCCTAACACGCATAGGTTTGATGTAGCTTTTTCTTTGGTCAGATACGATAATTTTTTTTAAATATTGAGTTTGTTTAACGTAAATGTAAAGTAGCATTTTCATCGGTCTGTAATGCTTAAGATTAAAATTAAAATTTCTTGAGTCTGCCAAGCTTAACTTTGGAATAGTATGTGCTTTGCTTCATAGGCTTGACTTTCATGTAGTATTATATATGGTTTAATACGATAATGTATGACATATCATTTTTGTAAATCCTAAGTTAGAAATATTATTTTCCTTGCTCTGTAAACTGCAAGTTGGAAATAAAATTTTATGTGTTTCCTATGAGACTTAAAATTAAAATAGAACTTAATTTAGTCTGTCAGGCGTAAATTTTAAATAGCATTTTACTTAGTCTGTTAAGCTTAAAATAGAAATAGTATCTTCTTTAGTCTGTTTAGTGTAAAACAGAGCTATCACTTTCTTTAGAATGTCAAGCTTAACTTGGAAATCGCATTTACTTTAGACTGTCTAGCTGAAAAAGAAAATGGTATTTTCGTTATTCCGTCTAGCCTAAAATAGAAATGGCATATTCTTTAGTTTATCAAGCTTAAAATGGAAATAGCATTTACTTCAGTTTGTCAACCTTACAATGGAAATAGCATTTACTTCAGTTTATCAACCTTACAATGGAAATAGCATTTACTTTTGTTTGTCAACCTTACAATGGAAATAGCATTTACTTCAGTTTGTCAACCTTACAATGGAAATAGCATTTACTTCAGTTTGTCAACCTTAAAATGGAAATAGCATTTACTTCAGTTTGTCAACCTTACAATGGAAATAGCATTTACTTCAGTTTGTCAACCTTACAATGGAAATAGCATTTACTTCAGTTTGTCAACCTTACAATGGAAATAGCATTTACTTCAGTTTGTCAACCTTACAATGGAAATAGCATTTACTTCAGTTTGTCAACCTTACAATGGAAATAGCATTTACTTCAGTTTGTCAACCTTACAATGGAAATAGCATTTACTTCAGTTTGTCAACCTTGAAATGGAAATAGCATTTACTTCAGTTTGTCAACCTTACAATGGAAATAGCATTTACTTCAGTTTGTCAAACTTAAAATGGAAATAGCATTTACTTCAGTTTGTCAAACTTAAAATGAAAATAGCATTTACTTCAGTTTGTCAAACTTAAAATAGAAATAGCATTTACTTTTGTTTGTCAACCTTAAAATGGGAATAGCATTTTATTTAGTCTGTCAACCTTAAAATTTAAATAACATTTCCTTCAGTCTGTTAAGCTTAAAATAAAAACTGCTTTTCTTGTAATCTGTCAGACTTGCTGGAAGTGTCATTTTCGCCTGTCTTTCTTTCTAAACTTCAAGTATAATGTTTGCCCATCTTTAACACTTAGGTTTAAAATAGCATTCTCATCCCTGACAACGCATCTTGATTGGACTCAACTTAGCACTATCTGCACTTGTTCTATATTTACACAGTGTAAATCCTCGTTTACAAATACTGGAAAAATTGGTGACTGTCAGACAAATTGCGGCATATAGATAAATGGTAGAAAAATACGCCCCAGAACAGGTAGAAATCATTCTACCAAACCGAATTTCAAATGTTAGGTTTTGCCCATATTATGGACAATAAAAACTCCTTAATATACTTCTAAGTAACTGAGATTTAGGGTATTGATGTATAAAAAACTATTGTTAAAATAAAATCCGGTGGTACCTGAATGTTCACGAAGGCATTCCACTTCCACGTTACCCAATTTGCATGAAAAATTATGTAACGAAATATATCACATATAACCAACTCTTACGCCCAGTTGTTATGTTCCAAAATTTATAATGATCGGTTAAGTATATTAGGAGTGAATCTTGTGCATACAAATATATAAACATATACACATACTTAACTTTATCAAGGGAGGCGCGAGAGCGCTATATCCCTTAATAGACTTCACGAATTCCATATGCTGGAAATCTTATTTCTTTGATCAATCATAACTCAAAAACCAATAAACCAAATTAGTATAGACTTTTCACAAAATTTTTTTTTGATAGGTTCCATAAGTGTGTAGAATTTCAGCATCATTAGTCAAGGCAACCCAGAGATCCAGAAAGGTCAGGAGTGATTTTGTGTTATCCGTGTGTACGTACATACTTGTGTGCCACCCTGTATCTCATCAACTATTTGATGGATTCAGCTGATTTTTGGCATATATAGAGGTTCTAGTGTCTAGTTGATGGCATTTTAATTTCAGTTTACCATATACCTTAGTTTTCCAGAAAATTCCAAAACACCTTAAAAATGACCATTGTATTGACGCATAGTCTTTACAAAAGTAGTGACATTCCATGAAAAATGCCAGTATACTCAAATCGTATGCCCTTAATAGGGTTAAGATGAAAATTTATATACACTAAATGTATAAAAGCAAGGAAATTCCTAAATGTTTACACTTTTATTGTCATTAAGGGTATGCGAGCACAACAGGGCTATGTATTTTACTGGTAGGAATTTTTCTTCAGCACACCTCACACACTTCATCCACTCATGCATAGAGATTTATACTGTAGTGATGTGATAATGAAATGGTTTGGTTGATATGTAGTCATATCCTTAATGACAATAAAAGTGTAAACATTTTGGAATTTCCTTGCTTTTGTAGATTTAATGTATATGAATTTTAATCTTAACCCTATTAAGGGCATATGATTTCAGTATACTGGCATTTTAGATGGAATATAAATAGAGTTTAACATTTGTATGCTCGACATCATAAAAGAATAATTAAACAACAAAAAAAGATTAACTAATATTTATATTATTTAAATTAGGACAAATTTAGGTGGGTCTGTGTGTTTCACGCGACTACGAAAATGTAATTACTTTATATACTATTAAAAAGTTATGGTGTTTTCGAAGTTTGTCTGTTCGTACGCAAATAAAAACATTATTTGTGGGTAAAAGTGGAATAGGCAGAGTACACATTACTAATGCAGTAGTGCTTACGATTTGAATACTCGAGTTCGAATATCACGCAAATCTAAACAATTTTAACTGGATACGTGTTTTATAAATTTAAAGAAATTAATATAACATAATAAGCAATATAACATGATAATATTACATAACATAAAAAGATTATATATATATATAATATATACTTAATATATATATAATATTATGATAATATAATGATATTTATAATAATGTAGCATAATGATTTTTTAAAAATTACATTAATGATTTTTTTACGAAGTGACATTTTTTTATAATCTGCAAAAACTAAATATAAAAAGTATTCGGTATTTATTCAACGCGAATTATTTTTTCTTCAAAACATAATTTCTAAGTTTATGCTACTGATAAAAACAATACGTAAATACATTTATCGTAGTTACTTACTCTTTAATGCAAATACTAAGTGGCGTAAATTTTTACCACGAAATTTTACAAATATTTTTCTTCTGTTCAAGCTGTAAAACGGTAGAATCTAAGTAAAGATGGCGAATGACATACCCAAGTACTGTACCAACGCCATTCATGGAGAGGGTATGAACTAGTGTATATATTAGTGTATATATTAACTAGTGTATATATAACTAGGGTATGAACTAGTGTATATATTTTTATTTACTATTAATGTAATGCTTATTAAAAGAACACTTTGGATCGAGACTAAAAAAGAAATTGCCAAAGCTTAAAGGATTTCTCCTTCACTGAACTAGGGCAGAATAGATTAAGTGTTGTATCAGAACAGATACACAACTTTGCTCCTAGCGAAAAGTCGAAGGACTCTCTATTTACCTGCCTCCCTACTCGGACAGAGTTATATACAATGTCGGTTTTTAATGTGGGAACATCCAGCTCCCGAAAGGCAGAAATAAAAAAAAAAATCCTCGGTCTCGAAGCATTTCTCCTACACTAACCCCGGACAGAAAAGATGAATGCTAGTATCAGAAGAAATACTAAACTTTGATCCTAGCCAAACGGCTGTTGTTAGTCGTTACTCATTTGGTGGAAATATTTCGTTGATTGGGAGAGTTTAGTTGCGTTCGCCATGAATTAAATACGCGAAAACATTCGTATAAAAATATTTTATTTAATTTTTATTATATGTAAGATAGAAAGTTTTTTTAAGGAGAGAGAGAAGGAGAGAGATGGGGCTAGGGGGTGAGTTAGAGGGAGAGAGAGATGGGGTAGGAGGTGAGTTAAAGAGAGAGAGAGATGGAGGTAGGGAGTAAGTTAGAGGGAAAGAGAGATGGGGGTATGGAGTGAGTTAGAGGGAGAGAGATGGGGGTAGGGGGTAAGTTAGAGGGAGAGAGAGATGGGGGTAGGGAGTGAGTTAGATGGAGAGAGAGATGGGGGCAGGGAGTGAGTTAGAGGGAGAGAGAGATGGGGGTAGAGAGTGAGTTAGAGGGAGAAAGAGAGATGGGGGTAGGGGGTAAGTTAGTGGGAGAGAGAAATGGGGGTAGTGAGTGAGTTAGAGGGAGAGAGAGATGGGGGTAGGGAGTGAGTTAGAGAGAGAGATGGGGGGTAGGGAATGAGTTAGAGGGAGAGAGAGATGGGGGCAGGGAGTCAGTTAGAGGGAGAAAGAGAGATGGGGTAGAGAGTGAGTTAGAAGGAGAGAGAGATGAGGGTAGGGGTGAGTTAGAGGAAGATAAATGGGGGTAGGGAGTGAGTTAGAGGAAGAGAGAGAGAGAGGAATAGAGAGGGGGGAGAAAGAGGGAGAGTTTGTTTGTTTTCCGTCGTATCAACATCAGTGGGTCATTTAAAGTAAAAATAAAATAATTATTCTCGATAATCATTTTGTTTTGTAAAAAGAGAAGATCAAGTATTTATATTCGTTCTATAATCTTGCTTCCTTCAGGAATTTGAAAATGTTGTTCAGATTGACCTGTTCAAAAAGTCCAATGTAACCCACATTGGATGGATCTCAGGTAAATGAGTAGATTTTGTAACATAGCTGGAGTGTTCTTCAATCCCCACAGTGCGTACACTTTGTCGGCAGAATCAGCCGGTCGAATTTCTCTAGTCGCAGTGGTGATGTGTCACCTGTCTTTGTACATGTCTTCTTTTTTCAATAACAGTTTTAATAAACGTTATTAATAAAGAAACGTCAAAAATGTATTTGGGCTTTTAAAATCTCTTTGGGTGTTTTTCTTTCTTTAGGGTATACATGTATCAACATAAAACATCCCCAACCACTTACCCCATGACTTGCACTATCTGATGAGTCGGCAAAAAGAGAGAGAGATCTTCTTTAGGTTCGATAAGGAAGTAACGTACACTCACGATATCAGATAAAGTCGACCTCCGTGTGAATCGTGGAAACGAATTTCAAGTCCAGATTGGCGCCATGGACGTCAGAATTCGTTTAACGTAGATTCTTAAGAGACGTCCATCTAATCTACGAGTTTAGTACAAAAAGGTTATTTCAAAATAAAGCTTGAGAGACCGACGGGCGTACGGAGTCACCTAAATGTTATTTATAACGTAAGCGTTATCGATGAAGACAAATGCTATTTTAAACTAAAGCAAAATATCCCAACATAAAAACTGTTTCAAATTTAAACGTGGCATACTGGAAGGTAGACAGCGCCACTTATAACACCATCTTTTTATAAATAATAGAATATGGCTGCGAACGAAGTCCGCGGTATAAGTGTTGTTATCGGGAAAGACCGTAGACAATATTAATAACAGCGAGAATGTGGAGATTTGTCCAAAGAAAATATTAATGGCAGACATTTCCAATGACGTGAGAATTGAACAGACTGGGAAATGAAAATATACATTTAAACACCAATATTTAAAGAGTGTCGGATATGGAGTCTAGGACATTAACTAGACTGACACATTCACAGACAAAACAAGAGGATTACTCTTTCTCTCTCTCTCTCTCCCTCTCCCTCTCTCTCTCTCTCTCTCTCTCTCTCTCTCTCTCTATATATATATATATATATATATATATATATATGAAAAATCTAAATTACATTCAAAATACGGAGCATACACGATGGTAGTCCAGTTGCTTACAGCTGTGTCCAAACGACTTTTATTTTAGTTATACAACTATCTTTAGTCTATGAAATATTATATTACTATGCTATGAGATATTGTGCTGCTATGTTTTGTTGTAGTGGATGATAAATCGTTGAAACTAACCAACAAAATAATGGTCTAATTGATTTTAAATGTAAATGGATATTTATGTGTATGTATGTATGTATGTATGTATGTATGTATGTATGTATGTATGTATGTATATTCTGCATTATCATATATATATATATATATATATATATATATATTGTGGGTGTATTTAGGCAGCATTTTTTCATTATTGCATGTGTTGTTGTAAACGACAGCACTCTTCTGTTTAGTAATCCCTTTTTTTATTTTTTCCATTCTTCGAATGATCTTTTTAACGTTGACATGGAATGAATTAATGTAGGATCCGTATGTTTGACAAACGTTTTCGATTCTTTCCGGAATCATCATCAGGTCTTTTTAATGGCACAAAATGAATAAAAAAAGCGGGTGAAAGAATGGAAGTTTTTTTTAAGAAATATGCCGGCTAACCGTTCACGTAAAAGACGAACGTCTACATGTTCAAATGTAACAGATAAACTAGTTCTTAATTTATTTTTTTATTTTTTTATTTATATTTTTTTAAATTTTTATTTTTATTTAAAATAGTAGCTGATTTTATTTGGTCTAGCCATTAAAAAGACCTGATGATGATTCCGGAGAGAATCGAAAACGTTTGTCAAAGTATTTTAATGGTATTCTGTAAAGTTATCGCTGCGCTTTTCTCACGATCTTGTCTATATTTGTGGGTAAAGAACTAGTCATTTCTTCCTACTCTTTAGTCTTAAATCGATAAAGATTATCGTATAGATATAAAAGACACGAGATCAATGTCCAGTTGTCATTCGGAATCTATTTCACATGACAGGAAGGATAATCTCTTCTAAAAATAAGAAGGTTATATATAAAAATCCAAATGTCGTCGCTCGAAATTTAACATAGACATGTTACATAATAAAGACTGTGTTTGGGTGGAACATTTTAAAGGTCATGGGTCAGAGAGTAAGACTAGCGGAAGTCACTTAGCTACCGAGATTTCAAGGACAAAAGAGGCGTAAGCATGTTGTCCTCAAAATGATTTGCCATCAAATAAGAGCAATTCTTGATGCGGCGTTCTCAGAACATATGCGTTTGTTTTGTTCGCTTTCAATAATTATTACATTTTATTCGGCTAATTTAGTATTCTTAATTCAAGGTAATTATCAGATTTACTACCACTGAAACACACGTTTAGCGAGTAGTCCTGTTCATATGACACATCTGTTCGAAGCACCGTCATTATTTTGTATTTAGATCTTACTATTTTTAACTACTCTTAGCTACTGTTGACTTTCCACCTAAACACCGGACACTCCTACACTTTCTGTTGGAGAGCGTTTTGGGCGTCCACTCCAAAATCTTTCTTTTAGATTCTCGATTGACAGAATAACAGATTAGCTGATTCGCAGATTTTCTAAATTGTTCGTTAATGGTGGTTTCCCTTATTTCTTACTTTTTAATCTTTATTCACTGGTAGTACATTTCATATTACAGTTTGCGAACCATGAGATTTAAATAAAACATAATATTCGCGATGAACGCCAAGTACATTTAGCTACTTCTTTAAGTTTTATTTTTACTCTTACAGTATCGATTTTCAGAAACTTACAAATATACCTATCGGTATTATTTTATTCCAAAGACATAGTTCTTTTTTAATCCTCGCAATAGTAGAATCACTTTTTCGAACAGTATAACGTATGTAACAAATATTTGACTCAATGCCAACGCACTTTAAATATCACTACTTATTTTACTTTTTCTACTTTCATGAATTAACGATTCTCAAACGGGTTAAAAATAGGTTTGTAATGTTCGACTTCAAATAAAACCATAATAGGATACATTTTTCTCATTTCGTTTTTATCTGCTGCTGCCCCTCATCTATTTGATGGCAGTCTCTCCACAAAGTAGCAGTTGTATAGCTCGTAGCTATGGTGCCGATACATATTGCAGCTCAGCTATTTATTTTGAACTGAACTCTCACAAATTTAAAGTTAAAAACACCTGAATCGCTCTCATCCGTCGGGAGTGCCGAGGGAACAAACAAGAATATTTTCAGGCAAGAATATGTTTTTATCGATCTCTTAGACTATAAATTGGCGTTTAACGGTTCCCTATACACTCATCGTTTTCGTCTTTTTTGTATTGACACCCGAATTAGGGTTACTGTTAAAATATACATGAACCATGCACTGTTGCGTTATGTAGAATTCATCATAACTGCTAAAGTACCGGGATGCCGTCTTTCTAGACATTAATAACGAATTTTTCAGGGGGGATTATAGCTACATTCATGACTATTTTCACTTGCACCTATCTATACTTTTTGTTCATTGTTAATGTTACTCACTGTTGATTTGTATATAACATTATTTTTATTAAATGTTAATTTATCATCATATTCGCTGTTTTTTTAAAGCTGTCTAACATTATTTTTTGTGTTGATGGAATATATTAACTAGGATAAATGCTTAGTAAATTGCTTATTAATATAGGGATTAGTTTGTAAATATGTTAGTAATTATTAATATATTATAGGTAATTTTTTATTGTTTCATTACCATGCTGATTATATAAGAGAAATTGATTCTATTTAAATTCATTTTTATCTCAAAATCAAAATAATAGTTTTTAAAAAGGTATATATATATATATATATATATATATATATATATATTTCGCATTTTTATTTTATGCTTGTAAGTATGGAATTACGTAACCGTATCGCCGGTTGAACAAGTAGAACCCAGAATCGTAATAGTATGAACCAAGATCTCTTAACCATTCGGCCAGCGCGACCATACCGCTTTTGAATGCAAAAGAAATTCGCCTTGCATGTTTTCACGCTTGTGGTTTAAAATACAAAGGAGAATTAATTTAATTTAAAGATGGAAAGAAAAAGAAATGTTACCAGCTTTGAAGTGTGTGGATATTTTCTTATGGTGGGCACTCGAATTTCCATAGAAAAAAGAAATTGTGTTTGTAATGAAATTTGTCATGGGTGGCATTCATTCGCATATGAGAAGAACAACTACTTGAAGAAGGAACGAATGGTGGGAGACAGGTCACCTCGAAATTTGACAGCTGAGAGAGAAGATTGAGATTGTTCGTTGTGTAAGAGAAGTTGCTTTAAATTCATTATCGGATTACAATTAATACAAATGATGTGATTCTAAAGAAAGGTCAATCTCCCAATGGAAACAACCATGCAACGTGGCTAATTTAGGAACTATTAATTTGTTATCTCTCGAAACAACTCAACTTGATAGGAGCTTAAACATTAATATTAATAAATATTTTTATATCGATTAACATATATATGTTTCGCGTTTTTATTTTATGCTCGTCATTATGGAATCATTAAACCGTATATATATATATATATATATATATATATATATATATATATATATATATATATATATATATATATATATATATATATACAGGGTGAGCCAAAAGTCGAAAATGTTTGTCGAAGTGTAAGAGGCAGACTTCAAAGCTGTGTTAATCAAGAAGGAAAACAGTTTTAACACTTGCGTTGATAAATAACATTTAATTTTCATTAATATAATTGTTTTATTACATGTAATTGTACGTATAAGTGATCTCTAAATAAATGTTTTTTACTGTCCACCTACTTTTGGCTCACCCTGTATATATTCTTGTTGACTGGCACCATCGTGGATAATCATCGCAACATCAAAGTGTGCGATTTAGTTGTTATCAGTAATGACATTTTTTTTATTATTATTATCACGGGTTCTTAGAAGTTGCTAAACATGTCCCTCATTAGAAAATATTACCAAAGTTTGAATTATTTAGTTTCTTGATTCATGTATATCGGCCATCTTTTCTTTCGTCGTCGATTTTCCTTTTTGGCGTTTCCTGTGTACGATCAAACCTGCAGTAACTTACTGTGTTTAATGTTTAGAGTTTTTTTTCTTTCTTATACTAGGGCATATTGTTAAGTAAATCTTAGTGTGGAAGCAATTAAACTCTGTCAAAATCCATTGCACTGTGAATAATACGCAACCGTACATAAGGACAGTATCAAACTTTTTTAGAAACATGGTGTTATTCACCGAAGAGGGAAAGAGAAGAGAAAGGCGAGGAAGCGGGATGTACAAATACGAAGACACACTATTTTTTAGAGAACTCAGGTATTCACATTATAAGATAACTCTTAGATTTTTATTTATAAAGGTATTTTATTGAAGAATATTAATTAAGATGGCCGAGATATTTATTCATATAATAATTTCTGTATTATGTTTATTTCTTATCTTTTCGTAATTAATAAAAATTGGTTATGGTGCTTTTTTGCTCATTTTACAGCATTATAACCCTTTTCTTGCCAATGAATGATGAACACAATGGCTCAGGCTTTCCATGACAGATCAAGCTTAAATGTGTGATAGTGGGCGGGCGAAAGAGGGGGAGCACTGCCTGACAGGGATAGAAGTAGCAGTGGAAGTCGGAAGTGACGTCATGTCCGTAGAAAAGATTATTCGCTTCTTTGCTCCAGATTCTCGGCCGATGCAAGTGTGAAAAACGAACGCTGCTGCAAGCAAGGCAGGCTGAGAGGAGGGAACAGCACCTTAGTATGACTAAAGTAAAACCCTCCCAGCTATTCATTGCTTCTCTCTCTCTCTCTCTCTCTCTCTCTCCCTCCCTCCCTCTCTTATACAAACCTTTATATCTGTCAAATAAAACTGTTACAACTAGATCAGCGTCACTCGTTATTGTTCAGAAGACAAGATCTACCAGCCGGCGAAGACGAAACCCGGATACCCACGAGAAGGTTAGCAGGGAATGCAACACAAATTCAACGAACCTTATTTTATATAATTAATGTATCATCTCTTCAATTATGATGACTGCAAAATTACGTTCGAGCATTGCCATTGCTTTTCATTTTGGCATTATATCATGAACACACGTTAACGTCTGTACGTTTTCAAGCAATGCCTGTGGATGAAGCTTTTTTAAGTGAGGAAAAGGTTTGCAGAGAACCAATCCTACTCTCAAGGCGTCTACTAGTTTGACTCAAAATGAAAGAAGCAACAGTCGCCGAATTTGATATACTAGAGAGTATTCATTCTCCATAAGGTTGTCTAAAATCAAAGTGTAATGGAGCTATCCGTACACGTAAATTAATATATCCGCCTTAGTATGTATATATGCTCAATTTATTTTGTTCATAAATACCCATCCTCAAAGCTTGTTATATCTATCTATCCATCTATCTATCTATCTATCTATCTATCTATCTATCTATCTATCTATCCATTTCGCTGTTCTTTTATATATTTTATATATTAACGATCTTCAATCACGTGCAAGCGGATGTAATGTCAGAGCATCGGAAGTTCAAGCGGATGTGACATATCACTGAAGTGAACGAGAGAAGGTCTAGAGTGAGAGAGGGAGGGAGAGAGAGAGACAGGGATACGAAGGAAGAAAGACGAGGAGAAATGCCACATGTTGCACCGCCTGCTGATTAACGCTTCACTCTATTTCCCGCTCCACAAAATCCCCCTCTCTCTGTAACATGCCTCCCCCTTTCTCTCTCCGTCGCCATCTCTCAATATGCCGATGAAGCTGATTCCACTAATACTAATTAGCTAGCGCCCCACGAGGAGGTATTTTCCTTTTTATATGAAGTATCAATCACACAAATGAAGCAACAGGTTCCCCTTGAGTAATCCTTTACCTAAGAGTAATTGTTTGCATCCCCTCCATCTCATAAGTATCTCAAAGAATGTCCCCACCCATTAGGAATGACTTCCGAAATACAATTTACCTACAGCGTCATACGGGGGATCTTTATTTTCTTATTTCAAGTATAACTCGCATAAATAAAGGAAAGTGTCATCTTAATTACATGTGTTATATATTTTATATTTTCTTTTTTCGATTTTAAAATAATTTTATACTAGCAACTATATGTTCATTCCAGGCGCATATTTCGGCTCGTCTATCTATTAATATGTAGGTCTATCTCTCTTATTTCTATTTCTCTTACCTGTTGTATCCCCCCTCTATATTTCTAAGTATTTCTCTACCTCTCCTTAATCTTTCTTTCTATTTATATTATTCGAATTGACATTATACATCGGTTTGTTATTCCATTGATACTTTCGGTTTCATAAAAAAACTGAAAACACAGTTTGCATTGCTAAAAATACCAAAGGTAACAAATTCTTTAGTTGATGCTTAAATTATATTTAGGGTCTTGCACACGTAATTAAGCGTTCTGGTTATTTTTATATTAAACTAGCTTGCATATTATATATATAGTCTATATATATATATATATATATATATATATATATATATATATATAGAGAGAGAGAGAGAGAGAGAGAGAGAGGGAGATAGAAGAAGAGTGATAAATATGCGACGATTGTCCAAATTTATTTCAAATTTCAATTGTTCAATGCAAGGTGTATTCAGTAATAAACTAGTGTTTATTATTCTTTCCTTAAGCCAAGGCTTTTCAAAGATCGAGATCTTATCATCAGAGGAGAAATACAGATAGATAAGTTGGCTTTCGAAAAAACCAAAGTTCAAATATTTGAAAAATATATGAAAATATTATTAAAAAAACGCAGTGAAAGAATATATATATATATATATATATATATTTATAGAGAGAGAGAGAGAGAGAGAGAGAGAGAGAGAGAGAGAGAGAGAGAGAAAGAGATTGGGTTCCATCTAATGTAGCCATAAAGAAAAGGGATTGGTCCGAAAAGGTGTGGCTATACATGGCTCAGACCGAAACATATCCGCAGATATTTAGCCAAATAATATTGTGGATATTTTCATTTAGGCATACATTTGAGTCTTTTTGCATAATAAAACTTTTTCATTTTATAAATTTTCCGGATAGTCTATTTAGTATTTCGGACAAACTGGTGTATATAAGTTCCGTGGGTTAAAATGGAACAAGAAACACTCGGAACTCGTACACACCAATTTGACCGAAATACTAACTAATTGGAAAATGTAAAAAAATTTAAAAAATAGTATTATCAAGCAAAAATACTACGTCTTATTTAATAATGTTTGCCTATATATATATATATATATATATATATATATATATATATATATATATATATATATATATATATATATATATATATATGGGGGAGTATGTGTGTGTGGGTGTGTGTTTAAAGCATGACATGTGTACGTAGCTGTCTATCCATTTATCTTGCATTCTTTTATAATCATAGTCGTTTTATATTTTCATATATATATTTTAATCATTGAGATAAGTACACACATATATACAAGGACTGATCCTCTTCAAAAAGCCCCTTGTGCTTGCACACACTTAGCCGACAGATCCATCCACTGCAGGAAACACCTCTGGAAATCTTCTTTTAGAATGGTGTTCATCTACGTCGTCGCGTTCCGCATTATCTCTTCTCTAGTCTCAAAACGGGAACCTTTCAGTGGCGTCTTCAATTTTCGAAACAACTAGAAGTCGCTAGGAGCCATGCCTGAAGAGTAGGGAGGTTGGCGAACGACTGGAATTCCATGTTTGGCCAAAAAATGTTGGATCAATTGGGACGAATGTGCGGGGTCGTGATAGTGATACAGTTGACAGTTTTTCGCCGTCCACATGTCTGGTCTTTTGCGCTGAACTGCGTCACATAGACGCCGGAAAACATCTTGATAGTACTCCTTTGTCACTGTTTGTCCTTCCAGTGCGTATTTGTGATGCACAATTCACGGACATCAAAAGATACAGGCAGCATCACATTGATTTTGCTTCGCACCTATCGCGTTTTTTTTGTCCTGGGAGACTCAGAATGCTTCCATTGTGACGACTGTCTTTTTGTTTCTAGATCGTACCCGTACACCCATGAGTCATCTATAGTTATCACGATGTTCAGAAACCAAGAATCAGTGTTGAAGGTTTCTAGACGGTCCTGTGCAACTTGAAAACGAAGGTCCTTTTTTCCTGCGACAACTTGGACACAAATTTCACAGTCACTCTGTGCATGTTCAAATCATCACGCATAATTGCATGTGCGGAATCTTTACTCACTCCGACCTCTTGTGCGATCTGCCGCACGGTTGAACGACGATCTTCCATCACCAAATTTCGCACCCTCTTAACAACAGCTGCACTCGGAGCCTGCCAGAATGCTAGTTAATCTCCTCTTATGTGCGGCCATTTTTGAATCGGTTGAACGACTCTTTAATTCGCATCTTCTCCAAACACCTGCTAAATCTTACGAATTGTTTTGCTTTGAGAATCACCAAGCTTTTGACAAAATTTAATGCAGTGCCTTTTCTCCTACACTTTCAGTCATCTTGAGAGAATCGGTTATCCGACGAACACGTTGTGTAGCACCTTACTCAGCGACCGACAGACAGCGAATAACGCGCATGAAGGGTGTGATAAAATTCACACATGCGCATGAAGGTGTCTTCCTTCACTGTGTAGAGTAGCGCCGCCCTATCGTCTCTATTTCGCTAGTATGTATATATGTATATATATATATATATATAGAGAGAGAGAGAGAGAAAAAGAGAGAGATTCAAGCTAAGCTACACTTGCACACACTTAGAAATGACTATCAAGAGACATAATACTTAACAAGTAAATAACAAGATTCCGAAGTCGATTTTGCAAACTTTCAATATTTGAGCGGCGCTTTCCCAGATGTAAACGCGTCCATCTTGAGCCGTATCTGACTCTTTTACATAGACTTCACATTTGGACTACAACCGTAGAAAATTATTCTGATTACTGATTTGATGAATAATATTTAAAAGACTTAAACCATTCGTTGTTATATAATTTTCAGTAGAACGTAATTTATTTTCGATCACTTTTAACAATTGAAAAATGATCCTTGAAATTTTAGCCTGAGACACAAATGAAAATGCGATTTTAAACTTTAGTATGATATATACTTCTTCTCCAGGGGCATAGACATACGGTCAGGTGAGTTTACGAAAAGCCAGCGCACTAGGTGACGTGCATTATTGCCTATAAAAAATGCAGTTGGGGCGATTCAGTGATTAGCAATAAAGTAAGCTCTTCTCAAAGCATGAATAATGGACCTCCTAGGTCTGAACAGTCTAAAAGCAACAAAATTATTGTCCAACTGATTGTTGAGGACGTATCCTAAACTAGTAGGAAGAACGTCTTTACAAACTTGTCCAGGGAAAATGATATTTTAGAATTAAGTGTGACAGTCCAACCGACAGTGCCAGTCTCCTATTGCAATACTTGGACTATCGTTTCTGTTGTAATGAGATAATTTACCTAGGCATTACGTCTTCCTTTGGGTAGGTGGTGTAAATCTGTTCTGTTGTTATATCGTTTATGTAGGATATGTTCATACGTCCTATATACTAGCAAAATATACTGCTAGTTTATATAATTAACAATGGTATTTGAGACGACGGTCTTACGTGTAAATTACACGTAGTTAGACTTCAAATAACACATGCACATTACATGTGATCCGATATAATGCACAGCATAGTAAAGATTACAAAAACAAAACTAAACATAGATGTGCGTTTCTTACTCGTGCTGCTACTAAAATTAACCAGATAATGTATTATCTCTTGTTTTACCTGTTTCTTTCACCCCATCCCCGTGGCTCTAAAGAAGTCTCGCCTCCTCGTTTTCGAATTAGGAATGACGTCATATATGTTTGACATGCGTAATATAAAACCAGTCAGGAGTTAATTGTATCAATTTGGTTTTCGTGAGGAAAAGGAGGAGCTTTGAAATCACTAGTCGGAGATGTTATGCCATAATAGCTCGACATGATCTTTGGGTGATTATAAAAAAGGAAGAAGCGCGAAGGTGTGGCCCTTAAATGACATTGGAGTTGAGGTATATTATTCGGAAAATAATTTGGATCGAATGTTTAGCCTTATCAAAGGCTGAGACCTTTTAAATATAATGACATTTATACGTAAATACGTTGTATTTAACAAGCAGTCAGGTTATATATATATATATATATATATATATATATATATATATATATATATATATATATATATATATATATACGAGTTTATGTATACTACATATTATCGTTTGCCTTTTCTATGCGATATATATATATATACAAACACACACATATATATATACATACATATATATATATACGAATTTACGTATACTACACATTATCGTTTGACTTTTCTATGCAATATGTATATATATATATATATATATACAAACACACATATACATACATATATATATATACGAATTTACGTATACTACACATTATCGTTTGACTTTTCTATGCGATATGTATATATATATATATATATACAAACACACACACACATATATATATATACGAATTTACGTATACTACACATTATCGTTTGACTTTTCTATGCGATATGTATATATATATATATATATACAAACACACACACACATATATATATATATATATATATATATATATATATATATATATATATATATATATATATATATATATGTATATACGTATGTATGTATGTGCACTGGGGCGTAGAGATGCACGCGTTTGTGTCTGTGGCGCAGCTGGACTGCTGAGATGGATAAACCCTCAGTCTTTGTTAAGCAAGGCATCTAAGAGACGGAACACTCTGACGTAATACCTGTTGTCTTATGTTCATGCCGTATGTGATAAACTTTCGCACCGACTGTTTTTTATCCGCAGTTTCAAGAAGTGTGAATGGTGCTACACAATCTGTCACCAGTGAAAACAAATCTTCGGGTGGCTTTCTAACAGCATTACTCAGTTCGATCAGTCCCCCAGAAAAAAAAAGCTGATTTTGCTTTAAGACACTCATACGTCAAAATCGACGGGAGAGTTCATCATCGTATACTAAATTTAATAACAAGCAGTACTACTAGCTTCATTGCGAGTTTTAACACGATTTATTTTTGTTTGATCACTCTTCGCCGCTTGCTGTGAATATTCGCCGACTTGGTATTTACAAAGTTAAATTCCTTCTAAATTCTTAGCTGATTTCTTGTGGCCAACTGGTAACTCTCCTGACTGCGAATCAGTGGCGATGTGTAGTCGGAGTTCGCGCTCGTCGACTGTCGGGAATTAGCTTCCTGCACTGAAGATTTCGTAAGCATGAAACATCGATGTCTGTAGGTAATAAATAATTAATATGTATTTATAAATATCATATATATATATATATATATATATATATATATATATATATATATATATATATATATATGGTATTTTAATGATAATTTGTGATTAATGAAGCATAAAACGATGTTGTTATTTTGTAATTATTTTTTTTATTTTGATATTTTAGAGCAGTAACCTGCTATTTGTCAGAAAATGATACGAAATGAAAAAATGACTAAAATTGAAACCGTTGAGAAAACTGGAATGTTTAACTCTTTGTCTTAACGTGCACGTAAGTTCACGCGAAATCTCTGTATCGATTGCCAAAGAAACCCGTTGCCTTTTAATATATATATATATATATATATATATATATATATATATATATATATATATATATATATATATATATATATATATATATATTAACGCGTCTGTGTTTATCCCGTCTTGTATTACCATTAAGAGCAACTGATGTCAATATATAATTTAAATAACACTAAGCATTTAAATTGAGGGGAATTGATGAGAAACGAAACCAAAAACAGAGTAACGGCTAAAACAGAATGTGAATAAATTGAAATATAATACATTAATGTACTATATTATTATTATTATTATTATTATTATAATTATTATTATTATTATTATTATTATTATTATTATTATTATTATTATTGTTATTGTTATTGTTATTGTTGTTGTTGTTGTCGTCGTCGTCGTCGTAATAATAATGATGATGATGATGATGATGATGATGATGATGATGATGATGATGATGATGATGATGATGATGATGATAACAACAACAACTACTGCAGGAAGAAAACGAAACCACAGAAAGGACACATCACAAACAAATGGACAGAAACTGCAAGAAACATCACTTGATAAGCTCCCCCTCCAATAAATTACACCGGCCTCAACTGACATTACACAAAAATCAACCAATGAACAGAAATAGCAAGAAACACCATCAGCTCCCCAAGGCTGACACCACACAAAATATTTGCATAGGGTCAAGGAGGATGAGAAGACTGGAAGTGCAGAGACTGCTGGGACCTTGGGGGTGGGGGGGCTTATTGCTACCAAAATCCCAGAGAAGACCAATGGTCCTTACCAGCGAGAAATCAATGGTAAACGGATGTTGCGATACCGCAAGGTTATTTGCGGTGGCTATCGAAAAGAGGTAAAGAATACTGGAAATCTGGGGAGACTTGTTGTCACTCAGACTCCAGGGAATACCACCGGTTGTCGGTGAGAAATCACTGATGACCTGTGTGAGAACTCCTAGTGAGTACACATAATAATAATAATTGCATTAGGTAAAAAAATCAGGAGAGCGATTTTCCAGGGCGATAGTCTTCTCCCGTTGTTTTTTGTCATTAGTTATTAGTTTGATCTCTCTGACGTAATGTGAACTTTGGAAAGGGTTTCCTACAGTCAACCACTTACTGTTCATGGATGACCTTAAAATTATTGGAAAGAATGAAAACCAACTTGATACTTTAATGAATACAGTTAGATAATTTAGTGACGACGTACGAATGGAATTTGGTATTATCAAATGTGCTGTTTTTGTTATAAAAAAAGATAAACTTGTTAACTCCCAACAACAGATCTGATAAAGAATGTTAACAGTGACAGGGGCTACAAATACTTGGGAATATTGGAGGCAGATAACATTAAAAACAAGGACATGAAACACCAAGTCACGGCTGAATACAACAGAAGAGTAAGTGTTATTCTTAAATCGCACCTCTACAGTCGAAATAGAATCTATGCTATCAATGCCAAAGCAGTAGTTATCATTCGATATATTGCTGGTATACTTGACTGGAATGTAGATGAACTAAAATGTTTGGATACCAAAACACGGAAAATGCTTACAGTTTATGGAGCGTTTGCAAAGAAAAGAGATGGAGACCGATTGTATCTACCTAGAAAGTGGTCGAGGTTTACTTAGTGTTAAAGATGTCGTGAATATAGAAGAAGGGTGTCTATATAAATATATTTTTGAAAGTAATGAGATTTTTCTACGTGAATGAAAAGAGGGGAAAAACTAAGAACTGAAGTGAAAAAAATCAATCGTTGCAAAAGAGAGGGTTACAATTATTTAGAAAGAAACTGCACAGTGCATTCTTTAATGGTCCGGAGGTAAAACTCCAGCGTATGGACATTGATATCGAAGGTTCGATCCTTGTTCCGTTGGCCATGTTGATGACGGCTGATACCCAGAAACACGTATCCATGTATTACTATTATGTACGTATGAAATTAATATATATATATATTTTAACAACATAGTTTGATGTTTTCATTTTTTTATAATAAATGATAAATCGTATTTTATCATCAGAATTGGTGGGGGATATATAGCGATGTATTATATTTTTAAGAGCTTTTTCATCCAATTTAAAGTTTGGATGCATTTGGTTACAATAGAATAGATTTATGTAGTGGGAATTATTTAGCTTATTAGTAGAATTATCTAAATTTCTAATCATTAATTTTATTTGTTCATCAACCATATAATTGGGAAAATGATTATTAATTAGGACTTGTTTTATGTTTTTTAATTCATTAAAAAATATTTTTTTGGATGAAGAGATTAATTTTGCATGGTTTAATAGATTTTTGACCATAGCAATTTTATATCTATATGGGAATTCACTTTTAAAACTTAAAATACAGGTGTTAATAGATGTAGGTTTTTTAGGGAGAGGTGATGAATGCATCACTGTTGGAGTCAATGAGAACATCTAAAAACGGAATTTTATTGTTAACATTAAGCTCATGAGTTAATTTAAGAATCGAATTATTTTGAAAAGTATCTTGCATTTTTTTTTATTTCATCTATACTATTTACTAAAATAAGAATATCATCAACGAAGCGGGCATAAATGGAAGGTTTAGTGATTATATTAAATATTTTATTTTCGAGGTCGGCCATGTAAAAATTACTAAAGGTCGGTCCAAGGACAGATCCCATAGAAACTCCGTCAATGTGGGTATATATGTTGCCCTTATGGTCATGGAAAGGAACTTCAGTGGTGCCAATTAATAATAATTTTTTAAGTATTTCAGGATCAATTTTTAGATGGAGGAAGGGATGGGTTATTATATATGTTATTAATAATTATATCAATTGTTTTGTATACAGGGACATTTGTAAACAGACTTTCAACGTCGAGTGATGCAGTAATTTTATTATCTGTTTTTTGGGTATGCAGTATGTGTAAGAGCTCATGTGTGGATTTTACACTATATTTACTAGGTAAATAACGGGATATAAGATCATTAATAGTTTTAGTTAATTGATATATGGGGGTAGTGACTTGAGAAATTATTGGACGAAGAGGAGAGTTTGGTTTATGAATTTTTACAGTGCCCTACAAGTAACCGGGTTTATAATCTTCAATTATTTTGGGGAGTTTAACGTTATCAATTACGGCATTATTGGCTGTAATAAGTTTGTTTACTTGTGTCTTGAGTTTATCTATGGGGTTTCTTTTAATTTGTTTAAATTTCGAATGGTCATCTAAAAGTGTTTGTAATTTAGTGTAATAGTCTGATTTGTTGAGAACGACATAGATGTTCGTTTTATCTGCTTTTTTAACAATTATGTTTGGATGGTTTTGAAGTTCATGTGCAGCTTTTTTTTAAATTATGTGTTAAGATTGATGTAGATTTTTGTTTTTTATCGTACCTGTTTTTATGGCTTAAGCCTTGAGTAAATCCTTAATTCCGGGATGTGTAGTAATATGTTGTTCGGTTTCCAGTTTGACGATATATATATATATTATATTTATATATATATATATATATATATATATATATATATATATATATATATATATATATATATATATATATATATATATATAAACAAAAATACGTCTTATAAAGTTAACGGCAACTAAAAATGAAATCTTCTGCATTACTTTTTTACGTAGCTACTACAATGTTGACTGTGACACTGACTACTTCATCGCTGGCAGTAAAGTCTTTCTTCAGTTCAAGTTAATCTATCGAACCGAGGAGAAAGACCCTCTCACCTTGATACCAGTAGAATGGCAATACCAGCCCCACACGAGTGCTTCGCCAACACCATCGTAGGCGCTCCAAAATACTGTTCTACTGGCAATGCTGTAGAGAGGTGGGATCACATCCGTGATGCCACTTATAATTCCGCAGTAATCACCTTTGACAAGAAAGAAATGAAAACCCCGAACTGGTTCGAATCCGGCATTTCTGAATTAGAGCCAACAATCAATGCCACAAGAGAAGCTCTCCTTAACTACAAGAAAATAAAGACTTCTGAGAAGACAGTCATTGCACTCAGAAATGACAGGAACGATGCTCCACGGGTCGCCCGGCGCTGTACTAATGACTACTGACTAAACCTTTTTGACAGTATCCAGCTCTCTGCTGACTGCGGCGACATTCATGCATATACGATGGCTTGAAGAAGACCTTTAGCCCAACCATAAAGAAGATCGTACCCTTGAGATCAACTGCCTGTAACAGACAGATAGAGAGGTAAGTTGAGCACTTTCAGGAACATTACGCGGCGGAAAACGTTTTCACAGACACAGCCGCCAAGAGCAGCATCAACCTACCTGTTAAAGTCTTCTTTAACAGGTAGCTTGATGCTGCTCTTGGCGGCTGTGTCTGTGAAAACGTTCTCTCCTCGGTAACAGAAGTAAACAAGGCCATCGACTCCCTACACCCAGGCAAAGCACCAGGAAAAGATGGCATTTCACCTGTAATCATTAAGGTGGGACAAAAGACAGCTCTATTCCACCACCTGCACCAGCTACTGCAGAAATGCTGGGATAAGGAAACAGTGCCCCAGAAATTGCGTGACAAGCATCATCACTTTGTACAAAATTAAGGGTGACCACGGCGACTGCAACCACTACCATGGAATATCCCGCTTCAGTGGTGTTGGGAAGGTATTCACCCGGGTCGTCCTCAACAGGCTGCAGTTACTTGTAGAGCGTGTATACCCGAGGCACAGTGTGGCTTTGAGCAGGAAGATGAACTGTCGACATGATTTTTTCCCTACGACAACTCCAGGAAAAATGTCATAAATAGAGACAACCACTGTATGTCGCCTTCATCGACCTAAGCAAAGACTTTGATCTTGTCAGTAGAAAATGACTTTTCACTTTGCTGCCCCCCCCCCCCAGGCTGCTGAAAATTATTACATCTTTTCATGGGGACATGCAGGGCACTGTAGAGTTTGATAGCCCTTCCTCGGACCCTTTCCCAATTAAGAGCGGGGTGAAACAAGAATGTGTACTCGCCCCGACACTCTTTGGCATTTTCTTCTCTCTTCTGTTGTCCTACGCTTTCAACAAGTCGGATGATGCAGTGTAACTTCATACGAGAAGCAGCGGCAGACTCTTCAACCTTGTCCGCCTTCAAGCTAAGACAAACGTACGGAAGGTACTTATACGCAATATGTTCTTCGCTGATGATGCAGCACTGACGGTATACTCTGAAGAGGCATTGCAGCGACTCATCAACTGGCTAAGATGTAAGTAGTTCCCCAAATATAACCATTGGCGATTACACACTCCAGCAATTTCTCCCTGAATGCAGAACTCAACAAACGTATTGGCAAGGCAACAACATCCATGACTCGCTTTACGAAGAGAGTCTGGAATAACAAGATTCTGACCACAAATACCAAGATGAAGATGTACCGTGCCTGTTTGCTCAGCACACTGTTATACAACAGTGAATCTTGTGTCATATACTTCCGCCAAGAGAACAGACTCAACACATTCCACCTACGCAACCCGAGAAGTATCCTAAGAATCACCGGCAAGACCACATCTCAAACAAGACCGTACTTGATCAGGCGGACATTCCGAGCATGTTCGCTCTGCTCATCCAACGACGACTCCGGTGGCTTAGCCATGCAAGGTGAATGGACGATGGGAAGATTCCAAACTATATTCTTTATGGCGAGGTCGCAACCGGCTCTAAATCAGCAGGAAGACCTGTCCTACGCTACAAGGATGTCTGCAAGCGAGACATGAAAGCAGGTTGCATCGACTCAACCGGTTGGGAGTCAATCGCTGAAGAGCGCAGCCGATGGGGAAGAGCTGTAAAGGCACGCTGCAAGAATAAGGAGAAGATAGACTAGCAGTAGAGGGAAAAGAGAGAGCACAAACGGCAGAGGGCTGCATCAGAGCTCTCGCAACGATACACCACTTAAATCTGTGGAAACTACAACAGAGCCTGTCGATCCAGGATAGGCTTGCCTAGTCACAACAGACGCTGCAATTCGACAACAGACAAATCTGAGGCGGAGAACTCTATTGTCTCCCGAGACGGACGGATGCCAACGATTACAATTTAAAGTAGGGGTTTATCTGCTTCACACTTCAGCAAAATGTGGCACAAGTTCGGAAAGTGTATAAAAAAAGTTTCCCAGAGGAGGCACTCTGTTCGGGAATAAAAATTATCTGAGAACAGCTCCGTCAATATTACCTGGTAAGAGAGCCTCATGTTACCGGCGATAAACCAACACTTCGCTAGTGTGAGGTGGTAATGCTTGGGGCGATGTACCTCTTAAGACGAACTCGGGCTATAATTAATTAAATCACAAGGCTCCAGTACCTGAGAAAGACTTCACTGAGTGTAAGAATGCGTAAAGATGTTACCCCGTACAATTATAGGTGTAGACTGTATTGTCAGCTAACATTGTAACCCCTTATTCCACCTACCATTTGGTAAGCCTGTTTTGAGTTCAGGGGACTGAACGCTGATTGTGGGATCTTTTCAGGCTTTGGTTTTTTTTTTTAAGTGTTTTTTTACCGTGCTCTCGCTTTTCATTATTATGCAACGTTTAGTTTTAAGCTCTTTACATCAAGCGGCTTCATGTCTTGTCTTGAGCGACTTCCATAAAAATGTTAAAATGCAAGCATAGTTTTACATTTGATTTGACTTGTAAATGAAAACATTTACGAACCCCGGCGTAGACGCGTATTTAAACTAGTATATTCTTCTTCATGATTTATCATACGTATAGGTTTCATGCCATTCTTTTTTACAATAGAATCTTTAAGCATTGTTAATGCTCCTGCATTCTTCTTATGCATGGATTCCTTACGCACGAGTTTTCACAAAACAGTATTTTACTTATTTTAAATCGGATTTGAGTCGGAAGATTTTATTTCACTTATTTCCGTTGTTTCGGATCAATATCGACGAAAGGAAAAAATGTTTGAAACAATGGAAAAGTTGGCATTTTTATTTGCGTTTTATTCTTTTATGATTATAATAAAAACACAATGGCGGAGAATCTACAACGTTACAAAAATGAAAGAAACAAACGAGGGTTTAAAAAGCGGGCAAAATGGAAACTGAACATTTTTAATAGTATACGGGGTGGGGATAGATTTTTATGAAATCGACATGTAGAGAATAAAACAAAGGAAGGATATTTTTAAGATGCGTCCAGTCAATCATGGCTTTTTAAGATGCTATTTTAGATTAAGTGTGAAATGTCAACAAATATACAAGTTCGCAATTAGGCAGCGTGACAGAGCAACAGAATACAATTTCATCAAAATGAAAGTGCTAGTTCAAACTTAAGCTATGTGACAGACCAACGAAATAATGAGTATAGATTTAAGTGTGTGTGGGGGGGACAATGAAGATTACAGTTCAAACTTAAGCGGTATGATAAGCCCACATATTTCAGTTTGATGAGATAGTTTTTGAGTTATCGATGTTTCTATGGCATCACGTTAGGAATACTTGATACACCATACTGAACTGTAACGTGACGGATCGACAGACTAGCTATCATTTTTAGGTGCAAGGGCGCATCAAAAATGATAAAAATAGATGAGGATTTTAAACGAGGAGGAAAAGAAGAAAAAAATTCATCCGCTTAAACATAAAAGGAATAATAAGTAATTCAATTTCAAATTTAAGTGGGACAGACTACTGAGAATGTTGATTCAATCTTATGCGGCACAAATGACCACAAAAAATACGATTTTAGACTTAATTGTGACGGACCAATATAATCATTTTTCTACTTAAACTTGGCAGACCGAATGATAGACACATTCTAAAGACAGTTGCTTCGACATCTCGAAAATTATAATTAAAACTGCGCGTTTAACGATGAGTATAGTATGCCAAACTTAACTGTGATAAAATAACGAAACTGCTATTTTAAACAAAAACGTGACTGATGGTCGAAATTGGTATTTAAAACAAAAACGTGACTGACGGTCGAAACTGCTATTTAAAATTAAAACGTGACTGGCTGTCGAAATTGCTATTTAAACAAAAAGGGACTGCTTGTCGAAAATGCTATTTAAAATTAAAACGTGACGTACACTCGAAATTGCTACTTTAAACGAAAAACATGACTGACACTCGAAATTGCTATTTTAGACAAAAACGTGTCTGACGGTCGAAACTGCTATTTTAAACAAAAACGTGACTGATTGTCGAAATTGCTATTTTAAACAAAAACGTGACTGGCGTCGAAAATGCTATTTAACACAAAAACGTGACTAACGGTCGAAAATGCTATTTAAAACAAAAACGTGACTGATTGTCAAATTTGCTATTTTAAACAAAAACGTGACTGATTGTCGAAATTGCTATTTTAAACAAAACCGTGACTGATTGTCAGAATTGCTATTTAAAAAAAAAAGTAACTGGCTGTAGAAATTGCTATTCAAAAAAAAAACGTCACTGGCTGTCGAAATTGCTATTTAAAATTAAAACGGGGTTGACACTCGAAATTGCTATTTTAAACAAAAACCTGACTCAGACTCGAAATTGCTATTTTAAACAAAAACGTGTCTGACGGTCGAAATTGCTATTTAAAACAAAAACGTGACTGATTGCTTACATTTTTATTTCAAACAAAAACATGTCTGGCTGTCGAAAATGCTATTTATTACAATAACGTGACTGACAGTCGAAAATGCTATTTAAAACAAAAACGTGACTGATTGCGAAATTGTTATTTAAAACAAAAACGTGACTGACAGTCTAAATTGCTATTTTAAACAAAACCGTGATTGGTTTGCGAAAATACTATTTTAGACAAAAACGTGTCTGTCGGTCGAAACTGCTATTTTTAAAAAAAACGTGACTGGCTGTAGAAATTGCTATTCAAAACAAAAACGTGACTGGCTGTCGAAATTGCTATTTAAAACAAAAACGTGACTGACGGTCGAAATTGCCATTTTAAACAAAAACGTGACTGATTGTCAAATTTGCAATTTAAAACAAAACCGTGACTGATTGTCGAAATTGCTATTTAAAAAAAAAAGTAACTGGCTGTAGAAATTGCTATTCAAAAAAAAACGTCACTGGCTGTCGAAATTGCTATTTAAAATTAAAACGGGGTTGACACTGGAAATTGCTATTTTAAACAAAAACCTGACTGAGACTCGAAATTGCTATTTTAAACAAAAACGTGTCTGACGGTCGAAATTGCTATTTAAAACAAAAACGTGACTGATTGCTTACATTTTTATTTCAAACAAAAACATGACTGGCTGTCGAAAATGCTATTTATAACAATAACGTGACTGACAGTCGAAAATGCTATTTAAAACAAAAACGTGACTGATTGCGAAATTGTTATTTAAAACAAAAACGTGACTGACAGTCTAAATTGCTATTTTAAACAAAACCGTGATTGGTTTGCCAAAATACTATTTTAGACAAAAACGTGTCTGACGGTCGAAACTGCTATTTTAAAAAAAAACGTGACTGGCTGTAGAAATTGCTATTCAAAACAAAAACGTGACTGGCTGTCGAAATTGCTATTTAAAACAAAAACGTGACTGACGGTCGAAATTGCCATTTTAAACAAAAACGTGACTGATTGTCAAATTTGCAATTTAAAACAAAACCGTGACTGATTGTCGAAATTGCTATTTAAAAAAAAGTGACTGGCTGTAGAAATTGCTATTCAAAACAAAAACGTCACTGGCTGTCGAAATTGCTATTTAAAATTAAAACGGGTTGACATTCGAAATTGCTATTTTAAACAAAAACATGACTGGCTGTCGAAAATGCTATTTAAAACAATACCGTGACTGACAGTCGAAAATGCTATTTAAAACAAAAACGTAAGTGATTACGAAATTGTTATTTAAAACAAAAACGTGACTGACAGTCGAAATTGCTATTTTAAACAAAACCGTGATTGGTTTGCGAAAATACTATTTTAGACAAAAACGTGTCTGACGGTCGAAACTGCTATTTTAAACAAAAACGTGACTGATTGTCAAATTGGCTATTTTAAACAAAGACGTGACTGATTGTCGAAATTGCTATTTAAAAAAAAACGTGACTGGCTGTAAAAATTGCTATTCAAAACAAAAACGTCACTGGCTGTCGAAATTGCTATTTAAAACAAAAACGTGACTGACAGTCGAAATTTCTATTTTAAACAAAAACGTGACTGATACTCGAAAATGCTATTTAAAACAAAAACATGACTGGCGGTCGAACATACTGTTTTAAACAAAAACGTGACTGATTGTCGAAATTGCTATTTTAATCAAACCCATGGTTAGCGGTCGAACATGCTTTTTTAAACAAAAATGTGACTGACAATCGAAAATGCTATTTTAAACTTAAGTGTGGCTAAACGACGGAAGGAGTCTTATATAGAAATGCATGAACGCATCGAAAATTAAACGCGTTTATTCAATCTGCGCGTGTAGCGAAAAAGAAATGGTATTTCGAGGTGAAACGTGACAGATCAAGATACAAATTCTCTTTTTTTAGATGCAACGGCGCATCTAGAATGATATCATTTAAAAAGTGGACGAAAAAGAAGTGATTTTATGAAGTGTTGAGAATTAAAATTGTGAGGAATTAACTGCGCAAAATCTATTCGAACAAAAATCTACATTTTTCTTTCTCCTTTTAATTTCACTGTGTTTTTTTTTTCGTTCACGAGATCACGATTTTGATTAAGCAACAAACTACAATAAAAGTAGAAAGGATTGTGTGGAATAATGAAGGTTTAATGAATTAAAAGAGTCGCATTTGTCTGGTGGTATGACATTTTCTGTTTGCTGAAGAAAGGAGGAATACAAGAATAGGAGGAGTAAAGAAAGATCTTTGAAGGAATTTTAAAGACAAATGTGAAGAAAGTAATAAGTTGGAGAAAAAGAAGACAGGAAGGATACAGACGTGACAGAAAGAAAAGACGACGATAGAAAAGGAAACGGAAATGCTCGAAGATGGAAATGAGGAAAGATTGAAAGAAAGATGGGAGATATTAAGAATGTAAACGGAGAGGGGGAAAGAAAACGAAATATCGGAAAAGAATAGAAAAAAGATCGATAGAAAGATAGAAAAGAGAAAGAAAGAAACGAAAATGAAACAAGAAGAAGAACAATACAAGAAAAAAAGAAAAAAAAAGTAGGAAGAGAGAATAAAAAAGATAAGGGAAACACAAAAAATGGGGAAAAATAAAAAAAGAAAGAGGAAATAAAAATATATAGAGTAAAAGACGGTACAATTTTAAAGATGGTCGGAAATTATTTACAGTGAAATAGCTTTTGGCAGAATTTTGGCATTGCCTCGAAACATCTTTCTCCTGCTTTCGCAAAATAATAACATAATAAAATTAAAAACAGTAAGTAAGAGTAAGTTTGATCATTTACTCGAAACGCGGACAGAACATAGCGGATAAATAAATAATTTATAAATAAAAATAATTTGAGAAGCTTTAAATCCTGAATGAGTTGTAGGGTATAATCAAGTTATTTACTAAATATTTGGCCGGGTAACCTAGTTTAGTGTTTAATAGTATCAGTCTGTCTATTGAGGGGGAGGGCGCGTTTCGGTGATTTTTGCAGATGTATGCTATTTTCCATGTTATGCGCATTTCCACGTCATAATTTGAAAAGCCTGAAAAAAGATTATTAAAAGAACAGCCAAATTTCAAATGTAATTTACTTCAAATTAAAACAAATAAAACATACGATCATTATTATTTGAACCACGTAAAGAAATATCACTCATACTTGGGGATTTGCACTTTTAGAAATGTATGAAAAGCGAAATATTTGCTTATTGCCGGGGATGGAGGAATATCCAGTACTCTTAGAAAGCAAACGAGTGTTTTCAATTGGTAATCAGTACTTGTTTCTTGGTGGTTTCCGAGAAAAATATAATGGAGGAAACTTTGGATATTTGTAAAGAATTATTATTTTAAGACATATTAGTCCCCTCGGGCGACGAACCAAAATTTTCCAAAAACAAATAACGCTCAGTTAATTTTCTGAGTTTATGCAAACCTTCGTGAAACCCCAAGGAACCAATTTCGAGAAAAGTATAAGAATAACAGAATTACGGAATAACGGATTAGGTTTTATTAATTATTCACCACTTATCAAGACCAAAAGCTACTCGATAATAACGGTGAATGAGATGGATATATTTTCAGTTGAATGATGTAGACTGAAAAGGATGAATGAAACGAACAAACTATCTTTGAAAACCATTGAAGAAAGAAAAGCCGTACCAGTTCTCAGTTATATGGTTTCAAAGAGACAACGGGAGACTACTGCATGGTCCAGACTTGATTAACCAATTAGCAATACATCATATCTGGTATTATACATCTGCTAATAATTCAACCTCCTTGAGAGTTACAGCAAGGTTCAGGTCCTTGGACCATAGATAACATCAACTGAAGTAAAGCGTTCACCTCAAGCATCATTATTAATGATATGCCAACAAGAAAAATAAACTTACAGCAACTCCACATACTTCTCACTCTGAACAACAGCAATTCTTTCCAATGACATTATCCTGTATCTCTACAAAGCCACCATCCGCCCATGCATTGAGTATTGTTGCCACATCTGGGCTGGCGCATCATCTACTAGTTTCTCCCTCCTTGACAAGGTCCAAAAAAGAGTCGCCAACCTAATAGGTCCCTCACTGTCAACCAAGCTCCAGTCCCTGTCCCATTGCCGCAATGTAGCATCCTTATGTTTGTTTTACAAATACTTCAATGGATTATGCTCCGATGAATTGGCTGCTCTGGTGCCCCCTCGACGTAAATTCACTAGACTAACTCGACAATCAACTAAATCTCCTTCATTCCCTGTGGAGGTCCCCGGATGCCGGAGAGCCTTCTACTCAAATAGCTTATTTCCTCATGCTGCTGGCCTCTGGAACTCCCTCCCTTCCTCCTGTTTCCATGACAGTACTGACATGCAGAAATTTAAAACTAATGTAAACAGACATCTCGCTGCTCAGATCCCAATTTAGGCTGAACCCCCCAACCTTCTCCCCTTTTCTTTTTTCTCAGTAGCCCCTTACGTCGACTGCCTTGTTAGGGGTGAACTATGTTAAAAAAAAATTGTCAGAAATATTGTTTGTGAAATGTGAGAACTAAAGACAAAGTAGGGGCTGAAACGAGACTTACGGGTCATTGCTTACTGATTAACATTGGAAACCAAAAAGGCTGAATTTCAAAAGATAAAAGAACTTCTTCTTTCATGTGAATCATATGATGCTGGTGTTAGCATTAGTTTCCCCGATGTTTTTCTAGTTAGAAAACTTTCTGGAAAGACATCGGGTACTTGCGAGAAGGATCACGAGAAGGTTACCAACATCCCTAAGTGAAAGTGAAAGTGATACTGTGGAACCAACTGGATTCGAACTTGGATCGCCCAGGTCTTCAGTCCGTGTCGTTATCCACTTAACCACCGTCACCCCCCATAAAAAAACTGATTAAATAGAAGTTAAATCTTTTTCTGAAATTAGTTGAAGTTTATAATGACCAATAAATATTAAAACATGTCTCATTGAGTTTTTTCCCCAGATATGCAGTAAGTTTCTTCTTAAATACTCTCCCCTCCTGATGCGCCATCATTCGTGGTTGAGTGCCGACGGAGCTAATCAGGTTATTTTGAGATCTTGTCCAAAGTGCCTCCTTTGTGGTGAGGAATGGGGCAGCTGGATTTTCCACATTAAACTGAGCTTTCTTTACCCCTATGTTAACGTTTGCCGGGTGCATGTTAATAACTACACTGTTTTTCATTTAGTTTCGGAATAGGGTGTTCAAATTGATACGTGACGAGCTGTACGTTCCCGACGTTGACCTGGTGTCTTTTACTCTTGTTTTGTTTAAATCTTGTCTTAATAAATCACATAAATATTTTAAAGTATTTTTTTAACTTTGCAATTTCTAAATAACAAGAAAAATACCCGCCCCAGAAGGAGTAAACGTAATTCTCCGAACAGAACAGTTGTTTCACTAGGGCAGGTTGATTTGTCACTTGTTTTAGAAAATCAACGCTGAGCATTTACTTTTAAGGATCGGATACAAAAATGTCAAGAAATGCCTCATTTCCGCAGGATTTTGCTGACAAACTGACTTCAAAAGTTTACTATTTCACTAATAAATCACGATAAAATTGATATTTTTGTTAGATATAATGAATGGAAAATATATTCAAACCAGAATTCTAAGTATGAATCACCATTAGTAAATTATATCATCTTTTAACTGTATTCAATCACTAAAAGGACATGCGAAATCGTTAATTCCCAACCTTTAAAGTCGTTTCCTCACCTAACGATGCCGATTTAGGAAAAATATATTGTGTCGTTATTTATGATGCCAAATCTCAACTATCATTACCATCGCATTACCACGGTTCCAAAATCGACCTGCCCTATTGTTTCACCACTGTTCATGTTCTCTTTGCGAAGATTAAAATAACGAGACCATATCACCACGTTAGAGTTCTTATTCTAATTTTGATCAAAATCCATTTCATGATTTTGATTCTAGAAAACGTGTAAGATTTAAAATTAAAACTTAAGAGTTATTAAATAAAAATTGCAATTAAAGAAACGTAATTTTGTTTAATGATCATTGTACAAATTCAATTAAAATATGAAAGACGTGAATTTTCAAATGCGAGGTAGTGTCCATATTATACACTCTAAATCCATTTCAAATACTTCAAAGAACCTGAAATTTTTTGGCATATTTATTAGCTAATGTCTTATGTTTCTGTTTAAATTCCTCAAATTGAGATCTATCATAATTTTCACGAAAGGGCTTCCGCATATCTTAATTAACCTAAATATACTTCAGATTCCGAGATCTTGCGCCTAGCAGCTTCGTTCCAAAATTCATAATGATCAGTTAATCAGTTTAGGAGTCAATCCTGCATATACAAATACATTAGCATATAGACATGCCTGACTTTATACAGATGAGATGGAAGCCAATAGATATATGTAGCAAATCAGCATACTGTCATATATATATATATATATATATATATATATATATATATATATATGGATGTGAACAGTTTCCTATTCACCGTATTCGTCACGCATGAAACACTCTCTCACTCTCTTTCTCTCTCTCTCTGTCTCTCTCTATGTGTGTGTGTCTCTCTCTCTATATATATATATATATATATGTGTGTGTGTGTGTGTGTGTGTGTATCGAGGGGGTGGTTGTGTGACGAATGCAGTGAGGAGGAAACTGTCTACGTAATTATTATATAGGGTGCGCGAAAGAGAGAAGAGAGTGGATACCTATTAGTCATTCGCTATCGCTTTGTATTACAGTAGCGAACTTTATACCTCGCCTCATTTTAATACGTTAAATTATTTGGGGGGTATAGACGATGATAACCTGCAAGGAAAAATAGATAAAGTGGTCAGAAAATAAAATTAAAAAATCAATTACAAGCGAATTACAACAATTGGATTCAGTGAAGGAGAACTCCTTCTAAACTGAAGCAATTTTTATGTTTGTTTTAATCAAACGTGCCCCTTTTAAAGTAGCTGAATTTCTAGCACATTAAAATCCAACCTTGTGTCTAGCTCTGCTCTCATGTGAAGACAATTAAGTAGATACAAGGGAATGAAAATTCAGTTATTGTCACTTTTAAATAAAACTTTTATATTTTAATTTTGAGCTATTTCTTTATATTTGCAGAGTTTTTTTTAAATTTAAATTTTTTTTTAGATTGCAGTTACGTCCACTTCTCTATCAAACGGTCAGTCAGTCGGTCACGTTTGTTTGAAATGGCATTGCAAAACCGCAGATTATTGTATCCCTATTTACTTGCCTCCCCACAACGGCAAAGTTAGACACAAGGTCTTTTTTTAATGTGGGGGAAATCTAAAGGCACTCTGGATTGAAACAAACAACGAGAAATTGGATCAATATAGAAAGACTTCTTCATTAACCAAGGAACGAAAAGATGTTGTGTAGTATAAAAAACTTTGCCCCTATCAAAATGGCCGCGTTGTTTTTTTAAATATTTTCCGTTGCAAATAGAATGGATGTATTTAAATAATATCTTGTTTTAAATTTAAAATTGATCTTATTTGATTTGAAGTTTAAATGCTTCTTTAATTTAAGGGTAAACGATGTTCTTCAAAAGCTTTCACCCGCCGTAGACAGGTACTTCATGTAGTTAACTATGGACAAACATGAAAAGATTCACCGGTTGTTGAATCGTGTTTAAGCGTAACCAAAGAAAGTGAAATGAAAGATATGAACAAAGCGGAGCCAGAAATAGTAAATTATATGACAAAGAAAACCATTAAACAGACATTGTGTGTTGTCCAGTCACTGAAAGGAGATCGACCGGAAGTGCATCCGTCGCCATGTTTTGTTAGTCATTATTATTGGCTTCTCAGTGACGAGGAGAAATGAAGGTCTTCTTTCAGGAGGCCTTGAACATCTTCCCGGCCAGTACTCTTGATTGACCGACATGTGGACAGTTCATCGGTAAGAGAATCCTTTCGCAGATAACTGCTTTTCTTCAACTTGTAACCTAACCACAATATTGATGTATCCGATATGACAAAAAGTAACCAAGACATTTATGCTTGTTTGCTCATCGCTTTTGTATCATGAAAAAGCTTAAGCGATGTCTGAGAAGTAATATGTATTGAAGACAGTTTATTATGTCTTTCTATTTTACAAACGAATAAAAATGTATCAAGACCAAAAACAAAGATAAGGGTTGATAAAATGAATAAATTGTCAGTTAGATGATGAAGAACATTATAAGAGGATTGAAAATTATGAATGAATGAAGTGAATTTGATTACTTAAGACGACAATTTGACAAGTATTTGTTGATATTGGATTTAAAAACGACTATGTTGTAGTCTGCAAAGAATCAGTCCCGTGATTATGTATTCCACCGATGAGAAGATCTTGAAAAAAAACTATGTTCTTTGAAATTGCGTTTGATGTTCATAGCACAGATGAAGATATAAAAGTTATTATCAGTTGTGGTAGGAAGAAAGGTTCTTGATGTGAGTGTTTCACATACCATAAAAATAGCGATAAAATAGAGAAAGAGTAGTAACGTCCCTTCTATGAGAAAGAGACTGCAAAGGAGATAAAAGGGAATAACATCCATTAGATTGCGAATTCGGTTGTGTGCTTTGCCAAAGAAAAGAATGAAACCATAAAGAATAGCGCATATTTGATGTTTCTTTTGCACATAACACATTCCATAAAGAACCAAAACATATAAAGGACATGTGGACGGTATCATCAATAGTATTAGCGGCTCTCAAAATTAAAACATTCTTAAATAAAACAAGTAGAAATCCTGACTGTTAATTAGAAGTGGGATAAGTAGTATTCTATGTCTTCTTGTATATAATCATATACATTACACAGCTGGCGAATGCATGGAGTACTATTGCCACATTTGGGCTGGTGCACCAACACTTAGTCTCTCTCTTTTGGACAGGGTGAACAAATGAATTTTTAACCCAAGTGGTCTGACAAACTTCAGCCCCTGTCGCATCGGCACAGTGTTGCATCCATGTGCTTATTTTACAAGTACTACAACGGAATGTTCTCCGACGGGCTGCTGCATATGTCACCCCTCAAGAAATCGCAGGTTATTTGTTACAAAGTGAAGTAGGCATTTAAGAAGAATGAAAAGAAAAAATGAAAGAAGGAAAGAGAAGATGAGAAGCACAGAAGATAGGAGAAAGAGAGAAAGAAGGAGATAGAGAGTGAGGAAGGAAAAAGGAAAAAAGAAAGAGCAATGAAAAGGGAAAATCGCAGGTTATTTGTTGCAAAGTGAAGTAGGCATTTAAGAAGGAATTAAAAGAAAAAGGAGAAAGAAGAAAAGAGAAACAAAAAAAAAAGAGATTGGGATCTTATGCTTTTAACGAGAATGGCATGGATGAATGCAGTGGAATTGATATCATTGTCTTTTTTTCTTTTAGATCTTGAACAAGACAGACCAAAGAAAAGCGTGTTCTTTTAAATAATTTTCAGTCAACAGTCGATTCAGATGTTAACTACATATTCACAACTTCCAAAAAGCGACACACCGATTTTTATTAAGCGTCTGCGTATTTTTCTTGTATTTTAATATTCATGAAAAGAAACCTGTTGAAATTCCACAATTGTATCTTTCTGTAATGTAGTTTCCGTAGATATCTGGTCAATCTTGAATACCATTGTAAGAGTTTGTGACATATTTCTATTTTATGCACGAACGCAGACGCCGCGATGTTTTTACCCCGCCTAATAAACCGGTATCGTCCGGGCCTGAATTTACGCCGGTCTATTGGTTGTCGGTCCTGTGCAGTTCTAGGAGGTGCACCCTCCCAGGTTTTGACTCCCCTCTTTGGGGAGGAGTAAGGTTATTGCTTACTGCCTGAGGCGCCCCTACCGGGGAATGCCGACGGGGCTGCCCAGGCAATTTTTAAACAGCCAGAGAGCTCAAATGCTCGAGAGCTGGTTTTGTCTCACTTTTCCGACCTTGTGTCACCTCTTACCTTGTGGGAGGAAGATAAATAGTATTGTACAATCTTTAGACAGAACAGATACTACATCATAATTCAAGCACGAAGGCGAATACAACAGCGACATCTGATGTCATTTTTTAAAAATACATTTTTGCATGGCGATCGGTGGAAGATAATAACGTACGTACCAACATGAAATCGTCCTAATGTATGATTATATGGCTTGATCAATACTTAAGCGTGGCCAGCAAAACTCTTTTAATCGACCTGCCAGTGCGCATCTAAACAGTCTTATTTTAATAAATTAACGATTTTAGAGCAGATAATATTTGTTTTAAATTGTTGATAGAAAAAAGCTGCGATACTATCGACTTATGCCGAAAGCCATGACTGTATTTTTTTCTGAGGGATTGACCTGCATCTAACCCTGCTTAGCGTAGTAAACTCGCACGCATGCGCACACATCAATGCACAATCTGTGACTTTTGTAATTGTGTTTGTTTATGAAAGGAAGACTCGCGTTCACGAGCAATTTCTGTATTATTTTCTTATGACCATCGAACTGAACTAATTATGTTACTTAATCTGATAATGCGAAGTTTATCATCGGCGAAAATGAGTTTTGGGGAGCTTTACATAGTCAGGGTTGTAATATTGTTTTAGGAAGTCTAGAATGGATACCATCAAATGCATGTAAGGTGGGGGCAGTTATTCTCCATAAGGATTGACGTGAAGAACGGGGCCATCCGCAATATATATGCAAATAGTGCACGTAATATCACTATTTTCTACGTCTAGTGTGAAATAAATTGTTTCTGTTTCCGATGTGTGTTTAACCGTAATTCAATCCTGTTTAGAGTATCAAACTCAGAAACAGAATATGAATTGGAAATGATTAATTATCTAAATTGAACTCAAGTGGCTATTTTAGTCATAGACGGTGTATAAATTCCACAACAGTTTTAGTGTGTACATATATTATTTATATATATATATATATATATATATATATATATATGTGTGTGTGTGTGTGTGTGTGTGTGTGTGTGTGTGTGTGTCTCGGGCGTGCCTCGAGGGCTTACTTTTCATTAGATGCTACACAGAGGTGATGGGGAGGGTACAACTCTTTTCCCTGGGTAGCTTGATTTACTCTTAATATTCACCTGATAATGTGAGCAAAGCGGGCATAAAGTACAATTTTGAGTCTTTGGTATGACTCGACCGAGGATTGAACCCTGGTCTCTCGGCCCATTAGCGAACACTCTTACAATTGTGCGATATAGGTAAAATTTAGTGTATGGCTGGGGCTCGAAACCTATTTTTATGCTTATACTTTCCGTTTACTGTGAAATATTACTCTATCATCTACCTTTGAGAAAATATCTTTGTAACTACAGGCACTCAGCATTTAGCCAGCTGAGTATTTTCTGTTTCATTGAAATAAATCTCAACATATCAATGTCCTATCTTGGGTGCACCGTTGTCACAAAAGCATTTTTCTGTTTCGGTGGTTGGTGTTTTATATATGGATATTTTATGTAGAATAAGTTAAATGTCGTAGGTTACAACAGTGTAAACATTTAAATATAATGGATTTAATTACTGTGAGTTGAAAACAGCACAAAATTTAAAAAACGAATTGTCCAATTTAAGTGTTTAACAACAACAAAATAAATGTATAATTACTTACGTTTTTCTTTTCATTGCATCTTTAATTTTATTCTATGTGTGCGTGGTTTTAACATGGAATGTGCGAATATGTGAATATTTTCAAATCTGAATCTCATTTTAACGTTTTACACTCTTGCATACTGGGTGTTAAAAATGGCATAAAATGAAACAACATTTTCAACTCTAACCTTTTAAAGGTTATGACCGGGAATCGTTGTACTATAAGCTTAAATTGTGCAATGACCGAATTCCACCGCCGGAGATTTTTAAAATAATAATTTTTCCGAATTTTCCAGCGATAATTTGAAAGTCTCCCATCGAAGCCTCTTCAATACATTGACAAAAGGAAAAATAGTTGAGGAGCATTGATCTAACTCTTCCCAAACCGGATTATAACCTGTGGCGGACGTCATGGGCCAGAACCTGGATAATGTTACCTCATTGCCGCTATAAAAGAGCCCGTCTCTGCCTAGCGTGTAGAAAATAAATGTGAGAAAGAACAAGTGCACGCCGGAAGAAATGTATTTATGTCTATCGATCACGTTTGACTGGCGTGTTTGCCATTAATGTGCAATTAATGGGAAATAGGTTCAATAGAAGTCGTAAAAGTCATTTTAGCATCCGAAGGGCTAAGATCATTTAACGATATTGATCAGTATAAAAGACGATGTTGTTGAAATAAAGTGTACCACGTACCGACGTTCCAGTGGCGAGCACATTGTATCCGAGATCAGTATTGAAACCGGTGCTCTTGGGGAGAAGTCTACTACATGATAAACATCTAGTGGCAAACTCGTTGTTACATTAAATACGGTGTAACCTGAAAAAAGTATACCACGTAACAGATTTCCAGGTGTAAGTAGGATGTTTCCATCAACAGAAAGCATGCCTTTTTCTGTTATTCTCTCTTATTCCTTCAAACTCGGTTTTGAGGACGACTACTACTTTAACTCGGCTTTGTGAATTATTAGTTTTGCTCTGGTCGCAATAGATTCTCTGGAAATGTAATACAGTGCAGACAGTTCTATAGTTCGTGGAGGGTTTTATAATGCAAATCCCGCGCTGCGAAGATTTTTTGAAAATGTTCGAGTTTTAGTGGTCCACCATTAAAATACGTAAATAAGACGTAGTACAATCTCAAAAATGGAGAGTTTAAAATCTCCATTTTTAAATAAATATAAATTACAACGCAATAACCGTGAAAACAACCACCGTGTGAATACAATTATTTTAATGATGAAAATGTTCCTAAATTATATATATATATATCTTTATATATATATATATATATATATATATATATATATATATGTGTGTGTGTGTGTGTGTGTGTGCAAAATATAATTATCCACGGACACGTGTTTCGTTGTCTTCCGACATAAGCGTTACTAAACCTAGCGAGATTCGAAATCGGAACACAAGCGATTTAAGTCCAGTGCTCTACCACAGAGCCAAGCATATAGGGGGATCACATTGGAGAAGGGAGGGTTATTTCAATCTGGTATTTAGGTAAAATGCTTTCCCTATGAATAGTCATTTTTTTTTCAAGTATCGCAAATAAAGAACACAAATAAATTATATATATATATATATTTAAGATTTTGTTGAAGTGTGCTGTGAATTTTTTTCCAGAAACACGTGTAAGATTTGTTTCTCCCAAACTGACATTAAATCATAGTGTGATATAACAATCATCTGCACCATATATATATATATATATATATATATATATATATATATATATATATATATATATATATATATATATATACTTAGGCAACAAATCATTATCTAAGCAAGCGTTGTTGAACATCACGGAACTTTCACGTTTGTATATCTTCCTCGTGAGGTTCTGAAACCGTCGAGCCATCTTTCTGGTTTCAGGTTGCAATCCGTATAGTACTTCTCCGATAATTCTTAATTCGGCCATTTTTACGAGCGCTTTCGACTTTCGGAGTCATCTTCAGGATTAGGATTTTCTTTAGTTTTGGCTCGACGGTTTGAGAACCTCACGAGGAAGATATACAAACGTGAACGTTCCGTGATGTTCAACAACGCTTGCTTAGATATATATATATATATATATATATATAT
>OY744545.1:30916181-31036181 GCA_963556195.1 Sepiola atlantica
TTTTCCCGCCATAACTAATTATAAATCTCACTCCAGGTCTTGTCATTATTCCACTGACGATGGACCCAGACGGGTCAGAAAGTACTCTGGACCAACATGTACACTATGGCAGTTTCATCAGCCAATTTCCTTCCGAGATTAAGATTTTAATCCGGAAAATTGAAGGGATCAACACTAAAATAACCAGACAAAAACTGTCGGTTATTTTTAATAATATATATATATATATATATATATATATATATATATATATATATATATAAGTAAAATACACGTTCTACGAGAGGTATAAGCTATAAATACAGCATTACTTTAAAATTTTGATATTATTTTTATCTCTGTGGAGTATGGTGCGGATTCGGTGCTCCCCTCAAATGGTAAAGTTTACAAAATAAATTAATAATGTTCCCACGTTATTCACCATGTATCTGTGAATACATATTCCATAATGTATAATGATAAGTTCAACAGTTTAGGATTTTACCAAATTGATACATAGTATTGGCGTTAATGCGCGTGTACGGATCCTTTTAAAAATGTATTACTTTTCGTGTCTTATTGATTTTAACATATTATTGAGAGCGGGTGTGAGTTTGGGTGGCCGCACTTTTAAATCGTAAAGTTTACTAAAAGAATGTGCGCATGTTCTTATATACTAGCCTCTTAAAGAGTGCAAAGTTAGACACAAAGTCGTTGCTTAATGTAGGGAGAATCCAGTCCCCCCCCCCCAAAAAAAGGGCACTCTTTATTGGAACAAAATAAAAATTGCCCCAGTCTAATCTCCTTCACTGACCGAGGACAAAAAAGATGTAGTGTACTATCAAAACAGATACTAGTTAAAAGCAGTTTTGCATATTTTTTTCTTAAAATAGGACTGGATTTTACCTTACTTGCAATCTGTTTCTACGAACTCTCACCATGCTTTTAATGGTTATCTTTAGCCTAAATGTTCAACCTTTTCATCTTACATTTTATATTATCTCTATTTTCATATCTTTGAAAATTTTGACTTTTGATAATTTCCATTTAACAACTTATGTTTTACTATCTTCTGACGATAATATTTTATTCTTTGAAAAGCCATTGCTTAAGGATGGAATATTAAAATCTCTTTTATTATAAATCCTTTGTCTTGAACAACTAATGACTTAATAGATATTGTATTTTGTAAAATTTTTATTCACATGCTTTTACTTGTTTATATAATTGCTCTCGTATATCGAGCCTCAATCTTTAATGATAGGGTCTACTTTAAAGGTATATATCACATCTTTATTCGCCTGTTCCTTATATATATATATATAAATAAATATTAATTTTTTATTACCTACAGACATCGATGTTTCATGCTAACGCAATCTTCAGTGTAGAAAGTTAATTTCCGACAGTCGGCGGGCTCGAACTCCGATCACAAATCGCCACTGATTCGTAGTCAAGAGCGTTTCCCCGTTGGCCACCGCAAATTAGCTAATAATTAAGGAGGAATTTAACTTTGTAAATACCGAGTCGGCGGGTATTTTTACAACGAGCAGCGAAAGTGATCAACAAAGTGTGTTGGACCTCGCAATGAAGCTATTAGTACTGCTTGTTATTAAACTCACTCAGAGTGCCCGGCCTTAGTAAAGGGAGCTTATAATAATATTTATAAATAAATATTAATTATTTATTACCTACGGACATCGATGTTTCATGTTAACGCAATCTTCAGTGTAGGAAGTTAATTTCCGACGGTCGGCGCGCTCGAACTGCGATCACAAATCGCCACTGATTCGTAGTATATATATATATATATATATATATATATATATATATATATATATGCATAAAAACAACGCACCAATCCAATATTACATTGCTGTTTTATGCTTCAGAGAGGCAATTGTCAGATGTTGTATCTATCCTGGTCTAGTTCTTGTCTGAATTTTGTAAACGTTTCACTCTATTCAGCTCTAATGTCTATGTCGTTAGGCACAACCTCATGTAGGTTTTTGAAAAGCCAGCAAACTAGATAAAGTGCATGTTTGTCTACAAAAACGTCCGAGGAGCCCCGTGTTCATTCTCAGATAGGGCGCGGCAAGCGATTAACAATAAACTAACCCATTCTCGGAGAGAAGGTAAAGCCTGGGAAGGCTAACCGTCTAGGACTGAGCAGAATCATACCCCAGCCCAACAGCAACAAATCCACTTTCAGATTTATTGTCAATAACGTATCTTTGTTTACACTATTTTAACGTGTCTCTCTATTCAGCTATAATATTGTAACGTGTCTCTCTATTCAGCTATAATATTGTAACGTGTCTTTCTATTCAGTTATAATATTGTAACGTGTCTCTCTATTCAGCTATAATATTGTAACGTGTCTTTCTATTCAGTTATAATATTGTAACGTGTCTCTCTATTTAGCTATAATATTGTAACGTGTCTCTCTATTCAGCTATAATATTGTAACGTGTCTGTCTATTCAGCTATACTATTGTAACGTGTTTGTCTATTCAGCTATAATCTTGTAACGTGTCTCTCTATACAGCTATACTATTGTAACGTTTCTGTCTATTCAGCTATAATATTGTAACGTGTCTCTCTATTCAGCTATAGTATTGTAACGTGTCTGTCTATTCAGCTATAATATTGTAACGTGTCTGTCTATTCAGCTATAATATTGTAACGTGTCTCTCTATTCAGCTATACTATTGTAACGTTTCTGTCTATTCAGATATAATATTGTAACGTGTCTCTCTATACAGCTATAATATTGCAACGTGTCTCCCTATTCAGCTATAACATATCTGCACTTCTTTGTAAAAGATTAACATTTTGAAAATAACATCTTTTCTAGTATTTTTGTAGAAGTCTATAATAATGTAGTGTTAATATGGTTCTTTGTTAATAGATGTGAATCCAATTCAGCTGTGGTGTTTATGGGATATTGCTCAATAACACGTAGAGCTGTATTTTAGCATACATTTTTTATTTAAAAAGACATTTCTGGCTACATATGTGCATACATGTTTCATCTGCGACTTTATTCAAAGTCTGGCATTTATTATCTGCCGTTATTTCGAATCTTTGCTTCGTATTCTGTTGACGAAAGACAAAATACGGACAACCAGTCTTACTTATTACTGCGAACATTAGAGAAGGATACTTTCTTATGTCAATTTTTTAACGGAACGGGGGTACACATAAATCTGTAGCATATGGTGTACGTTTGTTAAAATAACCAAGTATTGAATCGAAGGTCTCTTACTAAGACATACATGAAAGATTAAAGGATATCGAATGGAAATCAGATGCTATTGTTAGGTGTGTGTTTCCTTTTTTACGGGATATAACCCATGTTTTTAAATTTGAATCCGAAACATAATACCTATTGTAGACGATTAATAAAATATGTACTACTATTCTACCCATAGCTGGGGAGGGACCTTCATACCTTCTCTAATGTTTTGACAGTATAAGTAAATGTAATAGTGTTCTAGACTTAAAAAAACGAAAACAAATAAGATAACAAGGTGGTAGTTAACACGAGTATGGATTTACAGAAAGTATAGAAGTGATGTGTTGCCAGAGACTACTAGTATTTACTTCCTTCTGACCGCAGGAAGATGTGGCACAAAGCCAGAGAGTGGGGAGCGTCAGGCCAGTGCCTATAAAGAAGGTGGACTTTGGCCTATTATAAATTGCCTGGGCAGCCCCGTCAGCATTCGCTGATCGGGGCGCCTCGGGCAATAAGCAATAAACTTACTTCACCCAAAACGAGGGTTGACCTCCTATGACTACCCAGGGCCTATACCTCAGCCCGGCAGATAAAAGGCCACCGAAATGACCCAATTCCCGTTGTACTGATTGTCGAGAACGGAGTCTCGGCTGGTATTTAGCAGTCCAAAGTCTCTTAGAAACTATAGCTGCGGAGAGACCCCTTCTTGATTTGTCATCTCGGCTCGTGTTGGGAAGAGTCCATGTAGGGACGCAATAGGGTAGATCGCCATAATAAATAGAAACGACTATATTTGAACTAGGCTTCCATATTAACGGTCGGTATCTATTATCCCACCCATGCACCCCTTTACAGTTGACGAAATAATAATTTGCATATTCTGTGTTCCATAATCTAATTTTAATTTTTAATCCGATTGCCATGCGTGCCAAGAATAATTCTTCCGCGTTATTGTACAATTCCATGATCTAACCTTTGACATTTCGCATTTCCTTTTGCTTGGGGAATGTGGCGAGGTCAAATATCTCTTCTTGGCAGAATCCACAAAACTTGGCTCCGAAAAGAAGTTGTTATATAACTTCTTTTCGAGATGCACCACTTATTAATGAGGTTTCAACGGCCGCTTCCCTTCTTTGTCGCCAGCACATATGGTGATAGTGAATGCATCTCCATAAGAATTTCTTACAAACGTTCTTTGTATAAATTTCACCCTCTCTCAATATATGTTGTTTTAGCCCCGCTCATATTATATGCATCAGTCTGAATATCCGTCGATCGAGCGATCTCAAATACTTCATTTTGAAATATAATTTGGCGATTTTTATTATTAGGATTATTCGGACTATTGTTCTCCTCTTGGATGTTATTCTCACAACGTTTCGGCCGATGTAACCTCCTCGACCTACTTCAGGTTCGTCTTGTCTAACTCGGTAATATTTCTGTCGAACTCGGGAATTTTTACGGAAGTTTAAACCCAACTCTTTATTTAATCCACAGGGGTAGCTTGCTCTTATTTAGACATGATCGATTAGAAATCTTAGGTAATTCGTAATTTTGTTCTTGGTATCTTCCTTACTTAGAATGTAACTTTCAACCTCTATAAGACTGTCACTTAAAACTGATTATCACTTTTATCCGTTGCGCCACACGTCTTTGTATTTGAAATTCCGTACAGATTCCCGAGTTCGACAAGATAGACCGTAAGAAGGTTTGGAGGTGACATCGACACACAAGTGGTGAGAATAACGTCCAAGATGAAAATAGTAGTCCGAATAATTTAAATAATCACAAATTATTAATACTCATCTCAAAAAACTCAGAAACGTATTTGTGGCTTATGCCGATATAATTGGACTGACAAGTTGTCTGTCTCACGAATATTTTGATTCCAATATGATTTCTTGTGTTTAATTGTTTGGTTTTACGGCATATCAACATTTTTGGGGTTATTTAATAGTTATTTTGTTAAATATGTTCATGCTTCAAGCTTTAGATATTTTTAATATGCGGTTTTACTACTTATGCTCGCTAGCACGACCACACGACAGCTGCTACAGCCGATTTTTTTTATTCTGACAATCTCGGCCCGTTGTTTCATTTTAGATTAATACTGGTATTTCATATAAACTTTACAATAGAAAGTTGTGAGTAATTTTGTTTGGGTATCTTTCAAATAATGTCAAAAGAGATATTTCAGATACTTCGGGCTGGTGGGCTCAGATTGTTCGAATGATGATGGGTACTAGAGGTTGATTGCAGTGACGGGCAGAGATTGTCTGAATAGAGAATTAGCAGCAGCAATTGCTGTGCCTTGTGCATTGTCGTGCTGACGGTCTTAAATATTAAAAGACCCTAATATGTATTGATTAATTTCAAAGAGATAAAATGCACCTGGAGCGTGTATTTGCATGGAGACTGCTCCAGACAAAGCATGAAGCCACTTGAAGTAAGCAGCACACAAGAACAAAATATGATTATCGCCAAGGTAGGAGATGCTTATTGGGCTTAGTCTTGAAAAGACCAAGGCTATAAGTAGGAGGAAAACACTCAGCAGGAAGAGAGTTCCACAAGCCTGCAATTCTTGGAAAGAAGCTATTGAAACAGGAAGCTGTATTGAAATGAAGTATCAAAACAGCGAAGTTATGTAGACCACTAGACCAACGAGTCAAACAAGCTGAAACAAAAGAAGCAGGGAATAGATCACGGAGTTTCGAATAACACATGGCATAATAGTACTTATAGACAAAACTGAGACTAGCAACATTACGTCTGGGGTGTAGCGAAAAAGAAAGGGTAGGGTCAATCAAATTACAGATACATTTCTGCACCTTATCAAGACACTCAAATGGACAGAGATTCAACAGCCCAAATATGGCAACAGTACTTCATACATGAGGATGGTTAGGTATTCTCTATAATTACCTACAAATAGCAGTTTTAAAGACTGCTAACTCGCGAAAGATGTACCAACGTTGCTTAGGTCTCGTTAGAAGAAAAGAAAAATGTTCTATCCGCGTTTCTTCTCTGTTGAACAACATGCCAGGTAAATTCCTGACAACGACCATATAAGATTTAAAGTGGCCTTGGACAACTATTCGGCTTCAAACCGCTGTCTCTCTTCGTCTTCCACTAATACTTTAAAGTATCATGCTGTGTGTAGATGTTTGTACGCGTGCGTTTCTTATTCGATCGGTCTATACCTCTCATGATTTAAACAGCATTTTCATTACGACACGCGTTTTACTATTTTAGACTAATTCACGTATATTTAAAGCAAGTGCTATGTACATTGATCAGTATGGCGCTTTTAACTTATATAATGCGCATTGCTAAACGAGCTTGTCAAATAGACACATCTTTAATATGTACTAGAGGGGCCCGGGGAAATTATACAGTGTTATTCTTCATTTGTCGTATATTGCTGCTGTGTTCAAAGGTATTTCAGTTCTATGTATTGTATTCCTTATTTTCAAACTGACACATACTTATCTAAGTATTCTTGTTATCTAATTTCAGAATGTATCTAGTTATGGGGGTCTATCTCCAAAACCTTAGTAGGAGTTTGTGAAATACTTCCCTTAATATAGGCGTCCGGTGGGCAGGCAGACTCCACAATATAATTGTACCATCTTTAACCATAACAGATACTACATTTAACCTCAAGCTGAATACAAAAAAGTAGAACACAACAGCGAAATTAGATGTAATTTTCAAAACTATTTTTTCTTTGCATTGCATATTCCGCGATCTGGCGATCACATCTTTTTCAAAGAAGGAGTAGAAACAAACATTAAATTCCCTTTGCGTATTACTATATAGAAATTCTTATTTGAAAGTTAATCACTCATTGTGTTTCTTGTACTTTTGCTTGCGTGGCAACGCCGTAGAACCGATATATGAATTATCTGTTACTCTCTTAAATTCCACCGCAGTCTGATACGCAGTATTTTTCTACTTGACATTTGACATGAAGTGGATAGTTTTTTTTACATTCGCCATTGTTTGTATATGCCTTCTTACAAAACAATAAGTTCCCCACTACAGAGGATCGAGTAGCAGGTTCATTAAACACACTAAAACGACCTTGTCTAACAGATCTTGTATATACTTATTAAAGAATGTTTAGTTAGTCTGAATTACGACATGTCAACCCTTTTGAGATTAATTGATGTCTCAGGTTTTTGTTTAAATATTAATTATGGCAAATTATCAACTGTAAGTAATTAATTGTATCCGATATAGTGAATAGTCTATTGTAGACGAATCTTCCCAGATATGCTCCACCTTGATTAGAAGTGGTTGCATCTGTATTCCCCCGTAGTGTTGGTACGTGGATTAACCGTAACAGAGCTGAACTAACTTAAAATGTTCTTTATTATTCAAAGATATTATACCCTTAACAATTCCTGCAGGTATTTATCTTATATAAATATGGATTTTTTCTGTCTGTCTATCTGTAGATTCGTCTGTCTGTCTGTCTGTCTGTCTGTCACATTTTTGAAACGTAATAAATACATTGCGGATTTTTTCTAATTTCGAAATATCAGAGATCTTAAGTACTTTTAGAAATGGAAAATATTGCATCAATAATAAATAATAATTTCCCGACAAATAAAGCGGATGTCATGGCCGGAAATCGAAAGGTTGAGATCTTCAACCAGACGTTCTAACAACTAAGCTATTTGCACTTTCTGATAAATAGATCTTAAAACATTCCCTTAACAAAATAATTATAGCTTTGGCGTGACGTCATATATTTACGATTTACGTCATGTTAAAAAACATGAATTCAAACATAAGCGATAATAAAAAATAAATAAAATGAGTAAACTTAAATTATTTTAATGGTCTAAATCAATTTATTTAACTTTAAATATGTATTGTATGTAATTGTTTTGTTGTTTTCACAATTATATAATTCTAGACATGTAAATAAGAACACCCTCTCATATACAGCGAGAGAGAATGGGGTGACGCGGAAACCTAGCAAAAGTATGTAACCTGAGTTCCTGAAAATCAGATTTTTATAGTAACGTAATGTAGCTAAAAGAAGCCGCTAAGAAGAGCAATTTAAACCACATGACCAAGTACAATCCAGAATAAAAAGCTCTACAGCCTCACTGAAGCAAACCTATGGGCTGCTGTTATACTCAAAAGAAGACTCTCATGTTCAGAAACACCTGCACAGCAATCGCTTCAAGCCTTTATAAAGTGTAACACATAACTCTTACAACGACACTTCCTCTTTTCTTCTCTTCAGTCAGTGAATGAGAAATCCTTATAGACTGAGGCAATTGTTGTCCCAATCCAGATTTCCCCTATTTGAGGAGCTGGATTTTTCCTCACATTAAAAACCAACCTTGTGTATAAACCTGTATTAGTGGGGAGGCGAGTAAATAGATACCGTCAGGACGACCAAAGATGGCATCTCTCGACCAAGTGATAAAAGACATCAAATCAATATGACACTTCTAGCTTGAAAATGAAAAAAAAAACATCGGTATCCTCGGAAGTATGTGTTCTGAAAGCAATGACTGGAGATATGCTGTTAACAGCAGCATGTTAACCGTTTTATTTTTCTTCCTCCCACAAGGTAAGATGTGACACAAGGTCAGGAAAGTGGGGTTTGAAAAGCCAGCGCTCGAGAAGGTGAGCACTCTGGCCTACGAAAATGCCTGGGCAGCCCCGTCGACATTCCCCGGTAGGGGCGCCTCAGACAGTAAGCAATAAACTTACTCCTCCCCAAAGAGGGGAGGTAAAGCCTGGGAGGGTTGACCTCTTAGAACTGCCCAGGACAACCCCACAGACCGGCGTCATCAAGACTCGAAGGCCAAGACGGTACCTGTCTATGGGGTGTAATATCCATCGGAACAGATACTACACTTTGATCTTGAACCCGCATGCGGCGAAGAGAAAGGGTAACCTACAGAGCTATAAGTGGCATTCATCTCTCCTGAAATATCACCCAGTTTATAATATTAATCTCTATAGATGAATGTATTCATGAGAACCCGGCTTTTGTAATTAGAGATTAGCAATATTTTTTAATCTCTCTCCTTCACTAAAAAAAATAATGGGGTCGATCATAGTCGATGACAAACCGAAGGCTCAATTTTCATTAGTTACAACAACCAAATGTAGGGGAGGGCGCCAATTCTTTCCCATAATTACTCCACTTACCCTCTATCCCTGCCTTATAATACTGAGTGTTTAGCAAGGACGACTCAAGTTCCATTATACTTTAGTCTTTGATCCTTGCTAAATGTTGAAGAAAGTGTCTTATAGTATGAGTTCGACACAACAGCGAAATCAGATGAGAGGTTAAAAAATTACTTTTTCTGCATTACATATTCGCTGATCACTCGATCCCATTTTTAAAAAAGAGATGGAGGAACATGAAATTGTCTTATTATATTGATATATCATGCTCTTTTCTCATAAAGTAAATGCTGATTCTCATCAATAGATGTTCGTAAGGGTATGACCTTTGCAGCTTCTCTGGTTACTCATCTCGCCGGGTTTAGGGTATTAATGGCAAAGTATAATCGATACAAAACAATTATGTGTTTAATAAAAACATTGATAATCTAGTTACATATTGATTGAATATTTGGAAACTTGGCTAACGTCAGGAGGAGAAGAAGAAGGGGAAACTGGCTTTTTTATTTTAAACGGAAGCGATACAAATGTCACACTGAAAAGAAAAATGATGTTACCTAAGGAAGATATTCATGTTAACATTTAACATGTTAACAATATATTGTTAACATTAGACATGTTAACAATATATTGTAGTAAAGAATTAAATGTGTAAGCGTATCTATCAATCACGACCAGTATGTTCAATCTTGAAGGGTGTGAGAAGAAAATATATGTGTTAATAAGGGAAATAATACAAATCTCACACTGAAACAGGAGCTATCTACGTAACAAGATTACTCCGAGTTGATCGGAAAAAAAAGGATAAAAAACCGAACTGATAACCCTGATTGTAACGAGACGGGATTCAGAGGTGTATGTAGACATCGCGTTTTGAATGCCACTGTGATTGGTTTGATAATAGCGAGCTTGAGACTAAAATTGAAATTGTAAACACTGTATTGTTTTGGATTTTGAAGTGTGCCGACTGAGTAATGTATTAAAAACAATTGTAGAGTGATGTCACTAATCGATAGAGTATCGTGGAGAAGGTCAGAACTGACTTGACGATCTAAGTGAGCTGACGTTCCATCTTCTGCTCCCCAGAACGGGTTGGGAGCTGAATGTAACTATAAAGCGGATTGTGCTGAAAAGAAATGTTAACGTTTTTCTTCAATAAATTGTAAGCTCTACAAGAAATCGTTTCTTGCTTTCAATTTCTTAATTCCTGCTGAACCAAGTATTGAGTTGAGGACCAGTCAAAACAGCTGAGTATGCTTCACTCGCATCGCGCGACAAGTTAACTTAGGTTCAAACGTTCTTAATCTTATTCAAGTAATATTATGCATTCTATTTATACGCTTTACTCCAAACATATATATTCCACTATGTTTAAGAAGCAGAAAGTTGCATTCGTTGATAAAGATTATTTGATCAATGGATATATTATTATCTATAAGAAGAATATTAGTAGGTCAAATAGAAATGCCTATGTTCATATAAAGAAATTGATCCCTAGATCACGATAGTGAGTTAAAGATGTTTCAATACGAACCGTTCACACACTTATATTCGATGATGCAAATGGAATATGCAATAATGTAACCGGAATTCATGAACAAGACTCACTTAATTCTTTGTGGCGTAGCGTCGGTTGCAGACACTAAACATCATTGATATAGATGACATTGTACAGCTGATACAAAACGATTTTGAGTTTGATAGCAACATTAAAAACCTACTTAGAAATCGATCGAATATTCAGAAAATTGCTTAACGTCAATATGGCCGCCAGCTGCATTGAACGAAATCAATAAAACGTGCAAGTTTTCATACCGATTTGATTTTGACATTTAAAAAATGGAAATAGAATGAAATGTAAGTCATGACCCACATCCGCTCCACCCCGCTTTACATTTGATACAATTCCAGAGTTTGAGTTAATTCGAACAGAAGTTGTGGGTAATTGTACGGTAAAAAAAGAAATGTTTGCTGCTTGTGTATAAGTTAGTCTACTGTCGACTTTCTGTTACAATATGGCGTCGATAATAAAGAATAAAAGCTGTTCTATTTTTCATGTGGTGGTGACGAGCAGACGACAGTTTGGTTCTCAGCCATTGGCCGAATGAACAAAAGGCACTGCTATCTGTGCAATCGAATTAATGCGATTGTTACATACAGTAATTTATATATATATATATATATATATATATATATATATATATATATATATATATATATATTAAGGCAAGAAATATAGATATTTGTAATATTTTTTTTAAACGAAAGAAAAGTTATAATTACATAAATCTACTGAGCCGGAGTTCGTCCACACTCATAAGAGTAAATACGTGGAAGCAAAATTAATGCACTGCAATTAAAACTTAAAATATCGAGGTAAATGAAGACCAATGACAGTTTAGGGCGAAAACTATAGATATGGGATATATATATTAGATTTCTTGAATGTGAGATGACATATATAATTATTTCCACAATCAGACAACGCCGCAGCCCACAACCTATGAAAGAAACAAACCGGAAGTCCTAGACTCGAGTTTCGCCTTCCTTTGGGCTCATCAGTAGAACACATCCGAACTCAGGATTCGAAACCCGAGTCACTTGCATGGTAAGCGAGTACTCTGCCACTGAGCTACCTCGCCACATACAAGAATGTCTATTAATTTACACAGATTAAGCAAACCGCGGCGATGACCGACTGTGGAATATACCTACTCTTTTCAACAAGGGGTGTAGTCATCCAACTACTATGAACCCAGGCTGATGTCTCACAAGTAGGATTTTATACTCGCTAGGACGATGTCATCCAACAAGCTAACCAAGCGAGCAAATAAATATTAGATTTCTTGAATGTGAGATGACATATATAATTATTTCCACAATCAGACAACGCCGCAGCCCACAACCTATGAAAGAAACAAACATTCTTGTATGTGGCGAGGTAGCTCAGTGGCAGAGTACTTGCTTACCATGCAAGTGACTCGGGTTTTGAATCCTGAGTTCGGATGTGTTCTACTGATGAGCCCAAAGGAGGGCGAAACTCGAGTCTAGGACTTCCGGTTTGTTTCTTTCATAGGTTGTGGGCTGCGGCGTTGTCTGATTGTGGAAATAATTATATATATATATATCCATATAAAGTTTTAGGTATGAACCTCTAAGAGGTGTTTAAATAATAATTATTTCGAGCAAAATCAAGTAATAATCTATATTATTTGATCAATTTTGTTTTCGTATTGCGATTTACAGTTAGTATTTCTACAATCAGGACATTTGGTGAATAAGGAACAAATAATCTGACGATTACGAACACCGTAAGCTCAATTTCGCTAATTACCCCTAATTTTGCAAGATAACAATATTTTGGAGAAATGGAGTTGTAATTACAGTTACATATTCTCCATTATATTAAGATTTAAAACGTTTATAATATGACACATTAGTTTTAGGAAATGTTAGAGATAGACACAAAATCTCTATTATAATTATGTACAAATTGTTTATCTAGTGATGGGTTTATAAACGAAAGTTATCATAACGTTACAAGATAATGTTACGGGAACGTTATCAAGTGTCTACAAAAAATTCCAATCAAATTAAATCAAATCAAATTTGCTAGCAAAGAAAATAGCAAAGTGCAACAAGCCATGTAAAAGGACAGTTAGACTATGCGTACCTCTATATACAGTCCAAAGCAACGTTAAACCTGGCTATAATAGACATCGTCACTACCTCCTCTGGTAAGCTGTTCCACGGACGGAGAATGCTGCTTTTCTTATAATGAAATGAAGGCCACTATGGTACATCTTTTGCTGGCTCCCGTGAAAACCACGATCTGGCGCTGGAGCTAAGAACTTTTCGAAAGGTATATTTCAATTCTAATTGATGATTTTTTTACGGCAGAATCACGTCCTCAAGTGAGAGGTAATTATCCAAAGATCAGCGGCCATGATGCATCCAACGCGACTGTGAACTGTTTCACCGTTTACAGGCTTCCCAGGGCTTATTGCAGCTTGTATCACGGTTCAGCGACCCGAACCGAAAAACACCCCTTGCTACGATTAAGCCGAAATCATCTAAGATAAAGCTTCTCTGAGTTTTCACATGGTTATCAGTCTTCTGTATACAGTCTATCGAGTGCCATAAGTAAGTTGTTTTAATCAAATCAAGAACTCAAAATATTGTTAACTACCTCAGCAAAAACTATCTCTTTATCGACAAGCAATATGGGTGTTGTCTCGTAAGATCAACTTCTCATTTATTAACTATATTATCACATAGGATCAGTGAATCTCTTGACAGGGGTTTTATTCTAAAACAAGAGCCTTAGACATATCAAAAGTCTTCGATAGGCTCTTGCACAAAAGTTTGCTTCACATATTTTCTACCTATGCAATATCTTACAATGTATTCCCCGCCATCGAATCCTTTCTCTCTGATCTATAAAAGTAGTTACTGATAGGTAAATGTCGGAAGTACATAGTATCAACGATGGCGTGTCTCTAGGAACTATTCACGGCACAACGCTGTTCTTGGTCTTCATTACTGATCTTCCAGATAATATTCTGGAATCGTTTGCTGACATCTGCACAGAAGACATAAATTGTCTATAGTATGTTTACTGATTCTCTCTCTTAGGATCTGGAGCATGTAGTGCAATGAGGAAAACTGGCTTGTTTCTTTTAACACTTCAAAAACCATGCTTCTCTCTTTTCGCCACCAACGCTCGGGTCTTTGTTGTATCCCCGTCGAAATGAATGGCTGTCTTCTTGATGGAGGCTCTCGTTTTAATAATTTCTAAGACTGACTTACACTCAAGTTCTAAAAACGAGAGACATATGCATAGTCCAATGTGAAGGTTGCTGGAAAGATAGTTGGAGTATTCTGATAGAATCTTCTACCTATATAAAAGTAAGATGGTCCTAAGATGGAGTACTGCTGTTACGTCTGGGGAGATGTTGCTTAACGCACTTTTTTCTGCCTTGACAGTATGCAAAATCGACTTCAAAATTTAGTGGGGGTAAGATCTATTCCGTCCCCTACATCACATCTCTCATATAAGAGACGTTTCTACTCTCTCTCTCTCTCTCTCTCTTTCTCTGTCTCTCTCTCTCTCTCTCTCTCTCTCTCTCTGTTCTCTTGCTGGAAGGTGCTAAAGTGAGTTGCCGTATATGGTTCCTCATGTAAGATATTCAGACAACTTATTTTCCAATTTAAAAAATCCTTTCTCTCTCCATGTCCCTAGCTTCTTTAGGACACATTACTACGGGACTGCTTTCATTATGACTACAACATAGTCTTCTAAAAATCTAATGTCGAAAAGTATTAGTCATCAACCATCTCTATAAGTAATAAAACTCAGTTCATTCTATAATACTTTTTTATCTTTATAATATTCTTCATCTTTCATCTGGCGATAATTCTATCTCATTAATCCTCAACCTCGAATAGTTATTCACCTTGATAAGTAGTAACCCATAATTAAAGAAAATGTCTTCATGTGACTATCAAAATAGAGAAATACATGTTGATGACTTTTGTACTACTTGTATACGCCCTTACGAATATCAAATATATATATATATATAATGAATTCCATGGCGTGTTGTTTCATAGAAATGTGTAGTATTTGTACTGATTCTGCAATTCATCTTTTTCATCTTCGGTTAGTGAAAGAGGAGTCCTTTTAGACTGGGGCAATTTAAATTTTTGTTCAATTCTGTAAGTGCCTTTTCGGGGTGAGCTGGAGTTTTCCCACATTAAAAATCGATCTTGTGTCTAACATTGCCCTTGTATGGAGACAAGTAAAAAGGAAAATTATGTCGAGAATAATTCTTCCAATTCTGGTCAAACTCCAGTACATGAATTTAATTTTAAAGAATGACAAAATTTGAGGCTTAAGCTTAAGGAGTTTTGAAAAGAAATTGAAACTTAGGGAATCTTGCTCAATTTGTGTCTAATGACCATGGATAAAATATGATGCAAATCTGAAATATTCGAATTTTCAAGTAGAGAGTTGTGCTCATATTATGCCCTCAATTTTAGTGAGTATTTATTAATGTCTATAACTTATTTTTCAAATTTTACAAAAGTCGAAATTGTCTGAATTTTCATGAACGGCTTCAATCCCTTCCCCCCTTTGCTGAAAACTGAATTACACAAAATAGAGCCTACATTACGAGCCCTTACGCCGAGCAGCTGTATTTCAAAATTAATAATAATCGTTTACTTAGTTTAGAAGTTACTCCTGTATAAACAAATATATAAACATACTTAACTTTATTCACACAGACAGTGTTAGATTAATTAACTGTATTTTTAGTACTTACTCGTAGGTTCGTGCAGAAAGATTGTGTAAAACTTAGAGAAGGTTTTACTTTATGCGTTGTATTTTGTTACTCACCCTAAGCAGAAGAACAAACTCAGTTTTAATAAATTATTTCTCGGTGAAATGTTTGCTTTCTGTCAGTATTAGATAGACCACCCCAGGTTCCTGTTGTCTGTCAAACCATACATATCTGCAGTTAATCTCCACTGTAAACAAATATAAACATAGGTATATATGAGAATGAGAACAGTAACTGTGATAAATATTCGTCTGGATTCTTTGTTAGATATTTGGCTACTGAAAATCAAAAGTGTCAGGTTGATGCTTTTGATAATATTCAACACGATGCGACAGAAAAATCAGAAATTGGAAAATCGATTTTTATCAAATTTATAGTTTTGAAAAGAAACCGGAATAATTTTTTTTTTAATTTTAATAAAAATAATAATTAAAGTATAAGTAGAACCATTAAAGATTAAAGCGAAATAAAAGGAAGAAAACAAATATGGAAACGGTAAATGAAATAAATAAACGGCAAAAGAAAGAAAGATATAATAATAGTTTCAAAGCCAACGAAATCAAGAATATAAGACTAAAGTGATAGAAAATATTAACAGAATCGGAATGAAAACAAGAAAAATAAAAAATTTAATGATAGTAAAAAGAGATTCATAGATGGAATTGAAAGGGAATAAACAAAATAAAATAAGCGTAACAAAAACAAAGAAAGCAAATAAAAAGAAAACTAGCAAAAATATCCTCCCTCCGGACGCATATATTTTGCTCGGCCGGGAAGTTTATATAATTATGAAAGAACGAAATACAATATATTGTTAAATGAAAGTAAATAATTTATGACAATTAAAATAATTTGGAACGCTATTGATAATGTTTACCTATTCATTCATTTATTTTTTTACTATCGCTTATGTTTGAATTTATATTTTGAAATATGACGTAAATTAAAAATCTATGACGTCACGCTAAAGCTATGCTTTATTCATACGAAAGTCCAAATAGGTTAATTAGTAGAACCTCAGACTGAAGATCTCAATGTTTCGGTTTCGATTTCAGGTCATAGCATCCGCTTTATTTGTTGGGAATTTATTATTAACTATTAATGCAGTATTCTACATTTTTAAAAGTAGTTAAGATGTCTGATATTTCTAAATGAGACAAATTCAGCTACGTATTTATTATGTTTAAAATAAATTGTGACTGATGGTGTTATATAATGGGACGCATGTGATGGTGGACGTACAGAGAGATCGCTTAACTTGCGCGATTGGTAACGGAGTCATCTCGTGCAAGTTTGGTGCGATGTTTTCTCACGATTCGCGGTGACAGTTGATGAGACCTCGGATTGAGGGTTGGGTCGCACCTGTACGTTGATCACGAGATTTTGTGACGTCACAGTTTTCCCGGTGAGAAAACTGCAGTGAGATTTCAGTTCTTGACGGGAGCCGACTAGTCAAGTCGCCTTAGCCATGTAGCGACTAAATAAGATAGAGGAATTCAGATCCCAAAAAATGAGAGCCAGACGATGTCCCCCTCCTCCTTCCCTTGCAAGTGATTAAGTAATTAGTTAATTAACTAGCGTAAGCTTCTCTCTCTCTGTTTCAACGAGATTGCTTCGGTGTCGTCAAGCTAATAAATGAAAATAAATGGCTCGGAACTAAAAGATAAGGCTTGTTATATTTTGTTATGTGTAGATTGATTTTAGTTTCAAAAAGAAACAACCGGCACGAAATTGTGACAACGACAAGGCGTCTGCAGAAAGTGTTGGCGGCGACGGGTCAGCTGCTAACAATAGCAGCTAAGGTGCAAACATTGAAAGCAGAAAGAGAAGAGACAGCAAGAAGAAAGGGAAATATAATTCCCGAATTGGGTTTACTGCTTGTCAGCCGAAAGGGAGAGATTGAAGCCGGGACCGACTGGCAAGACCACTCACGTCGCCCGGATCGAGAAACGACATATCGTCCCGTTAGCAAGCGATGCCGTTCGCTAGATCAACAAAGGAGCTGTTGTACTACGCCAGATTCCGACATGCAAACGTATTATAAACCAAATACTCAACAATGGGTGAGCAAACTCCCTCATTATATAAGAAGAAAAAACGTAATTAAGTCGTGGGGAAAGAAATAGAATGGCAATGTGGGATTTAGGGAGAAATTTACACGCGTGAGTGGGGCAAGACCGTTTGTATTGACGTCGGTTTCATTGCGATATCAGATGTGGCCTGTGTCACCCTAGTAATTAAGGGTGTTCTAAGCCAAATGAGGAGAATTGCATGTCTTTCATTCTAATTTAAAACTTACCACCCTCATCATTAACGGAACGTTTCGATTATTTTGGTTAACAAGTGGGATTTTACATTCTTTATGCCGGATTGATTTTAGGACCTTTCGTGGTGGAGTACGGTTCTGTCGCTAAAGGTTGCTGGAAAATTGGTTAGATTGATCTATCCTCCAGTAAGTACAGCACCTCGAAGAGCTCTGGTTATAAGGATCTGACTCCACAATTACCAGATCCGGTAAGAAAAAAGCTTCGCAAAATGCGCTTTGCAAAATTCTTTCTATGAAATATTTGAAACCAAAATTTTAAATAATAAACTTTTCATTCATAAGTTTCTTGGAGACACAAGACTAAATATTTCTCATTTATTAATATAAATAAACATTTTGGTAATTTAGATACAAACTTATATAGAAAAAAGAAATCAATTCACCTGAGCAATAATATATGTGTAGTAGGATGCTTTTCCCTAACTTATAATTTAGAAATGGATGTTTAGAAAAAGCACATTTAGACACAAATGCGGAACCTGTGTCCACGGGATCAAAGCAATCATTGAATTTAAAAACCATAAAGAGAAGAGAGAGAAAAGAGAAAAAAACGAAATCAGTTATTTACCCTCTCCCCTTTTTTTTTCTCTATCAGCTCTTTTCGCTTTTTTCTCGTCGGCATATCTTTCTTTCCAGCGAGCAGCAGCGATGTTAATTTAATTAAAGAAAGGTTTAGCAATTTATATTTTATTAAATCACTTTGATTAATTACCGTTAATATAAATAAAACTATTGTATATATATAGGGAAATAGGACGATAAAATTATGAATGAATGACACCAAACATTAATTTATCATGAACTGTTCAAAGGAGTCATGTGAATTCGGCATCCAGATAAATGTTGTGATATCTTTCGTCTGTAGTATATATATATATATATATATATATATATATATATATAGTATTTCAGAATTGTATGTAGCAGTATTGATTTATATAAAAGTAATCGTTTAATATTAATAGAAGAGGAATACATAAAAGAAAACTTTCTCACACATATGCGTATCTCCTAGAATAATACCCGTCCAAAGACAGATAAAATTAATTCCCCGAACTTAAAAGTTTGCATGATTTTTATATCCTCTTATGAAGATTAAATTAAAAATATAATGATATTAAACCTTATGACTAGAATTTTTAAATCCACCCTTGATCAAACTCCATTACATGATTTTGATTGTCGAAAATGTCGAAAATTAAATGTATAAGCTGATGGGGTGTTAAGAAGAAATTAAAGTTTAGTGATTCTAACATCATTGGTGTCTAATGATTACGGATCTAATTCAATGCAAATCTGAACTATTTTAATTTTCAACTGGAGATTATAATTTTGTATCCGTCGATTTTCAGTATTTACTTCAACAGTGATCCATAAGTAGGTAGAGCTAGGTAGTAAGTTATTAAAATATATTTATGGCAATTAAACTACACAAAGGCTTCCGCGTTTCATCCCCGTAGGTAATCGTCAGGTTGACGATTGCCTACGGGGATGGAACTCTGAATCCTCGTTTTAGCTTAATTGCCATAAATATATTTTCATAACTTACTCTCTCTATATATATATATATATATATATATATATATATATATATATAGCAATAGATGAAGAAAAAGAATAGAATAAGGTGCGAATCAAATTTTATTACAGTTCAATGTTCAGGCAAAGTTCTTTAAAGTCTTTAACTCATGAGTTTTCAAAGAAAATCTTCTCCTCAGAGGATATTTTAAGCTTGTTGACTTGGATGAACTGTATAGGTTTACAAAAAAGTATGTTTTGGGCCGATATATTTGATGTGTTATATACATTTATGTATTTCTATATATATTTTTTATATATTTTCAAAGTTTAATTTATATTACCTGCAGTAATGTTATTGCGGTAATGGTCCTCTAAGGAGAAGATTTTTTTTGAAAACTCATGAGTTAAGGACTTTAAAGAACTTTGCCTGAACATTGAACTGTAATAAAAGTTGATTCACACTTTATTCTATTCTTTCACTTCATCTATTGCTATTAATGCTCTATCCAGTATATTGAGCTTTATTTTTATCCGGATGTTCACTAATTAAAGATATTAATTGCCTCTTATATCTTCTGTTGTATTAACCTTATATATATATATATATATATATATATATATATATATATATATATATATATATATATATATATATAGATATATATTTATATATATATATGTATGTTTGTGTGGGTGTGTGTTAGAGTGTGTGTGTGTGTGTGTATGAAAGGAGAAGAGAGACGGTGCTTAGGTAGTCTCGTGTAATGTATCATGAAGCGTTAACGTTTTTTGGATATTGTACTTACTAAAATATACCTCATGGTCAGCGAATATTCGAAAAAAGTTATGTAAGCTATTTTCTTGAAGTTATTTTATCCTAAAGATTTCTATAATTGTATTGCTGTGCAAGATTGACGTTACTGTAGTGGAAGTTAACTTCTCATGATTCTATGTGGAAAAAAGTAAGGAAACAAATATATATATTATGTTATCTGGTTATTAATCTGGAGAGAGAATGCATTAGGCACTTATTTGGCAGGTCGGTTGGAATGGTCTGATCCCATTAAGGGTCGATCGTATAGAGAGGCAAGCATTTACATGACATATTAACAAAAGCGTGTGCTCGGCTGGTTCGGCGAAAACTTCGTCTCGTCATATTCTCTTTATAATATATGGCATATTAGTAGATGTTGAAGATAATAAGTTTTAGGCTAAACAAGGGAATTTCTTTTTCGTACGTCTGCTTAGTGTGATATTTTGATAAACTGAAACAATGAATTGGAATCCTAAAAAGAGAGTCGTTAATCGCCGAGAACAAACGCTACAATGCAGAAGCCAAGATCGTTAACTCTGTAAGAAAGAAAATACATGGGAACGTATAAAAAAACGTATCACACTGCAAAAACTCATATAGCTCAGATTTTTTCAGCTTTCGTTTTTCCTCCAAAATTCATTAATATTAATCGAATTCTATCCTAGATTTCTCCGTCTAGATATATATATATATATATATATATATATATATATATATATATATATATATATATATATATATACATATATGTATATATATATATATATATATATTTATATATATATATATATATATAAAAGATATAAAACTGAAAGTATAATGTGTACTTTTAAATTTGAACCTATCTTGAAAACATTCATGTTGGATATACAAGATAGAACAAATATGTAAACAAATAAAATAAGAAATATATATAGATAGATAGATAGATAGATATATAAGTTAAAAATAAAACATAGATTAATAAATACGAAATTTCTACAACAATTGCTTCGTTGTCAGAAATTCGAATTCTCTAGTTTAATTCATTAAATCATTACAGACAAAATACTTAAAAGAAATTACACAAATACCAATATTAACAGTAATGAAACCACTAATAATTGTAATTGTCAAAGACCGAATGAATGTCCTTTACAAAACAATTGCCTTACTACCTCAGTAATATATTGCGCAAAAATATACACAGCAGACAATACAGAAGAAAGGAAATTCTATATAGGAAGCACGTCAAGACTTTTAAAGATAGGTTTTACGTACACACTTTATCATTCAGGCACAAAAAATACATGAACACTTCGCTGTTTCGATATTTCTGGAAATTAATCAAGAACGAAAACAAATTATAATTAGATGGAATGTTATGAGAAAAGTCACGACCTGTGTATAACTTACCTTATTATTTTCATGCGTTGGTGTGAAACTGGAAATTATAAGGTTTACAGACATGAAAGAATTACTTAATGTTATACAAGAAACGGCTCTGAATTACGTATATTTAAAGAGATATACATGAACAGATTTTTAATTACAAACATTGGGGTCCACTAATAGCTAGAATTACTCTGCTCCCAACCATACTATTATACTTCTTTTAGTTTTACTTTATTTTATTTTTCCTTTTATTTTATATTTTGTTTTATTATTTTATGTTATTCTATGTAATCATATCTTACCTTAGTGTAGGTTTTGATTTTCTATTTATTTTACTTTGTTTCCTACGTTATACTTAACCTTCATGTCTATATTAAATCTGTATTTTTATTTTATCTAATGCTAGGTTGTGTTTATATATCCAAGACTTTGTCATTGTATAATACACTTAAATATTGAGTTTTGATTTATTTATTTGCTTTTGTAATGTTTGCTTTATATGTGTTCCTTGAATTATAAGTTGATTATAATATAAGATGGGGGTATGGGATACTGAGGCAGGGAATGCAATCATTTATGCCCGTAAGATTGTGGAATCACAAGTAAAAGGACATGTATGAGCGTGTATATAAATACATTTATAGGATGAATATTGGTAGGTGTATTTCAATTCATGGTCATAGTATTTTATAAAAACCGTGTGTATACGTGAGGAAGTTCAGTAGATGTATGGTTTTACGCAGGGATAGGAGAAGAGTGTGTGTGGGTGTATAGTATATGTCGTGATATGTATGTATGTGTGTATGTATGTATGTATGTATATATGTATGTATGTATGTGTGTATGTGTGTATATATGTATGTATGTATGTATGTATGTATGTATGTATGTGTGTATGTATGTATGTATAGATATATGGAAACTTGAGTAGAGGTGCATTTTTCGATAGAAATATGTGGATATGTGCCAGTATATATATATATATATATATATATATATATATATATATATATATATATATATATATATATATATATATATATATGGTATGAATAGGGGTGTATAAAGTTGCAGGTTTTATTTATTAAAGTAATATGACAGAGAAACCTAAGCATAACGTGGATCGATTACAAAAAGGCATATGATAGTGTGCCCAACATATGGATTCTGCCTTACCTTGAACTATATAAGATGCATCCGGTCATAAAAAACATGGCAGTAGATATCAATATATGGCAAACAACCATGGCATTAAACCACACTAATGTAACAATAAAAATCCATGATGTCAGGATCCAAAGAGGAATCTTCCAATGCGATAGCTTATGTCCTCTAATTTTTAGCCTGGTGATTGATCCACTGAGTAAATTACTAAGCAAAAACCGGAGTGCCTAAAATCTGAATCAGGGCGTCAACAAAACCCAACCAAAAGAGTTAACCACCTGCTCTTCATCAATGATCTCAAGCTGCTAGTTCAGATGCTGACTAAGCTGACTCCTGCAGGTTGTCCATATATACTCCAAAGATATTGGGATGAAGTTTGTCCTGGACAAATGTGTAAAGTGCTCCCTCAGAGCTGGGAAGAAGATCCAAACGGAAAACATACAGCTTGAGGAAGATACTGACATCAAAGACCGTGAATAACAGGAACAATATAAATACCTTAGCAAAAACAAAGTAAGTGCCTTTAACCAATTAGCTGTGCCAGTGATAACATACAGCTTTGGAATCATTAATTGGCCACAAAATGGCATTAATAGCCAAGACACTAAAACTAGAAAAATGTTTACACTGTACAGAGTAATATACAGAAACCAGTTTCTACCAAGGTTGTATCTGTCAATAGGAGCAGGAAGTAGGTCTGTCTGAAATTGACAACTAAAATCTAGCCACTGTTGTGAGGACCGGTCAATATCTGATGAACTCCCAGAATCTAAACCTTATGATGGTACGCCAACACTAAGAAACCAGAGCAAGCAGAACACCTCTATCACAAAACTGGCCAAATATTTTGAGCAGGATTGTCTTACAAATGAGGCAGAAACAGACAACAAGCCTTCCACAGAAATAGCCCAGAAAAGCCGCCAGAAATACCCCAAGGCTTTCCATTGAAGAAAACTGGAAGAATGTGCCAACCAACAACGTGTTAAGTATTTCCTAGAGGAACTATCCCAGGAATATATAGATAAAGAAGACTTTGTAGACTGGCTGAAAAGAGGATTGCTCCACTATAATCAGATTAGAATGTTAATGACTGCCCAAGATCAGGGCTTGATAGCCAATGCCTTTAAAAAGATGAGTGGTCTCAGTAACAACAACAAGTGCAGGTTCTGTCACACAGAAGTGGGGGATATGAACTACCTGACATCCAGTTGTAAGGTTCTGCTGGGAGATTGCTACTATACAATGTGACACAACTGAGTGTACAAATATTTTCACTTGACTATATGTAAAAAGTCAAATATCCAATGTAGCAGCAAGTTCTAGGAGCATATACCAGAAAGAACAGTTGCAAATAAGTTATACACCATCTACTATGACGATACAATCCCTACAACTACACGTCTAGAAAACGGATCTGTTAAACCTGGCATCGTAATATGGGACAAAAGAGTGAAATTAGCAACTCTAGTTGAAGCCAGTGTCCCTAATGATGCTGGCTTAAACAGAGCTGATAGGAAACAGATTACGAAATACCAAGGTCTTATGTACGACATAGAAAGAAATTGGAATCTTAGGAAGATCTCCATCATCCCAGTAATTATAATAGCAACCGGACTAATTAAAAATAATTTCAAAAACTAATTGGCGAATATACCCGGTGAACCAAGTGCTAGAGAGATACAAAATATTGCACTGAAAGGGACGGTTAGAATCTTAAAAAGATTTCTCGGATGAAGTGTCTGAAATAGCGGGTGAATGTCTGGCATCCGATAGGATGCTTCATCACCAGCAAAAAAAAAAAAAATTTTTTTTTCAAGTATCATCCATTTATTGAAAAAGTCCTTTTTTGTGCAAACAGTTTGATTTGCTAAACGTCTCACCAATACTTTTGACAAAGAAATACATATTATAATTTTTCGGACTACTGTATTAATTAGCAATCTCAGGCAATGAAAGAGGAATAACTAACAGTTTATTTAATATATGAATTGGAAACTAGACTCTGCGAAGAAACCAAACTTAGTGGGTCTATACATATTATATAATATTACTGAATATACACATGCAGAGGAGATAGGTCTGTGTAGTAATGATGGCTTACTAATAGTTAGGTATTCTACTAAATCTAAATGCGACCGGATCAGAAAAATAATATATAAAGAAATAAAAAAGTAGAGCTAAGAAGAAAAAGTAGCAATAACAACAAATATTTAACAAGTAGATTTGGTAGATATATATAAATCATCGTATAATCAATGTTATTCCGAAATAATTCCATATTTCATCAAAAACACTGCATTAACATACAGTTGTTTCTGCCCCTTTCAAAATTATACATTTTCATGACATACTCCCGACAAGGTTTCCTCAATGTATTTTCGCCACAATCAGACTGAAAATGCTAAATGCATTTTACATTCATTTAATCAATATACTCTTTTTTTGGGGGGGGGGATTTTCTTTTTCACTCAAAAAAAATCTCTGTTTACTTAAAAGTTGATAATATTTTCTCCACATCATTTTTCTTTTCCGTGTAAAATGTTCATACGCGATCGACAATAAAAACAACACATAAAAATTGCTCATATAAACGCATAATTAATTCGAACCAGCCACAATTGTTTACTTTAAGACATTTTTTCTAGTTTTTTTCTTCGTCTTTTTTTTTTAATTCTTCATTTATTTTTAATGTTTTCGTTTCTCATAATGTTACAGATTGTCATACCGTTGTTTACCAATCTCGTATAAATCCTGCCCGGTTTAATCATAAGTTTTAGTCTGATTAAACCACTAATATTTAATAAGTTTTTTTTACCTCTCTTTCTATCGTATTACGTCATCAATAATTATTATGATCTAAAAAAAATACAAAAAACACGTAATTCTAAATTTACTTATTTATTACTTGCAGTTAAACTTACGGCACACACACATACACATATTTATATATATATATATATATATATATATATATATATATATATATATATAAACACAGACACACACACACGTATATATATATATATATATATATATATATATATATATATATATATATATATATATATATATATATATATTATATTAATGAAGGCCTCGCTAAAAACTACGGAACATTCTCTTTTTGTGATTTTTCTTGTTAGTATCTCGACGTGGCGAGCGAGTTTTCTGTGTTCGTGCTTTTATTTGAATATATATATATGGCTCCGAGTGTTGTTTGATCGGCCATCTTTCGAGCGCTTTCGATCTCTTGATAATCATCAGTAGGTTGTGTCTTATCGTGTGTCTTTATGCTGTCAGCTTTTTTACAAACATTTTAGTGCTAGTATTAAATGATATTTTATTAATGTTGGGGTGCAGTTTTTAATGAATAGGGATTCGAGGATTTTAGTCTGCGTGTACAATTTATATATATATATATATATATATATATATATATATATATATATAGAGAGAGAGAGAGAGAGAGAGAGAGAGAGAGAGAGAGAGAGAGATGGATATATATATATACAGTCAGTCAAATATCATTTAAGTACACAGGTTCTTTTTAATTTTAATGACTTTTCGATAAAATTCTGAGAGGGTGATTATATATATATATATATATATATATATATATATATATATATATATATATATATATATACAAATAGATAATATAAAAATCAAAAAATATATTACATCCTATCGAGATACGGTGAAGCTCAATATAGTAGATAAACATTTATATGCGGTTAATGATATGAGGAAATAGATAACATTTGGATAGTTTACAAGTTTGTTAAATATTAACTGAAAATCAATGGTTTAAAGGTTATTTTATACGTTTATTCCTAGTTTGAACACATTTTATCTATTTCATCACTTCATTATCCGTATATATATATATATATATATATATATATAATATTTAATGCATATACACATATACTATTATTACTGATATATATATATATATAGAGAGAGAGAGAGAGGGAGAGAGAGAGAAAGCGAGAGAGACAGGGGGTGGGGAGAGTGAGAGAGAGAAAAGAGTAAAAGAGAATCACAACATATACAACCTTAATTGCTCTTACTGGGCTAGAATTTCTGATTGACATTGTATACAAGTTACATCCGTCATCTGTCACGTCTTGACCACAGAAAGATAATTATCGAAAAGCGTTGGATTATTTAAAGAATGATAAAATGGTGAATGATATTTCTGAGCATGCTGTCAAGATGATGAACGACCTTTCAAATGTTATAACATATCTCATGCAAAGAGACAATGATCTACTTCAAGCCGTGGAGTTCAACAGACGCCGCTGAATCAAATGCGCAACAACAAACCCTGTCATCATAAAATTAATCACCGTCTCATGATCTCACTTCTGATCAAATCTGAAGAGTTATGTTTCAGTATGTTTCATACAAAATATATAGGTTATCGCCCTTTGGTTGAGAAGTTATCCGCAAGAGGGGGACCACTTTGAACATTGAGATGTTAGAACCTTTTCTATTTTTATTTTTTGTTGTTTGTTTAATATCCGAAATTGAAAAAAAATGTTTTATATTAATAAACACGCTCGTTAAGCTCATTCAACTGATAACATGCAATGTAGACTTCATTGCATGCCTTTTCTTTGTTTGGAGAATATATAAAATATATACGTTATCTCCCCTTGTTTGAGAAGTCAGCCGGAAGAGGGGGCGAACGGTGACAAGATAATGACGCGAACTTTCAAAGAGACGCCAGAAGCAGAACCACGTTGGGCACTGAGAAAGGCAGAAGGTTTTATTTACTCCTCCCCAGGAGTTAGGCACAAGGCCAGTTTTATCTTACTCCCACAAGTAAGATGTGACCCAAGATCGGGTCGAGAAAGTGGGGTTTGAAAAGCCAGCGCTCGAGAGGTGAGCACTCTGGCCATTTAAAAATTGCCTGGGCAGCCCCGTCGGCATTCCTCGGTAGGGGCGCCTCAGACAGTAAGCAATAAACTTACTCCTCCCCAAAGAGCCTGGGAGGGTGGACCTCCTAGAACTGCACAGGACAGGCGTGCAGTATCCATCGGAACAGATACTACACTTTGATCTTAGCCAAAAGGCCAAGAAGCCAGAAGAAGGCAGAAGGTACATGTACAGCAGGGCGTCTCGTTGTCTCCATAAAACGACTATATACTAGTTCAGAATTTGATGAACAATTATTTACCAATCACCTTGAAACCAAACGCTAAACCAAATTTATTTAGCAACTATGTTTCTGTTTTAACTGTTAATGTATGCATAAACCATATTTTGTACTACTTTATAAGTTTTTTTTCTAAATGTTTCTTTAAATAACTAATACGTAGTTTGTCAACATGATAAATAAAACAATAACTTATTTTTTCCAACTGTCAAATTATTTTTTTCAAACTTTTTCACACTTTGCAATAACTTAATATTTTAATGGGTATTTTGCATTAATATGAATGGATATGTTATTACTTGAACTTTTCCTAAACTTTGCGAATAATTTCGATCTGTACAATCGCCAACGGACGTAATAGAGATCAGCTTATCTGCTGTTGAATGATATTGTTTTCTTATATTACGAGTGTCACCGAATACAGAAAAGATGTTCAATGTAGAATGCCTTAATCTAATATCTTACAATAAGAATTAAACACGAAGAATACCCGTCCTAGCACGAGTAAAATTAATTATCTAACAAAAAAGTTTGTTAACACTTATGTTCCCTTACGAAGATCAAAATCAAGATAAAATGAAACTATACCTTATGTCTAGAATCCTTATTACAATTTTGATCAAAAGTTATTACATCATTTTGATTCTAGAAAATGTAAAAAAAAAATAGAGAATGGTAGTTTGCTTGAAGCATTGCTGGGAATAGTAGTAGTATGTTTTTAAAAGGATGTGGGCAATGCAAATTCCGGGTAAGATGTAAGCTGGAAGGAACAAAAATATTGGGCTTATGCTTGCGGGGTCTTACGAACTAAGTCAACTTCAGTGAATCTTTCTTAATAATTTTCTAATAGATTAATCAAATTTAATGCAAATCAGAACTATTTTATTTTCAAGTTGGAGTTTGTGCTTTTATAATAGCCTCTAAAATACTTTTAAATACCCTAATAAAACCAAATTTTAAGAATATTTATAGATATGCCTATGGTTAAAATTTCACAAAAATCGAAGGTATCTAAATATTCACGAAGGGCTTCCACACATTTGTTAACCCATATGCATGTCACTAAGTGAAACTGAATATAATCTACATTCCGACACATCACGCCTAGAAGCTCTGCTCTCAAATTCATAATTATCGGTTAATTAGTTTAGGAGTGAATACTTAATATACAAATTTAGAAACGTATACATATACCTAACTTTATATGAATAGATATATAGGAAAGTTATGAAATTTATTAATAAGTCAGTCACTTATGGCTACACTGCATAAGCTGTTCTTGGCCTTTTGGCTAAGATCAAAGTGTAGTATCTGTTCCGATGGATACTGCACCCCATACTGGTGTTGTCTTGTCCTTCGGGGCTTGACTTACGCCGGTCAATGGGTCTGTCCTGTGCAGTTCTAGGAGGTCCACCCTCCCAGGCTTCGCCTCCCCTCTTTGGGGAGGAGTAGGTTTGTTGCTTGCTGCCTGAGGCGCCCCTACCGGGGAATGCCGACGGGGCTGCCCAGGTAATTTTTAAACCCCACTTTCCCGACCCGACCTTGGGTCACATCTTACTTGTGGGAGTAAGATAAAAACTGGCCTTGTGCCTAACTCCTGGAGAGGTGTAAATCAATACACTGCATAAGAAGTATGTGTTTCGACATTATATCTGGGTTGATATGGCGTAAAAACCTATACACATTTCTTCTCTGTTTACTTATTGTTATATTTGTTTCGCTGTGTGTATGTATGAGTTGAATACTCTTTCCCGTGAGCGCATAACAAGTCTTGATTTCAATCTAAACGAATGAATGCGATTTTTTTGCTTATTTCTCGCACTAACGGTAAAGTCAAAACGCTCTATTTCAAGTCAATTTAAAATTACACAATAGCATTACTCTATCATATTATATACTGCTTATGTATATACGATCTAAGTCCTAAGATGAACTAATCTGTATATTGTTTTATAAAAGGGCAGTTTATTAATTAAGTATTTTTTCTTTTGTTTAATTCAATGATTGTTTTAATTTTCATATAACAATGTTTTTATTTCGTGGACAAATATTTTACAATTATATTCAAATACCCTTCTAGGGGGTTTTCTCTATAGAGATTAAGCAACTTTTTAACGAGGTATATTTCATCTCTACATTGTAAGTTGACCCCTACACCAAGACACTATCGCCTCTGCAGATTAATTTCTTCTTTATTTTATTTTCCTTACGGTCATATTTTAAAAAATAAATAAAATTGCATCAACATTAAAAAAATGTGAATGTTTACCCATCCATATGAATAAATGTGATTTTTTTTATTTCGTGTTTACACCAAAGTTATGAATGAAATGTTTATTCTTCATTTATTTGTTTCAATCATTCTTAACAGCAAACTTAGCGAGCCGACGAAGTCAGTTAATAATTTATATATGGAAGCTGATTTCAGAGTAATCAAAGTATATGGACCATCTGAATATTTAAATCAATCAATGAATTTCATAGCAAAGTGAATCAAGCCATGTAAAAAGACAGTTCGAAGACTGATCGGTCTGCAGTGGTATGCAAATGGCGGATCATCGGTACTTTAAAATACCAGGCAGATTTGTAGGCATCATCACGACCTCTTTTTTCGGGCTGTTCCAGGGAGCAGAAACACGGACAGAGAATGCTGCCTTTCTTCTGTTAAGATGAAAGCGACGATAGTACATTTTCTGCAGGTGAGGAAACGACTGCAACTAATGTTGGGGTGAAAAATTCCTCTTTACAACATTAATGCATATAATTTTTCACAATCATGTTTTCCGGCCGGGCAGGTTGCTTCATAGATTCCTAAAAACCTGTTATTAACATTTTATTTTCAAGATAGCCATGGAGAGCGCGTTTTTAACGGTCAACCCGATACTTACACTACTATACAAATATTTATTATTTAACTTTTTAGTTTTAGGACAAAAATGGAGTATTTGTTCTGATATTACAATTAATCTGTTCTGTCATCGTCAGGGAAGGAGAAATCCTTCTTGACTGAACCAACGTTTATGTCTGTCTTTATCAAAGAGCCCTTTTTTAGTAGTTTGATTTTCTGTACAACTGACATTGTGTTTAACTCTACCTTAGTGGCAAAATCACGTTGACACACCAGTTCCCGTTTAATCACCGAAGTTAAGCAACGTCGAGCCTGGTTAGTACCAGATGGGTTACGATTTGGGAATACCAGGTGCTGTATGTAGAAGGACGTTGAGACCTCCCTGCAATGACCGCAAAAACCTAACGTCGTAATCTTCCATAACCGGGATATACATGCGACTGGGAGCCGCTTGTGAATTTGATACTTCCATAAAACTTTCTCCTTCGGAAGAAGCCGGTTCAACCAGCCCAGGGTGAATGCCGTATCAGGTACATGCATGTAGGTGGTGTGAAGCAAATAAATTGATATACTTACAACATTAATTAAAGTAATTCTGAAAACCAATTTTACCGGCCAGCTTGTTGTATCATAAATTTCTAAAAACCTGTTATTACTATTTCCGTTCCACGTTGACTACGACAATTACAAAGACCCAGTTCATCATTTACGACACTTTTAAATATGCCCGTCTCTCCTACCACGTGATCTTTTCTCAACCAATCAGAGCATTTGATATCTTACAGTCCTCATTTACTTGTATAAGATGTGCATTTTTTTATTTACTCTAGAAATGTGGGACACTGCTTTCTGAAGTAAATAATAAGAGAAAAAGAATAGAAGACAGAATATTTGTAATTTTCTAATTATTTCTTTTCTTGAGTAACTCTCTATCAAATTAAATAATGATTCCACTAAAGGATGACTTTTAGGAATCCAAAATAGTCATTAAATAAGAAAAAAGTCCCTCGACAATATAGATCTGACATAATATTGTATCATTAATCTTTTTTACTTCCCACGCAAAAATATTACTACTACTACTACTACTACTACTACTACTACTACTAATAATAATAATAATAATAATAATAATAATAATAATAATAATGATTATGATAATGATAATGATAATTGTTGTGAAGTAGTCCAATAGTAAAAAGAAGAAGTCAAGTCGAGGTTGGGTTAAGATAACAAGTGTATTAACATAAAAGGTACAAAGGTAAGGAAACTGACTGGCACTCGGCTAGACAGTTACAATACTGTCCTTTTTCTCCCTGGTGATTGTCTACTCGCACTATTTATAGTGAGAACCGGTGTAGTTTCTCTTCTGTTAGAACAGCCGGTGTAACAACAATAATAATAATAATAATAATAATAATAATAATAATAATAATAATAATAATAATAATAATAATAATAACAAACCCGCATAAGCTACGAGGTGTAACCAGACACATGGATGTTACAACAGGGAGAAAACAAAACCACATGAAGTCAAGGAAAAAACTGCAAGAAACTTCATAAACTGCCCCCCACCCCCCCCCCACCCCAAAAAAAAAATTATAAATAAATAAAAAAGTGATGGCCCCCAGCTTCGGCTGATACCTCACAAAATAGTCGTGATGGGTCAAGGAATATAGAAAGATCGAGGAGGGAGATCACTAACCAGACTTCCACTGGAAGAGTGCGGAGAGTACTGGGATCTTAAGGAAGTGTATTGCCAACCAAATCTGTGAGGAGACCAATAGTCGTTACCAGCGATAAATCAATGGTAAACGGCTACTGTGATAACGCAAAGTCATTTGCAATGGTTATCGAAAAGAGGCGGATAGTACTAGAAATCTCGGCGGGGGGGGGCTTGTTGTCACTCAGATTTTAGAAAACACCACCGGTTATTATCAGTGAAAAATCACTGACGATGACTTGTGTGAAACCTCTTAGTGATTACAAGTTATAATAATAATAATAATAATAATAATAATAATAATAATAATAATAATAATAAGAAGAAGAAGAAGAAGAAGAAGAAGAAGAAGACATGAATATGGAGCATGAAGAAAGTTAGTACAATACCAATAATCGTAGGAGCACTAGGAACAATCCCGTTAAAACTGGGAAAAATTGGAATCAAAGGGGCCATAGAAAGTATACAAAGGACGGCAATGATGAAAACAGCTGCAATCTTAAGGAAAATCTTTGAACGCGGAAATCAACCTGCATAAGCTACAAAGAGTAACCAGTCACAAGGAGTGTACAACAGGGAGAAAACTTAACCACATGAAGATAACCACAACACGAACTAAGGAACAGAAACTGCAAGAAACATTACTTCATAACCCTCTTAATAAATTACACCGGCCTCAGCTTACACCACACAAAAATGAAACAAGGAACAGAAATTTCAAGAAACACTATAAGCTCTCCTCCTTCCCTCCCCACCAAAAATAAATTAATATTTTTTTTTAAAAAAAGGTGCCGGCCTAGGCTGACATCAGACTAAATATTTGTAGAGGGTCGAGGAGGATGAGAAGACCGAGGAGGGACAGCACAAACCAGACCTTTACTGGAAAAGTTCGGAGAATGCTGGGACCTTGAGGAGGCTTATTGCCACCCAAATCCGAGAGAAGACCAATGATCCTTACCAGCGCGAAACCAATGGTAAGAGGCTGTTGCGATATCGCAAGGTTATTTGCGGTGGTTATCGAAAAGAGGTGAAAAAAAACTGGAAATCTGGGGAGGCTTGTTGTCACTCAGACTCCAGAAAATGCCACTGTTTTTTGTCGGTAAGCAATCACTGACCATGACTTGTGTGAGAACTCCGAATGAATACAAATAATAATAATAATAATAATAATAATAATAATAATAATAATAATAATAATAATAAAATAATAATAATAATAAAATAATAATAATAATAATAACTCACGAGCCTGAGAAAACTGAAACAAGCAGAACCTGATAACATGACAGTAAATAGCACCTCAGATGATATAACACAAAATGACCATGAAGGGTCAAGGAGGATGAAAACACTGAGGAAAGAAAACACAAAACAGACCTCAACTGGAAGAGTCCGAGAATACTATTATAGAACATTAGGGAGGCTTATTTCCACTCAAATTTTCAGAGAAGACCAACGGTCGTTGCTAGCGAGGAATCGCTGATAAATGGTTACGATAACGCAAAATTATTTGCAAAGATAATCGAAAGAGATGGAGAATTGTGGACGTTTAAAGAGACTTGTTGTAACTCAAACACGGGGGGGGGGGCATCAATGGTTATTTCCAGTGAGCTATTACTGATGGCGACTTGTGTAAGAACTTCTAGCGAGAAGAAGAAGAAGAAGAAGAAGAAGAAGAAGAAGAAGAAGAAGAAGAAGAAGAAAAAAAAAAAAGAAGAACAAAAGAAGAAGAAGAAGAAGAAGAAGAAGAAGAAGAAGAAAAAAGAAGAAGAAGAAGAAGAAGAAGAAAAAAGAAGAAAAAGAAGAAGAAGAAGAAGAAGAAGAAGAAGAATATCACAGGGTTGATATCAATGAGACGGAAAAGCAAAGCAAATACGTGTAACTTGCCGGAGAACTGAAAGGAATATAGAACATGAAGAAACTTCCTATAATAACAATAAGTGTAGGAAAACTAGGAACAGTCCCGACAAAAACATGGAAAAAAAGTTAGAATCAAATGGAAGATTAAAGCAATACAAAGCCCAGACAGCAAAATATTAAGGAAAATCCTCGAATGCAGAAACCAATTAACGAACGCTATCCAGCCACAGGTAAGTTGAAATAGAAAAAGAACAAAAATATAGAAAAAATATCACAGAAGCGTAAGGAAACTGAAACTACCAGAAATCGCATAACCTACTCCCCCCAAAAAATATACACACAAAAGTGTTAACGTTGGCTTCGGCTGATAGCACACAGAATAGTTGTGGAGAGGCAAGAAGGATGGAAAATCTGAGGTTGTAGAGCACCAAGTAAGTCTCCATTGGAAGGTTACAGAGATTACTGGAACCTTGCGGAGACTTATTGTCACTCAAATTCCAGAGAAAACCAACAGACGCTGCCAGCGAGAAATCAATGGTAAACAGCTGTTATGCTAGCACAAAATGACTGGTTATCGAAAGAGTGTTGTACATCTGGCAGACTTGTGCGATTCGGACTTCAGGGAACATCACTTGTTATTGTCAGTGGGCGATCACTGATAAAAACTTGTGTGAATATTCTTAGTGAGTAAATCATCATAATAATAATATTTATCGTATTAAAGACGATAAGCTCCTATACTGTTCGCTTATTTCCCTCTTCTGTGTTCCCCTACTTTCGTTTCGAACCATCAGAAGAAATGACATCCGTAAGTAATAACGTCTAATAATGATTTAGCGTACATTTTTATGTATATCGTAAAGAAAGTGAAGAATGATTCTTCGTATGAAAGGAGAAAAGTTTAATAGCAGATAATGATCTTCTTCTTCTTCTTTCGTGTGAATCAGATGATTCTGGTGATGGCATTAATTTCCTCGATGGTTATTTAGTTAGAAATATTTCTGGAAATACATCGGGTACTTACAGGAAGGGCCACGCGAAGTGAAGTGGTACTGTGGAACCGATTCGAACTTGGAACACCCAGGTCTTCAGTCCGTGTCGTTATCCACTAAACCACCGTCACCTCCCGCAGAAAAGGATATACATATTATATAGATATTTACAACCGTTATAAATTATGGTAATGTTCATGAGTATTTTGTTCAAACAGTTAATTTATTATTCTAAGTTTGTAAAACGAAGAAAAGTTATTTGTGTACGAGGTGAGTGTGTATATGTTCGCCTTTGTTTTGTCAGCATAAGAGTGAGTGTGTTGCATTGTATGTGAGTAAGTGATGACAGTTTGTGTTTTCCTTCCCCCAATAACTTGCTCAGTGAGAACATGTTGCATCCTATCTCTTGACCGGCTTCTTTGTGGCTGTCCTGCCGACTGTGTTTCGATTCGTTTTATCAGAAACGAATTTGTTTTAGACATGCACAAATGTTTTAGCCTGCGGATGTAATTGTACACAAGTCATATGACTTGTTATTTTTGAAATTTCGTCGATGTTATAATTTTTTACATGCATAATTTGCCTGACATTTTCTTTTCTTCTTCCTTCTTGTATATGATAACATTTAATAATTAGACCGTTTAAATCATTTTGTGTACCATTTGTGTATATTCGATTTACGTGTCCGTACCCTGTTTTAAAGGTTAAGTTCATATTATTTTCTTCTTCCTTCTTGTATATGATAACATTTAATAATTAGACCGTTTAAATCATTTTGTGTACCATTTGTGTATATTCGATTTACGTGTCCGTACCCTGTTTTAAAGGTTAAGTTTATATTATTTTCTTCTTCCTTCTTGTATATGATAACGTTTAATAATTAGACCGTTTAAATCATTTTGTGTGCCATTTGTGTATATTCGATTTACGTGTCCGTACCCTGTTTTAAAGGTTAAGTTCATATTATTTTCTTCTTCGTTTTGAACCTGCTCCAGTATGACTCAAGGTTGCCTGTTCCTAGCGCTCTCCTCGATGTGCGCAACTTAAGGTTTTTCTTGTTTTACATACGTTTGTTTGTTTCTTTCGTTTTGGGCCTTGTGTTTGTGCGTCCTGTATGTGAAGTCATCTACGACATCCAAAGAAAAGCAAAACATAAAATGACAGGAAGTGTTTGTCCGGGAAAAATGAGTTGTTTCGTATTTCTGTCATCGGAATCCGTGCTAAGCATTCCAAATTTGTAATTACAGTGTCGGATATTCATTTCGGAGTCTGAGAATACAGCATATGCAACGAGATAAGCGATGCTTATACACTCGTGTACCGTCGGATCCACGGGAAATGGTCGCCTGTGAAAGACAGGCAGAAAACAAAAGACGCAGACATAAATGACAAGCATCCGCTCAGGGGCTTAGGGATCACTTGAACGGCGGTGGCCATATTGGCACGTGGACAGGATAGATAAACATTGTGTTGATAGCATCGACCTATATTTCCTTGAGATAACGTCATACTATTTACCACGTTTACAACACTCTAGTTAACAGGCAATTAATTCGAATGGAGTTCAAATAATTATTTTCCTTTTAAAGTTTTCTGATATTAATCAGGACAGCACTATGAAATGTCGGTTTATTAATTTTTCATATCTTTATTTTGAATATTAAAAGTGTCAATTGTTTTCTTTCCTGTCTAACATATAAAGTTGTCTTGTCGAATTGTCAATCCGTCTAACACAAATATGTTATTCTTACCATACCAGGCTATTGTTACTTTTACTCATTCCACTGTTTCTAATATATATATATATATATATATATATATAATATATATTTATATATATATATATGTATATATATGTATATATATGCATGTATATATATATGTATATATATATATTTTTTTATACATATATATGTATATATATATATATATGTATATATATATATATATGTGTATATATATGTATATATGTATATATATGTATATGTATATGTATATATATGTATATGTATATGTATGTATATATATATATATTAATAATGGAGTTTATGTATCTGTCTGTCTGTCTGAAGCCGAAACTCCAGTATGACTATTTTACTGAAACTAATCTTTTTGAAATTCTTTATATACTGTCATTAAAAGTTGTACAGACACCAGATGGATTTTCCTATTTACATAAGTCATTCCTTTAAACCTTCAATTAAATTAATATTTACAAATATACACTTATAACTGCTATTATCAAATTTACATATGTATTTACAATATTATCCGATAAGGGTATATTAATAAAAATTATTCATACAATTAATTAAAGCCATTTTCTTCATAACCGGCGTGTTTTCTAAACCTTTTCAATGGCAAGTTCCGTTAAAATTGCAAAGTCATTGGCGGTTTAATCAGTGGTGTCCTCCCTCCCTCCGGTAAAATGGCGATCTGATTAAACAGCTGTCGGCACGTTAAATATGTAAACAACAACGCTGTCATTCAGCGTGTCAGTTTCCCATTTTAAAAACCGCCCTAACTTTGTTTATTTTCTTAATCTTATTGTTTTAAAACACAAATTTATTAAATCAAATTGTTTATTTAAAATAATAATTGACTTAAAAATTACTATATAAAAACACGCGCGCACACACGCACACACATACTCACACACACACACACTATAATGACTTCTGTTCAGGTAACCTTTTTCTTTCCGAGAATTAAAAACCTATTCGTGTTTACTGTATTTGATTTCTTAATACTTTCATATCCAATATTATCATTTTTACACGACCTCAACTGAATTTATGATTCCATGTTTTATTTATTTAAAAAAAAGATATGAGCAACAAGCGGTATTGTGTTCCACAGATGGGTAGTTTTTGGAGAGAAAAATATGTTCGTGGAAGTCCTGTTAAGTTTTAGGTACAGAGAGAAAGAAAAAGAAAATTATTTACAGTGGTTATAGTAAGACAAGTTTTGTTGTTAATGTTTCACAGGGAGGACCATAGATCAGAGCTCAATCGAGAACTTACCATTGAAAAGACGAGAGAGCAGAGAAAGACTAGCGACCTCACTTCTGTTAGAAAGAGGCTGTAGCGAAGAGAAGAGGATATCCTCACTAGATTTTGAAGTCGGTTTTGTACTTCGTCAATGCAAAAAAAGTGCTCTGGTAGTCGCCTCTCTAAAAGTGGCAACATTACTTCATCTTATACAGGAAAAAAGAAATTGTGTCGTTTGAAGGATTCAATGTCGGAAACGTACAACTCTAGGCAATGCTAGCCAAATAGATTTGTCTAACTACTTGCTATATTTGAGCTTTTCTGATGAATAATACACGACAAAATACTTAAACTTATGCAAATTAAAACAGCTTTTATTTTTTAACCGGGCTAGCGTCTCTGCTTGTCTGTTCACGTACATGTACGGTGACCACTTTTAGGCTATCACATATACGAATACACGGATACTCTTATTAGACTGTGTTAACGGGGTCAAATGTATTTTCTTTCATATTGAAAGGGCATCGAGAGATCATAAACCTCCGACTGAAAATAAAACTTTGTGCCCTTCAATAAGATTAAAATTATCATTATATTACACAAAATTATGTTTATACACAATGTTAGAACACAGTGTTATCATTTTAAAAGTCTCTAATATCGGCTTTTCTGCTTTTCACGGCATTTTTCCAGACGTGGTATACTTCCCCTTTCCTTTGAACACAAACAATGCCGATTCAGTAGAGCGTTTCCCAACCTCACTTAACCGTCGACTATCCACCGAGGTAGCCATTGTCCTTCGAGACTGAAAGAGTCCCCACGAAGAACAAGTAATATCACATTGGTACGGACAATTATATCAGAATATCACAACACACGTTTTTTCATAATCTAGAAAGCCAAGGTGCGTTATTCATGACACAAATTTTAGATTAAGATCTTGCGATAGTGAAAATATTACATATTAGTTAATTTTATAATGATACTAGAAAAATGTGACCCTGTGATACTATTGAATGCCTTCCACTCCCCCACAACTAAGACAACCGGGAGAGATTAGGATAAATGACATAAAAAGCAACTGATCCATTGAATTTAACAGACCAGCGACACCATTACAAGCGATGTTAACTTTCTGGGTGGCTAGATAACGATGGAAAAGTAAGCTGCAAAAAAGGACGTTTATGATTTTCTAGTGGAATGTAAATATGTTCGGGAGATGTTGGCTGTTAGAGGAGGAACGCCGACAGAGCCCGACTGCGAACGATCCTGGCAAAGAGGCGAAGAAGAGTTGCGAATGACGGCGTTAGTCTTAGCTGGGATTTGATGGTTAAGAAATAAGATTTTAACTCGAATGTAGAGACACTAGCAACGAGTGTGTGTATGTGTCACAGACGAAAGGCGTGCTGGACAATGTATAAAATGAAAACAGGGACCGTCAATAAACATAGAGTTAAAAAGAGGGTGAGAGTGATAGACAGATACTTAGTAAGAAATGACTGACTTGATGAGTACATTGCAAATTACGACCAATTTTAACAATTAAAATGGATTTGCTTTATAAAACATGACTCAACTCTAAAACCAAGGAATAGTTTAACATATATTTTGTGTAAACAAAATATATAGGAAAAAAGTCTTAGAGTAACAGACGTCGATTAACTCAGCTTTAGAATAATAATAGTTTTACACACATGTTGAGAACTTGTTTCTTGAAGCTGTCATTTTTGCGAAATAGCTGGACATAGATGAAAATCCTGTTGTCATAACATTTAAAAAGTCGTTCATTATCTTGACAACACGACGATCATCAATGTCATGCACCACATTTATACTCTTAACACAGTCCTGAATGGTTCTGAAAGTGACTCGGATTCTATGTTCAGCCTTAAATATGATTCTGCGCCAATGAGATCAGTCATGGTGAGCTTGGCTGTGACTGAAATAGATGACTTACTCTTTTGAGCAATCTGGTTTCTCAGTGACAAGTAACTGGACATATAGTTCCGTGACGTGGAATAGGAATCCAGTCTTGTGCTTCCAGTGTGTCAATCAATGTATTGCTAAACAGGGCAAATGTGACAGCTTCCTCGGTTTGGAGACATTTCCGTACAAAAAATAATGTTCCCAAAAACACAAAATAGTTGTGATTTTCTGCTATTTTCCATGCTTAAATATACAAATAATTATTTTCACAGACACACGTATTCAGAAGTTTACCATTCCCGGAGTCTATTTGCTTTTATTTTTGTTTCGCATTTTTTTTCTTTTATATATCGCATAAATACTTTTGAGGTTTTGATAAGTGTTAAATTAATAAATAATCAGAACCAATCAATCGAATAATAAAATAGAAATATGCATGTATTTAGTCCATAAATCTATATATGAGCCTCTTTCCATCGATTGGTCTATCAACCCTAAGTTTCTAATAATACTTTAGTCGTTCTATCGAACTTCTGTTTTAAATATCATTTTATTTTGGATTATTTGGATTATTCGGACTACTCTTCTCATCTTGAGTGGTATCTTCACAACCTTTCGGCCGCTGTAACCTGCGGCCTTCTTCAGGTGTATCTTAACGAATTCTGGAATATTTCTGTCGGTCTCGGGAATCTGGATGAGATTTTGAACAAAACCCTTTATCTAATCCATGGGTGTAGCATGCTCTCGTTCTTTCAGCCATCACTGGGATAAGTCTTCATTTATTCGCAATTCTTTGTATCGCCCGCACCAAGAATTGAACCTTAAACCTTCAGATGACTATCACTTAGAACTTAATTGTACTCAGTACTCTATACACAGCGTAACGAGTCCTTGCGAAGTTCCGTCCAGATTCCTGAGAAATATTCCCGAGTTTGTAAAGATACACCTGAAGAAGGCCGGAGGTTGCAGCAGCAGAAACTTTGTGAAGATAACACTTAAGATGAGAAGAGTAGTCAGAATAATCCAAATGATCCAAATTATCAATCATCATTTTAAAAATTCAGAAATATAATATCTTATTTTGTCTGTTACCTTTAAGTTAGAACTAGCTTTTCATACGTCTGTCACTTTTAAGATTAAAATAGTATTTGTAGAAATATTATTAAACTGGGATATTTTTCAGGGGAGTTGAAGAACAATTATTTGTAGGGGGGGGGGGCATTTGTAAATAAAAGCGCCTGAGTTATCTTAATAAATGCTTTTCTGGATATTATTAGAGTGGAATAATGTTTAGGAGAGACGGAGAAAAATAATAGTTTATTTAAGTAATTTGTAAGTATAAACGTCTGATTTTCAAAAACAAATGTTAGTATGGTTTTCGTAAACATAGTTACACTAATACTACCACTTTGCAGAATGTTATTCCCCCTTCTCTCGATATATAACATGAGATGATTGTGCCAAGACCGAGATTGTAAACGCAGAATAATAAATAGAACAAGGTGGCCACGCTGACAGAACAATAAATCATATAATAAATGGTCGTCGTCCCAAGGACAACATAGGAAAATTGATAACAAAGAAAATAAACAAAAAAAGATAAATAGAAAAAAAGAAAAAGTGACATCCATAGAAACAGAATAATATATTAAAATATGGTAAAATTATAATGAACAGAAAAATGCTGAGATATGTATTAAAGAATATCTACCAGCTTTTTGATTGATGGATAACAACCTAAGAGGCCAAAAGCCACTCGAGTATAAAAGTAAATGCGATTGTCAGGTGGACGATAAATGAATCCCTATGAGAGGATGAAAACGATGGGTTAAATAAGGAGAATTTGATCATTTAAGAGAACGGCTTTGTCAGAATATTTGTTAAAATTTGTGAATATTAGACTTGAAAACTATCATGTTGCAGTTAGTTGGGAAGCAACCTAGGGGTAGCGATTCACGGATTGGAAGTTTTAGAAAAGATGCTTTGTTCATAGAAGTTCAATTTGTTTTTAAGTACACTAAGAAAGAAAGGACATTTCTTTGCTGTGGTTGTAACTAGACGAATTCTTGCTGTGAATTTTTTTAGAGGCAGTACTAGAGATTGGAGCTCACCTTAACATATTTACCAATGTCAACCACCAGATGATTTGTCGCAGAACAGAACTTTTAAAGATCCTTCCATTAACATTTAACTTTTAGGTTGTTTATGATGTCAAAGGTCACATAGGACACCAACTGATACTTAAGTCTATATCAAGCATGGCATATCTCTCATCACGTGATCCAGCTAGACCAATCGCAGTCTCTGGTGTTTCTTTGCAATCATTCTTTCACGTAATAAATAATATAAAGCAAAGAATTACCTCCATGTTTCATCGATGAAATGATTTAAGAAGAAATCAATGTTTTAACATTTCAATCATGTGTAGAGGATAAGGAAATAATAAAAGAAAGGGTGACAACGTCTTTTTAAGGAAATAATAAAAGAAATGATAACATCTTTATAAGAAAATAATAAAAGAAAGGATGACAGCGTCTTTTTAAGGAAATAATAAAAGAAAGAATGACAAGGTTTTTTTAAGGAAATAATAAAAGAAAGGATGACAACGTCTTTTTAAGGAAATAATAAAAGAAAGAATGACAACGTCCTTTTAAGCAAATAATAAAAGAAAGGGTGGCAACGTCTTTTTAAGGAAATAATAAAAGAAAGAATGACATCGTCTTTTCACGCAAAATAATATACATTTTTATGGTCATTTTTTTAGGACAACCAAATGTTTGTGGGAAATGTGAGATCAGAGTGTCAAAAAACGTTCCAGGTGAGGAGGAGGTTGTTATGTCTGTAAGAAGAATTTGAGTAAAGATATTCATTTCCGCGGTTACCATAAGAGTTGGTGTATTGCAGAGTGTAAGTTCGGTAGACTAGTCAGTTAATGCGCGTGTGTATTCTTTTTTTATTTTCTTTAGTCAGTGTACTTGTGTGAGAGTGAGTAGTTTCTGAATAAGAAAAATTAAAGTTTTAGTATATGAGAGTATGTGTGTCAGTGAGTTCGTGAATATTTCTTGTTGTGTCTGTTACCAGAGGGCTAGTCTGAAAAAAAAAACAGAAAAAACGAATAAAACTGTGTGTTTTTGTTTTTATATTACGCGTGAAATTTGAAGATGAATATTTTTGCGCCTGTGGATACTTGTAAACTACATTTACGGCTGCTGTTGTTGCTGCTGCTGCTGCTGCTGTTGTTGTTGTTGTTGTTGTTGCTGCTGCTGCTGCTGCTGTCGTCGTCGTCGTCGTCGTCGTCGTCGTCGTCGTCGTCGTCGTCGTCGTCGTCGTCGTCGTCGTCGTCGTCGTCGATGATGATGATGATGATGATGATGATGATGATGATGATGATGATGATGATGATGATGATGATGATGATGATGATGATGATGATGATGACAGACTTGTGAAGAGAGCTCAAAAGATCGTACCTCAAGATTGCCTATTCTTGAACCTGCAAAATTGCAAGTTTTTCTCCCTTAATATCGGGAGTAGCAACCCACAGTTATTGCAACAAAGTCGGGGAAGATTTGTCCTAGAACAAACAAAATAATATACAGAAGTAATGTTGCCACTTCATACTCCTTTTATTTGTAATTGTGCGCCTAACAGATCTTTGCTTGCCATAAGCAGAGGCAAATACAACCAGAGAGTAGAAAGTAGACCTTGGGTTTAATTTTAGCAGCCTCGTAAATCTCGCTACCCTTATTTTGTCCTCACATTCATTGAGAGATGTTTCTGGCAAAGGGGGAAGAATTGCTGTTTTCTGAGTCGGAATCTATCCATCTGACACTTATTTTTGGCTAGTTTTTTTTTAACCTTGAAGTAGTATATTTTTAGCTTAGTAGACAAGAGAATGGCGGTTGCATATGCACAGAAGTAACGTTGGATTTCCGATTCCACGTCTTACATATCTGTGCTTGCACCCGCAGAGACGACTAGGGGACGACAACCCATGATGTTGACCACTGAATTAGTAAAACGCCGTCTAATGAAGGTCGTGCATCGGGTAGGGAAGAAGAGTGTTGCATAATAACAATCTAAAGATATTGCTCTTTTCAAGAAGTATGCTCAATATTATGTGATGGCACTAAATCAAATATTAATGAGACTGACATTGTAGGTCTACCTCTAAGAATACACACACACATACGTACATATATATATATATACATATATATATATATATATATATATATATATATATATATATATATATATAGTGTGTGTGTGTGTAGATTTCAATATTGCGTTGAGAATCCGAATAAAACAGCTCAATATACCTTTAAACAGAGCAAAACAGAATTATTAAAAGGAAAAAACTATACACATATTAAGGTTGTATACATTATAAATTATTTCGACCCTTTAACTAGGTCTCCTCAGACGTATAAATGTTTTTGGTTTTTTAACATGGTTGTTTATACATCTGAGGAGACCTAGTTAAAAGGTCGAAATAATTTATAATGTATACAACCTTAATGTGTGCATAGTTTTTTCTTTCAATAATTATATATATATATATATATATATATATATATATATATATATATATATATATATATATATATATGTATGTACATGTATATTCCTATTTTATGTATCTACAGTTATATTATAAAATAATATATTACGTATATATATATATACATAGATCTTTTCAATATTTACTTCAACAGTCCTCATTACGTTAGTAGACGGATCTTGACATTGACCACTAAATTATCAGCAGAGCCCTGTTATATGAGTTTCTCTGATAATAAAAACTTTTCCATCACTCCTAGTACGGCGTCGTACTTTGGACTTTAAGAGGGGGGAGCTCTTCTACTGTATAATAACATGGCCAAAAAGTCATAGAATATTATATTCGAAATAGCTTTTATTGTGTAACCGCAATCGTCTGCCAAATGTGTCATTTCTAAGAAAGGACCGCTATTTCAGAATTTGCACGCTCAGAGTTTAGCTAGTTATTAGCCGACCAGGGAAACGGCCAAATTATTCTGAGGCGGTAGCGTTGGTGGGGTACTGTCTGGAGAGCGTATTTATTAAGTGATAAGCCAAAAGTAAAATAAAGCCAGACTCCCGCAGAAGGAAAGGAGAGGAGAAGACAGAAATGGGGAGAGCACTTAAATAACAATAGGACATTGATTGCGAATATAGATTTGTTTGAGATCGGTTTTAGAAAGGAAAAATCAAGGGTGCACAGATCCACGGCGCACGTGCCTCTCTTGTCGGACTGATGTACAAACGGCTTCCGATGTAAGTAAAGCGCCGTCTTTTGAAGGGCGTGTGTCGGGGATGGTAGAAGAGTGTTGCACAATAACCAGCTAAAAATATTGCTCTGTTCAATAGGTAGGCTCACTTCAAAGTGCTACAGCTTAATCAGATATTAATGAGTGACATTGTATGTCTACCTCTAAGAATATACACATACACACACGCATATATATATATATATACACATATGTATATGTATATATATATGTGTGTGTGTGTGTGTGTGTGTGTGTGTGCCAGTGTACTGGGAGAGACCCCCAGCAGCATGCTAGATTATTAAGAAAACTAAAAAAGAGCGTAATATTTATTAATGTTTGTATTACAAATGATCAATACAAAATAAATAGAGGCTGAAGAAAGTCCAATAAAAAAAGCTTCATAGGTCCCCTTTGTTATGATTTGAAACCGACGGTACCGATGTAATGCAAACATTAATAAATAAATATATACATATATATATGTGTGTGTGTATTACTATTTCATGTATATGCACTTATATTATAATATAATATATTTCGTATATATATTTTTTCAATATTTATTTCACCAGTGAGTAGAGCTTACAAGTAGACAGAAACGTTCATGCTTAATTCCCGAGGGAAATTATCAGTCAATTCGTACCGGGATCTTTGGATTTTAGGTTTTGGGTAGAACGTGTATTTTAGGGTTGCCGTTCAATGTGAGATTCCATGTTTCATTCATCATCATCATCATCATCATCATCATCATCATCATCATCATCATCATCATCATCATCATCACCATTATTATTATTATTATTAGTAGTAGTAGTAGTAGTAGCAGCAGTAGCAGTAGCAGTAGTAATAGCAGTAATAGGAGGAGAAGAAAAGGCAGAGGAAAAAAGAGATAGCAAGAGTATATTAATTTACGTACGCATTTGTTTTGTGACGCTGGAAAAGGAGAGTCTCTCGTTATCTAAATGCCCGCAAAGATAGTAAAACATTAGAGAGTAGTTGAATCAATATAAAGTAAGTAAGCTAATAGTTATATAAGTGTTTTTCAGTTAATTTCAAATTACGACTAATCAGAACAATTAAAAGGGAATACTAAATATAAATAAAACACAATCCAACAACTAAAGTATATATAAGCATGTATTTTATGTTATTAAACTATATAAGAAATAGGAAACAACCGTTGATAATTTCATATTTAGTATAATATATATATATATATATATATATATATATATATATATATATATATATATATATATTTAGTATAACATATATATATATATAGTATAACATATATATATATATATATATATATATATATATATATATATATATATATATGTGTGTGTGTGTGTATTTTTTCGAAAGGACATCAACAGGTGTTTTGTATACAACACAACACGCACGTTTGAAGCGAAATAGCAATTTTCCATTGCTGAGCTAATTTATTTGGCGAACTTTATTATTTCAATGTAGCTGCAATGCCGACTACGTGGGTAAGATGACTTTAGGATTAGACAACAGAGTACAGCTAGTTAAATTAGGAATGCAACCTTCGGTCAACAGACGTTCTAAGAAATACATTTAATAATCGATCATTAAATTAATAACCCATCGTACGCGACGAACTTTAGCATTCACTCATTTACCATCTTGAGTCCTGCTCACTCCATTTTTCATCTTAAAATCTTGGAGACTATAAACGTACCTCTTAAACGGCCCTCTCTCTGTGAACAGAAGGGGTGGCTATTGCGTTGAGTGTGATTAGTCTCTAAGGCACCTCCCTTATTGTAAATAACATAACGCTCTCTTTTCTTCTCTATATTATCTCTTTTTAAAATCCCACGATACAGCTCTCGTTAATGGTGGATGAAACTAGTCGGCTGACAAAAAAATGTTTTTCTCTTTCGCATCTTTTAATCATGAAAGATAAAACATGTCTTCCCTTCGTAATTGTCATAATATATATATATATATATATATATATATATATATATATATATATATATATATATATATATATATTATATATATATATATATATATATATATATATATATATATATATATATATGACTTCTTGCAGCCTGGACTCTCCTCCAGCGCTCATAGTAGCCACGGCTACTACTTTTCCTTATCAACCCATCATGTCAACCTAATATTTCGATGTACTTGCATGACGTTTTTCTTAAAATTATCATCCTGTGGAAGTCTTACAATAAAGACGAAACGTTGATGAATATATAAAAAATATCTCTTGTTTTTTTCCTTTTTCATTTCCTATATATATATATATATATATATATATATATATATATATATATATATATATATATATATATGTATATGCATGTATATATATGATAATTAGAATAACTGTCCCATCAAGAAGAACGTATTATGTCCGATTATTAAAGACAACACTCACTGATGCATTATATCTTAAGGAATTATATATTGTTGATAACAAGAGATACTCTTTAAACACATGCAAGTAATGCTATGTCACATGTCAAACATCTGAGTTTTATCAACCAGAGTGCGGTCAGTTAACCCAGCTCTTTTAATAATGTTATTAGGTTCGTGGTATTATGTAGGTTGCAGCGAACATATAGTTGTCCTGGGGTTAGTCGCGAATCCCAAAATATCACAAGCGGACATAAAATCCGTAATTAAAGCTTCCAAGTTAGGCTTTCTGCATACATAAGATCAGGAAATGACAGACACGTAAAGTTAAGGTGTTATTTCTTTAGTGCTTTCCTGTCATTGTTAAGTATTTCAGAAATGATAATGAATTTTTATGGCGTTCATCCCTCATTAGTTTATCAAAAAATCTAAAACAAGTTATAAAATGAAATCCAAGATGATTAACTAGATCGAGTTCACGCGTGGGCATCCACGTAAAGACAATAAGACGAGTAAGATGAATGAATATACAACACAAATCGTTGAACACAATTTTATATTAATCGACAGTCTCTAAACAATTTTTACCAGAATCCTTCCACTTAAGAACACCGTTTCCTTATGGTCAATAAAATTAAATACAAAACTACGAAAGAATCAACAAATCAATATATTTTGTAAATAACAATTAAATACATTTTGAAGTAGATTTATTAAAATCCGCAGAATCTTGCTACTTATATGCCTGTCAACACCCAAAATTAAAACATTTGACGAATACTCTAAGGAAAATCTAGAGAGTATGTAACTCTCGCTTCCATCGCTCTGTTCTTTAAGTCCTCCAAAAGGTCAAGAAACTGGTGTTCTCAGTTGCTGTTTAGTGCAGATGACTTGACTAAAATCTGTGATTTCGTTTTGTTCCCATGTCACTTCTAAGGGTGCTGAAGGTAACCGTTTTATTTAAGATGAAGTTATGCACCAGATAGTCTAAGGACCTGAGCCTTGAAGTAACTCCTAATGAGTATGTCCTATTAGCAGGTGCTAAATATCGGGGCTGCTGCATTGCCATTTGGTAAATGGATTTTAGAACATGCACTACTTTCTTCAATGGTTTACAAAGATAACCTGTCTATTAATTATCTGTGTTTCGTCTGTCAGTTCATCCATTGATCCACTCCACAAACGTTTGCAAATCCCAACATGAAAAATTCTAAAACAAGAAAATAGTTAAACCCATGTCGATACATGTTAACGTGGCTCCCTATAATCAGGTCTCCTTTCCAACATAAGGGAGCTGCATTCAAACATTCCAGAGGGTGAAATAGACTTACAGGTGACGAATCCGAACCTATTTGTGAAACTTGCATTAGCCTATCAGCTTCTACCGATTATTTCATGATTAAAATCTACTTGAACATGACATCAAAACAAAATTCTCATGATCGCCAGGGACAAAGTATTTGTTCCTACATTAGGGAAGGCTTTCCATGTGATAGGGAAATCTCAAAAGAAGACTCTTAATTTCCCTACATATGTTTCCGTGTGGCACTTATTCACAGCATCGCATTCATCTTTGCTCTCTATCGTCTCTGATAAAATTGAACATATCTTGTCTGTTTATCCTTCTGTCAGCATTCATGTCTGTGGTGATTTGAATTTTAACAATGTTGCATGGCTAGTTCACCAAAACAAGATCGATGTTGAAGGGATTTTGTCAAAGTTTTTCACTTGCTTCTGATCTAATACGGATTTTTGACAAACCTATTCGCGTACCCGATGCTGATGGGCATTTTACAAGTCTTTTTGATCGTTTCCTGCCAACTTGTCTTAAACTGTTCTCATCCACTCTTCTGTGTCTGCTAGGATCTTCTGACCACACAGGTGTCTACATTTCGATAAAAAATAAAATGCAATAAGGCCTTTTATATCCCTTTCTATCGCATAGTGTATCGCTACTCAAAGGCTTACTGGGACAGCTTCGGATCTTACATATCAGAAATTCCTCTGCACTATTTTTGAAAAGAATGTGTTCTGTATACGATCTGATATATATATATATATATATATATATATATATATATATATATATATGATTGGTTAAATATTGGTATTAAGAGCTTCATAGCCTCCAAGAAATTCGAACAGAAATCAAACAGCAAGACTTGGTATACTCCTGAATATGCCGCTACCATTGCTCACAGAAAGCACTATTCCAATTGCTTTCACACAAATAGATACTTGCCTTAAGGACTGCTCTCAACCACTGCAAAAGGGTTTATAAAACGCAAGAAATTCCTATTAAGTAATCAAATTTTGTCGATTTTATTTTCGTTTTCAATACTCTCATAGTATTTTTCATCATCCAATTAAAATTCTCTTTTGACTTTATTTAGTGGTTACTAATTAGTATAAAAGTATTAATTATGACACTGGTTGTATTATATACAAGTGAATAGTTTTATTTTGAAAGTTTGCAACAAAGAAATTAAATCGTGGGAATCGAACATCGGATTTTGAGTACTTGATATTGAAGTGGAAATACTGTGACCCGATAACTCAGTCTGAGTTGGAAGATATGTAAATTATCTAAATATATATTTTATTCACTTTTCTTTTTTTTTCTTTTTCTTTATCCAATTATAACCGCTGATAAGTCTTCGTCTAGCTTTCAGAAAGTATTATTGCCTCTGTATCCTTTGTTTTAAAACGAAACGACTGGAGTCAGTACACGGAACGTTCAGTTCGCTATTGCTGTCAGATTGAATTAGATTTTGGCGCGCAACAAATAAAAAGCCGCTATTTTGGAATAAATCCAAAAGAAAGGACAATAGATATTTCGTATCAGAATATCATTTACAAAAATGAAGATTAGCTTATTCACATGATTGTTGGTAGTACACACACATATATATATATATATATATATATATATATATATATATATATATATATATAATTGTTTTATGTATACAGACATGTACAACAAGCCGCTACACTGGCATGTCGATGTTATCGATCAATAGTTATTAGAAACAAAGATCTCATCAGGAGAAAATCTTATCTTGCACTCAGATGCGCATATTGGGAAAGAATTAAAAGAATGGAAAAAGAAAACGAAAATTCAAAATCGGGAGGTCACATGATGAAATTTAAAACAGTTGAAAAAAAATCTGAGGTAAATAGTTAAATGATTGAAAGTTAAATCTATTTATAACATATTGCTAGGGTCTTATATCATTAGTTTAGATTGGTACGGATTTAAGTTAAAAGGTAGAAGTGGGGTAGTTTCTATTCTGAGTTTAAAAGTTTGAACGACATATATGCGGCGACAGGAAAGAAAGTAGGTCGACAGACATGAGACAGAGAGGAAGAGCAGAGTTTATCCGTGAAGGTTTTTGTGGTAAAATTATGTAATCTGTTTAAATTAATTTTATTTTTATTTTTATTTGATTTTAAATGTTATTCGAGTCTAAATACAGATAAATTTCGTAAACACTATGATTAAAATAAGTAAATGGTGCGAATAATAACAAACACAATAATTATCACCCACTCTTTTTCTATTCTATTCTGTGGATGTCTACTTTACCTGTATTACTATATATATATATATATATATATATATATATATATATATATATATATATATATATATATATATATATATATATCATTTCATGTATCCACATAAAATGTTATAAGCCGATATAATATGTCATGTATCAATTTTGGATACTTACTTCAACAGTTCTCAATACTTAGCTAGAGCTAGGTAGTAAGTTATTAAAATATATTTATGGCAATTAAGCTACACAGAAGCTTCCGTGTTTTATCTATGTATTTAAACATCAAGCTAAAATGCACGGAGTTTGTGTTACTGGGTGTTTATATATATATACACGTATTGTTTAATTTGACTAGCTAACCAATCAGATTATTTGTTATTCACTCTCACGGGTTGTAAACCAATGACAGGGCTTCTTACAAATAGAAGTTCGGCTGACTTTTCCTTTTGTTCTGTTTTCTATAGGAGTGACTAACACTTTTTGTGAATGTTTCGAATTAATATACTAATATATATATATATATATATATATACTAGACCACCCGTGACCCGTTGGGTCAGTTTGTTATATTAGCTATGGAATTCATGTATGAGCGTGACACTTGTGGCATAAAGAAAATAGTTTTTTTTTACATAACAGAAGCATTTCTATGAAAGTATATTAAAATGAAAAAAGAATATAGATAGATTTCTATGAGTCGTTCTGTTTATTATAATTGTTTTTTTTTGGATGTAATATGTGTAAAACATATCATTCAAGTATTTGCTGTTTAAAAAACAACAAAAGGAAACACTATTTAATGTAATAGAAATGTGTGCATTTACCGATTCAGCTTTCTCGCGTACGTAACGAAAACAGAGGGAGTAGGAGTGGTGAAATCTATGAGAGGGAAAGTGGGAGGTGGTTTCGTTCACCGACCGCTAGTATGGTTGATATTAATAATGAGTATTGTTTTTTTATTTGTTTGTTTTTTAAAAGGGAGGAGTTTTTTTGAAACTGCGACAGACTTTACGAAGTCCTCCCGTTGAATGTTTTTAACCGTGAAGAAAACAAATAAACTATTTGATGAAATTAAATGAAATTGTTTAAAAATTTCCAGAATGAAAAATTTCATGCGTTCGTTAATCATAATAGAGAATAACGGAATTGGAATAACAGATTGAAGACGATGCTATTTACGCATGCGCAACCGGATGTTGAAAACCGGAAAGCTGAAAGCTGATTGCAAACATACAAGAACAATAGAGTTTTAGTATTATATAGATATATATATATATATATATATATATATATATATATATATATATATATATATATATATATATATATATACTGTGTGTATTTACGCAGTATATTTTCATTTAGGTAAATATTATTAAATAACACGGAGTGTTTTTGCTTGAAAAGACTTTTTTTATTTTTTCAATTTTCCGAATGGTCCATTTAGTGTTTCGGTCAAATTTCTGTATGTGTTTCTTGTTCAATTTTCTTTCCTTTTTTGCGAGTACTTTCGATTTCATTCGTCAAATCATCTTCAGACGGTGTTAATTTTGGTTTCTTAAAAAATATGTCTTTACTGTTGAGTTTTCATTATTATTATTATTATTATTATTATTATTATTATTATTATTATTATTATTATTATTGTAATAATTATTATTATAAAATTAACACTACCTAAACATGATTTGACGAATCAAATCGAAAGTACTCGAAAAAAAGGAAAGACAATTAAACAAGAAACACATGGATCTTACATACAGCAATTTTACCGAAAAACTAAATGGACTATTCGGAAAATTGAAAAAATTAAAAAAGTCTTATCAAGCAAAAACACTCCGTGTTATTTAATAATGTTTTCCAATATATATATATATATATATATATATATATATATATATATATATATATATATATATATATATATATATATATATATATATACTAATGTTAGTCTTGTTAAAAACCAAGGAACTATATCTTTTGATTATGTTCCCTGCGATGTTTTCTTGTTTCCGGACAAGTTTTCGTGTTCAAGTCTAACTGATGACGAAAAAACTGTAGTGTGGTGTATTTGATTATATTAAAGGTAGACATAATATTTCAATGGTTGCACTATTAAAGAGTATCGTTTTCTTTTGTTACCTTTTTGTCATATTTATTTACACGGGGACCTTTTTTTAGGAATAGTTTATTACGGTCTAGCCGGTTAGTAGGGTTAGTTAATAAAAATATTTAATATATCAATGCCGGTATTAAATCCTATCTTATTAATGCTGTTTTTATAGATGTAATTGTAATAGGTTCGAAGACTTTTTTTGTAAATACGCAATTACATAAGCGACCTTTTAAGCTTCGTTTATGAACATTAGACCTCGTTACTATGAGTTTTTCGCAACTACATTTATGAAGTAATCATTTAACACACATAATAATGTTTTCAAGATTAATCTACTTTCGCGTAGAAACAATTAAAACGCTAATAAATTATTTTAGAATAAGGCTAAATCAATATTAGATTTAACATTAATTGTTTAAACACACTGATAGGATCCGGTGACAAGAAAAGAGAGGGAAAGAGTTTGGAAGGAAAAGGAAAAAGCGAGGAAGACGAGCGATACACATTTTTGTACACGTAGTTTTCTTAGTATGTGAGTGTTTCTTACTTTGCTTAATCGATCGCGTAATAGTTGAGGAGTTTATATTGGTTGCTGCAGAAGCGTGTGTTTTAGTCAGAACGGATGCGGTGATCTTCATTAGAACATTTGTCTTGGTATGTGAACACTGCATATTGTCATCGCAAATGATGTTTCACCTGTAGTTTCCCTTTATGCAGTAAACCATTTTAATAAATTACTTCGTGAAATACAAATCCTATTTAGAATAAATCATTTATTTGCAGTAATTCTTTTACAGATTACATCAATTAAAATTAAATGAATTCCGTGTTTTTTTTTAAAAACAAGGTCACCGTTTAAATGAATTTATCCGTGAAACAATATTGCTATTTAGAAACAAGATTTTTTTAATAATTAAGTTTACTGATTGGATTACATCCACCAGCATGCTTTTCGGGTTCTTTAACACAAGTCAACTAGTTTAATGATATTTTTCGTGAAATACAAATCATTTATATCATAAATAATTTATATACACAGATAAATTTACTGATTAAATTTATTTCAATAGAATGCATTTCCGTTTCTTATAAAACACCTCAGCCATTTTACGGAATTACTTCGCGAAATAAAAAATCATATTTACAAAAAAACACATTTAACTATAGAAACTGCATATCGTTTAGCAAAGTGATTATTCTTCTGTTTATCCCCGGTTATTTACTTTGGGATTAAAGTGTAGTATATATTCCATGTTTTATACACACTTCCTTTCAATCACATAGAAACTCTAACTCGCGTATCTCCCTCTGTACCTTTACACCCACACATACACTTTTCTCTCTTCCTCCATCGTTCGCATACACATTCTCTCTATCCCCATACACTCTTGCTCACGCTTCACATACAAATTATCTCTTTCTTTCTCTCGGTATATATTAGATCTAAGCCCGGGGGAACAGCTACTATCGATAGGAGAAAGGGTGAAGTCGCGTAACCTAGCGCCTGAAAACCAATGCGTTAGTTAAATGGGAAGACAGCTGATATAAGAAAAAAATTAAGATCCCAAAACTTCGCTGACTTGCAGCCATACCTATCAGAAAAGTATCAGGAGTCCACTCATAGGAAATATCCGGTGCCAAAATTTCCAAGTAAGTACAAATCGTCGGTCTGGAAACTCCTAATACGGTACATAAACAACTGAAACTTACTTATCTCACTTTATTAGACCATAGTCATATAGACTGACGTCCCTTTACACAGTACGTTCATTTGCAGACTTTGAATACGGATCAGTTTACAACCAGTTTCTATCCTGGATTCCATAATATTCAATATGATGTGCATATAATTTCATATTTTACCGGTGTGTTTAACATTGGATCTACGCTTATAGTTTTTTGTTCTTGGTTGTACATACTTTTTTCTTGAACAGTGTTAGTGTTTGTTTGTTTTTTGTTGCCGAACACTCAGAGAAAATAAAAGGTACTGACGAAACGATCTGTTTTGACAAGCCAGATTCTACTCCAGATCCAGCATGACCAGGTTGATAAAACCCGGTAACACCCATCATAATCTTCAATGAATAATTTGTAAATAACATACTGTATTATTTATATTAGCTATTGTAGAGCAAGTACTTTATTGGTTTTTTTTCACGAACCTGTGATACATGCTGCTTACTTTAACCTTTTCTTTAAACAATTGCTCAACCACTGATGATCAACTTCAGAGCTATTATAGACCTTTCCTCATTGTTAGGTCATATATGTAGATGAGTTTTCCTTTTGATAACTTTTATGTTTTTATGATTTGATGTTTTGTTGTTTCTTAAGGGGTCATTTCCCCTACATGTAATATAACATCTGTTTTCGTAGATCCTATATATAGATCCCTAAACAATGTTTTAACCTAGTCTGTTATAATTTGAGGAATACATACATCAACTCATATCTCTCTTTGTAACTTGTTGTGTAAATGAGGGGTTGGTGTATTATTCTATTGATGCTGTCTATATGTTCCGTATTTGGTGTCTATACCCTGTGCTGACGATAGATCAGATAGCGATAATAAAAATGCATGGTATCTGGAACGAGTGTACACAATTCTATTGTTTGTTGATTTCTTGGAACATAAATTGATTATGTAAAAGTGCTTGCACAAATTTATGCTATATATATATATATATATATATATATATATATATATATATATATATATATTACGTGATGATTTATCGCTTAAATATTTATGACGTTACTATTCTGCTGTTATTATATATATATATATATATATAGAGAGAGAGAGAGAGAGAGAGAGAGAGAGAGAGAGAGAGAAAGAGAGAGAGAAAGAGAAAGAGAAAGGAGTATTACAATTCTTTAGAGATAACTTTTTAAATCTTTATTTTGATTTTAATTGTGTTTTACGATTCCTTACCATCGAGTAATCATTTTAAAATAGGAAAAATAAAAATAATAAAACTGTAAATCCCTGTGTAGAAATAAACTACAACAGAAAGGCTGTAAGCGATAAAAACCTTTCAGCGGACGGTCGCTAGAAGTGCGGGGAGCAATTTTTGTTCAATTATTTATGACATTAACGAATAAAACCAAACCCTCTAAACAGAGTAGAAAGCGGAATACACTTTGAAAAAACGATAAACGAAAGCAGAAAAACAAATCAGCAACGATAATGTTTAAAAGGCTAAAACGTAGAAGCCAGCGTGTGTTGTACAAAGAGCCATTTACAAAATCTGTAAAAACCGGAAGTTAGAACCGAGTCGCCTCGCTCAATCGCCGACATTTTAAAAAACTGAAGCGAAAAGGAAGACTCTTTCGGCGCCCCGTGTGGAGAACAGAACAGGAATAGTGATTAACAAATAAAAAAGAGAAGTTAGAAAATAAATAAAAGAGCGCTGAAGAAAAAGGGTTAGAGAAGGGATCCTGACTGTGAATTTTTATCAATACTGCACGACATTTTAACCGCAACGACACTAATGGCTGACAACAGATCACGACAAATGTTCATTCTAGTATCCTGGCAGTAGAACCTAACGGCATCTGTAACATAACTAATAGAAAAATAAAAATAATAATAAATAAATATGGCAACATTGATAAAATAACTTTCGCGAGTCTAGAAAAAGAAAGAAATCGAATTTAAAATAAATGTCTTTTTCATTTCGATATATATATATATATATATATATATATATATATATATATATATATATATATATATATTGTCGCTCCTTGAAAGTAGAGCACTGTAATTGGTAGTATTAACACAGTATGACGTCACTTGCTTATAATGCATCATTCCTTCCCTTAATAGAAGTAGAATGCCTCGACGTCAAAGCCGCCGTTAAAGTGTTAAAATTATCATAGTTTATTCGCTGTTTACAATTGGCCCAGCAATTAGCGACGTCGGATTGGAGTTGAAAAATACTTGAGGTCCGGGGTTTCGAATCGCATGACCGCTAGTGAATAGTCATATCTCTATGCTGATGAGTCCCGATTGAAAAAGGACGAAACGTATACGTACATAGATAATAAACAATAACAAATATTTATTATTTGTCGCTCCTTGAAAGTAGAGTACTGTAATTGGTAGTATTAACACAGCATGACGTCACTTGCTTATAATGCATCATTCTTTCCCTTAATAGAAGTAGAATGCCTCGACGTCAAAGCCGCCGTTAAAGTGTTAAAACTATCATAGTTTATTCGCTGTTTACAATTGGCCCAGCGACGTCGGATTGGAGTTGAAAAATACTTGAGGTCTGGGGTTTCGAATCGCATGACCGGTAGTGAATAGTCATATCTCTATGCTGATGAGTCCCGATTGAAAAAGGACGAAACGTATACGTACATAGATAATAAACAATAACAAATATTTATTATATCTATATATATATATATATATATATATATATATATATATATATATATATATATATATATATATATGTATGTGTGTGTGTGTGCGTGTGTCTGTGTGTGCATTTTGGCGATTAAATAATTATTCCAATATCTAATTCCAAATAAAGAGCATATACAAAGATATATTTGTTTACAGCTTTTTCAAGGTAGTGTTTATTTTAAATCATAAAAATAACAATATTTTAAAAAACATTCGACTATCTTCAGAACAAAATATTCGTAGCCCCCTGCAAAAAACACAAATATGATATATTGTCCACAAGTAGTTCAAAATTCTATGCGACAAAAATAAAACTCACAAGAAAGTATCCATTGTCAATTGCCTCAGTAATACACATCAAAATGCATATTATCATAACCCAAAAGAGATTCAAAATTATTGATTTAAAATGATTTAAATCGTCAAAATACACCTAGACACACGAATATATATATATATATATATATATATATATATATATATATATATATATTAGTCTCGTGTATATACATGTAACTATACATATACATATATGTTTCAGTATTGTTTTCAACATTTATCAGTGTATGAGCAGAAATTACTAGTAGTATAAAATATACTTATGACAAGGAAGCTATACAGAAACTTGTGAGCTTCATTACTGTCGCAAATAATTATGCTAAATACATATATTTACATTGTACGATCGTTTTCTTTAGTTAAGCAATGCTAATACCAACTTCAAACGAATCAGAGTCCTATTACAAATATTTTTCTACAAGCTATTCATTTTTCTTTCTTTGTTTAGAAAAAAGGTTTGATGCTCGTAACCACTAAGTGATTTAAACAAATAAAGTGTCCTTGATATACCTTGAATGTGTCATTGCTATGATCACATTATTCTTTTAATAATCATCACGTATCTACATTGTAATATTTGACATTTAAGATTCATATTAGTACCTCTTTGTTGTTTTTTTTGTTTTTATCTACATTTGTTGTTTTTTTCAGTGGCGGTTTGTGGCTATTTCACTTCCTCGATTAACTATTTGTTAGTCTATAAATTTTAATTCTTTTAGTTCTTGCTCAAACGCAAAACTACACGGATCATCTAAGTATGTGTAGTCTTAGCCAATTTTAACATATTCCATTCAACCAAGTCTACAATAATGGGGAGATAACGATGTACTTCATTTGTGTTTTTTCTTGTTTTTAAATGTGCGTTTGTGATTATAATATCTTTAAAATATAGTGCGGTTTCCCCTATATATTTTTATTTGCGTGTTCCTTTGGATATATTGTGGGTTAGTAGTTATTTTGTAGAAGGCAATGCATCCTTATTTTACAGTTACATTTTTCAGTCAGATACATCCAGCCACATCTGTGAGGGTATTGCTCAGAGCACTCTTGCCTATCAGAGTACAAAATAGACCTCAAAATCTAGTAAGTGATCCCGTCTTCTTTTTTCTTTCTTGCAGCTACCTTCTTACAGGAGAAACATATATATTCTTACTCTACCCTAACGTTATTTCCATGATATCTGCTGGACTGAGTTCCCATCTATGGGTCCTTCTCTAAAACATTCACAGCAAAAACTCGCTAAGCAAAAGCAATTGTTAACAATTTTCTTTTCATCCTATTTGTATTTGGAGCTAAACGGAACTTCCATGAACAGCGAAACATATTTCACTAAAGAAGTGATCACGGTGTGTATAGTTGTCTGAAGAGTAGCTACGAATAAAGGGGTAACTAAACCTTCCTCCTTCTCTAAATCTGAGTGAAAAATTAAATATTGATCCAGATAAAATATAAAAAAGTAGCTATTAAACTGTAGTTAATAAAGTTATTGATCTAAAATATCGGGGAATCATAAACCTTTCTTTAATATAATAACAAGTTTACTTTGCCGGCTCGCTATCGATTCGCAAAGTTCGCTACTGTAAATACTTGAAACTTGAATTTAAAATAATAAACATTTCAAAGAATTTTTTGTAAAACGAAACAAAATATTTCTAATTTATTCATATATATAAACATTAATATTTTGGTAATTTTGATACAAATGTATTTATCTTTTAAATGTGACGTTAAAGAACAAAAAATAAATAAAATATTAATATATCTTTTTACTTGCAATTTACAAATATATTGCGACTTGGTGAAAATCAACTGAATCCCTCTAAAAACATGGGCATTTGAACACAAATGCTAAATATTTGTCTGAGGCAATAAGACAATATTGTGAAACAGAACTATTTGTTATATTTAATGTAAATCAGTCTCGGAATTAAAAAACAATAAACAAATAAGAGGGGTATTTGTCCTCCCTCCTCTTCTAATTCTGACTGGAAAATTAAATATTGATCCAGATCAAATATAAAAATTAAAAAAACCGATTTGCTTCTAATAACACAAGCTAATATGTGCCATATTCGGAAAATTAATAAAACGTCATTTTTTTTTCAAACTAATATATGAATCCGTTAACCTTGCGACTGATATCACACATACATATTCAGTATTTCAAAAAGATGGCGCGCTTGTGTGAAGTTTAATTGACTAGAAATAGTGCGTTTTGATCGTATCGTTAGTACGAGAAATGGCCCCAAAGTTCTCATTTATATAATTAAAAAATGTTCTGTTGAAGAGGTAGAATAAAGTTTTCTTAGTGATATGTTTATTTATATTTTTTTACAAAATGTTTTCTATGTTTGTAAAGTGCGCGTAAAATTATACCAAAAAAAACAAGTTTACAATGCACACTTAATGAATAAGAATATATTAGCATAGATGAAAATTATTATATTAATTCATGAATAAATGAACACAGAATTTAGGCATTAAAATATAGACGAGCTTATTTTCGGCCGAGAAATGATATTTTTATTTATCTTAATAAAAACATTAAGAGCCGTCCATTCAATCTGGCCGTTAGTGATTAAAATGAAAGTAGATATTTAGAACACATTACCACATAAATGCTTTAATGCAGACTACAACACTGTCGTCTTCAATCTAATGTCAAAAATATTTGACCGAGCCGTTATCATAACTAATCACATTTTGTCCATTTCTTTAATCGTTTTCGAGCCTCTTATAGTATTCTTTATCGTTCAACTGATAAACTAGTTAATCTTTATTTTCGAGTGGCTTTTGACCTTTGTAAATATTGAAACATTAGTATAAAAAGCGTCAGAGACCTACTAAAATACTATATGATATTAAAGTAAAACAGAACAGAGGAATTGCTATTTAAAACTTAAGCGTGACATACCTACGAAAATGATATTTGAAACTTCAGACAGACTAATTGAAATTTTACCGCAAACTGAACCGTGCGGACCATCGAAAATTCTATTTCAGACTAAAGCGGGATAGAACCAGGAATATTGTATTTGAAAGTCTGACAGTCCCTGGAAATGCTATTGCAAACTTAAGCATGACGGACCAAAGAAAATATTTCTATTTTAAGCGAGACGAAGCAAAAAAAATTATGTATATAGAGGAGTATTAGAAGGCTATCACAATGCAAGAAATCTAAATATGTCGGCATTGAGAAGTAAAAAAAAACAAGTGATTTTAATTTATATATTTTTTCCAAAAAAAACGTTTTAATATTTTTTTCCTATATAGCAAATCTTACTTGATTAGGCAAGACTTCCACACTGTGATTTAATATGTGTGACCGTGTTCCATAATATATTTCGAGGAAGACCTCTTTGTCAAATGGTGGGTGTTTCAAATCTCAAAAAAAATAATTATATTTGAATCATAAGCGGGACAGATTGAATAAAATGATAATTCAAACTTAAGTGTGACAGAGAAAAGAAAATATTAATTAATTTTTAGTCCTGACTGAGAAGAAAAAGATTAATTTAATTTCAGTCGTGACAGAGAAAATGAATATCAATTTAATTTCAGTTGTGACAGAAAAATAAATATTAATTTATTTTTTGTAGTGACACATGAAAAAAAAGATTAATTAAATTTTAGTCGTCACACAAAAAAAATTAATTAAATTTAAGTAGTGACAGAGAAAGGAAAATATTAATTAAACTTAAGTTGACACATAAAAATAATTATCAATTTAATTTTAGCCGTGACAGAAAAATGAAAATATTAATTAAATATTAGTCGTGACAGAGAAAAGAAAATATTAATTTAATTTCAGTTGTGACACAAAAAAATAAATATTAATTTAATACATATAGTTAATATATAAATAGGACCAAAGAAAATATTAATAAAAATAAATATATAAATTTAATTTCACTCGTGATAGAGAAAAGAAAATATTAATTAAATTTTAGTTGTGAAAGAGAAGAAAAATGTTAATTTAATTTCAGTCGTGACAGAGAAAAGAAAATACTAATCAAATTTTAGTCGTGACAGAGAAAAGAAATATTAATTTAATTTCAGTCGTGAAAGAGAAAAAGAAATATTAATTAAATTTTAGTCGTGACAGAGAAAAGAAATATTAATTTATTTTGAGTCGTGAAAGAGAAAAATAAATTTTAATTAAATTTTAGTCGTGACAGAGAAAAGAAAATATAATTTCAACCTTAAGCGTGATAGATCAATGATAATATTAATTCAAAGTTAACTGTAAAAGATTAAAGAAAATAATAATTAAATATTCTGCGAGACAGATGAAAGAAAATAGTAATTAAAATTTAAGCGTAGCAGATTGAAGAAAATGTGTATTCAAACAAAAGCGTGGTCGATCAAAGTAAATAGTAATCCAATCTTAAGCGTGATGAATCAAAGATAATATTTATTTCGAATTAAGCGTGACTTAACATGTACATGTTAATTCCATCTTAAGCATGTTAGATAAAAATATTAATTCAAACATTAGCGTTGCAGATCAAAGAAAATGTTAATGCACACTTAAGCGCAGTGATCCAGGTAACTGCTATTACAGGACGTTGCAGCAAAATCCGACACTTGAAAAAAAAAAACGAAATAGGTAATAAAACAACGTTATATATGCAGAGACCCGACAGTTTATTTAGCAGCTATTAAAGTTACATACGACATTATTTTTCAATGTTACCGCTCCACCACCGGAGACGACCATCTCAAAGTGGACCTGAAATGAGTCACACGCTTTGGCGTCCATGTTCTTTTCTGTAGCAGACAAACGCCTCCACGATGACTGCCTTCAGAAAATATACCATATTTTGGGTATGCTTTTTGGTCTTTACCTCGATCACGCTCTAGAATAGTCAAAAGAGTTGCAATAGGTGAGTAGGGCGGTCACAAGTCCGGCGACCAGTCGTGAGGAACATTGTTGATCAGTAACGCATGGGTCGTCTTGGACTTGTGTTCAAGAACGTAGTCCTGCTGGAAGACATAGAGGCATCCGGCGGCGATCTTCATCCAGGGCTTCATCACACTTCTCAGCACTTCCTGGTAGATTTTGGCGGTTTCTCAAGTGTCGAATTTTGCTGTAAACACTGTACAAACTTTAGTGTTACCGACCGACTAGAATACTATTTTATAATGCTGTTTTAAAGTTATACGTTACAGACCGACCGACGAGAAAAACTTATTCTAATGATGCTAGGGCACATCTAGAATACAATGTGTTCATTCGATCTACGCTTTTTACGCTGAACATGCTTTATTAAACTGAAGTCTGACAGACCGAGCGACTTTACAAGCGATCGATCGAAAACGCAGTCTCGTCGAGATACGAGAATGCCTTTGTAAAGGACACAAGATACAACTAGGACGGACCAATTAAGAAATATCTTAATCATGCTAATGATATCGAATGAGAAGAAGCGTAACGGACAGTTGCCTGCGGTAAAATATACCGATTAACCATTGAGTGATCCCGGAACGCAGGCTTTAATCACCAATCATAGGAATCGTTTTGACCTTCGCAACGTCTAATGCCCTTGCTAGATCACAATCGACTCACCAATGTTCATAAATATTACGATTTGTTTAAATGAAAACTAAACTTAAGCGTGACAGACCAGCCGACCCACCGACAAAAGAAAAAATGGGCAATCATTCAGTATAAGTAACAGTCGAGAAACTGACAACAACCAAAATATACAACAAATAACTTTTACTACACGCAATAAAATTTAATTTTTTATTCTGTATAATTATACAATGAAGAAACGGACTGTTGTCGTAACTTTCATTAAACCCAACACAAGTAAAAAATGAAAAAATGGCGGTCGATGTTTTTGGAGGTGGTCGCTCATGTTAGGCTCAAAAGAGAGTAAAACCGCTTACCCTTGGACCAGCTTAAGTCTTGGGATTGCATGTCGGGCTTAGGATTAGTGCTAATGTAAGTCATTTTTTTAAAAACTATTTTTAAGGAATAAAGATGTATCAACAGAGATTGATCAGGTATACTGGATTATAAATTTTGCAAAGGATAGATATCGACGAAATCTTATATTAAAAAAACAACAACTTTAAAACAGTTCCAGAGCTGCCAAACTATGCAGGCCAGTAAAAAATAAATTTTCTTGCGTTTGGTGAAATTTATTTGTTGTAAATTTTGTTTGTTTTCGATTACTCGGCTGTTAACTATACTGCATAAATGCCAAAACTTATGTTATGAAGACACGTCGACGTATCTCAAATTTCAACGAGATAATCCAAGCAATCCAAATTGTTTTGACCTTGACGTAAGAGGGGCGAAGAAAGCAATTCGAATTTTCAGGATTTTCATTAAAAACCACTTAAAATATGTTTACCTTCGGTAAGATCATTAAACACGAATTTCCACTTAAATAAATAACGTCAGAATGACATCGGCAAAGAGACGCACGCACGTTAATAAAATGCGCACGCGTTTGTATGTTTGACCCCGCTGGATAACACAGACAAATTTGCAATGTCGATCCATACACAATTCGGAATAATTAACAAATGAACTCTTAGTATGAGTCTCTTCAATCTGTTGGTTCAGCGGTGAAAATGTTATTTCAAACTAAAGCGTAACTGATCAACGAAAATTATAGTTTTTAACTCACATATGACTGACTTTCGAAAAGGCGATTTTAAACGCAAGTGTGACAGACAGAAAAAAATAGATATTTCAAACTCAAGTGTGACTCTGTTGCCTTTCGGCTAACATCAAAGTGTAGTATCTGTTCTGATACTACTCTTCATCAGTTCTGTTCTCGTCCAGTGAAAGATATAGACTGAGTCAATTTTAAATTTTGTCGCCGTACATTTCAAACTCAAGTGTGGCTGACCGAAGGCAATGATATTCTAAACTCATGTGTCGCTGACCGAAAAATGTGTTTTAAAATCAGATGTGACTGACGGACGGAAATGATATTTCAAACTAAAATGTGGCTAACCGACGAACATAATATTTCAAACTCATGTGTCACTTACCGAAAAAACTTACATTATAAACTCAAATGTGACTTACCGATATAAAATAGAATTTCAAGCTCAAATGTAGCTGACCGACGAAAATAATATTTTAAACTAATCTGTGGCTGACCGAAAAAATGATATTTTAAAATCAGATGTGCTTACCGACGAAAATAGTATTTCAAACTCATTTGTGGCTGACTGAAAACAATGATATTTTATAGTCAGATATGAATTACCGAAGAATATGATTTTTCAAACTAAACTTTGGCTGACCGAAAAAAATGATATTTTAAATTGAAATGTGACTGGCCGACGAAAATGATATTTCAAACTAATGTGTTGCTGACCGATGAAATTTATATTTCAAACTCAAGTGTAGCTCACTGAATGAAATAATTTTTTCAAACTAAACTGCGGCTGACCGAAAAAATCATATTTTAAAATCAGATGTCACTGACCGACGAAATTGATATTTCAAACTAAAGTTTGGCTTACCAAGGAAAATTATATGTCAAACTTATGGGTGGCTGACAGAAGAAAATTATATTTTAAAATCTAGTGTGACTGACATACGAAAATGATATTTCAAACTCATGTGTCGCTGAACGAAAAAAAATGATATTAAAAACTAATGTGTTACTTACCGAAAAAAATGATATTTTAAAATTAGATGTGACTTACCTAAGAACATGATATTTCAAACTGAACCGTTACTGACCGACTAAAATTGTATTTGAAACTTTAGCGTGGGTGTATCTAAAATTGCTATTTCAACGTTAAGCTTGATAGACCGACTGACAGAGATAGCTTCTTATAGCGATGACCGGGCGCATCTAAAAATGATAATCCAACCATGACCACCACTACTGCTACTACTACTACTACTACTACTACTACTACAATGTAACAGGCAGGCTTGATTGATTGATCCTATTATGTGAACATTACTGCCTCTGGATGAATCGACGCCCACAAAGCATCTGTTCCGTTCCTTAAATCTGCTCGCGAACGCCGTACGAACAAATTGCAATTTGCTTCATCAATATAAATAAGTAGCTTGCCCTCGCCATTTGATTCCATAATTGATTGGGCAGAATTTACTCGGTACGTTTTGTTGCTTAGCGAGTTTATGGTGGTCGGCTCTAACACGATTTTCTTAACAGAACGACATTAGCCTTCTGGTTCTTTGTGGATTGCGGCAGTCCATATGCTTATATCTCTTATGTGGCAAGGGTTAACAGGAGATTGTCGTTTTACCATTCCAAAATTAACTAAGACATGATTAAATCAACGCCCTCTTCGCGGTTTGCTTGTTCGTAGCAGTGGTCTAAATACTTTTCTGTATCGACCCTTATACTATCATCGCTACTAAATCCTTAGTATTACACAGCGCCATCTAGTCTACCTTCTCGGCAGCAGAAAATGTCCTACTTTATTTTTATCAATGTGACACGCCTTATCGAGGTCAAAAAGTACTCGGGAGTGAGGGTTACTTAAATGGATGTATTATTGCCTTAAACTCGTTCGTTCCTTCGTTGCGCTGATGAGTTCACGCGGAGATATATAAAATTACCGAATATAACTCCTTCAGCATGCCCTCATATATCTTGTTTCGACGATCTATCTATCTATCAATCTATCTATCTATATATCTATCTATCTATCAATCTCTCTCTCTCTCTATATATATATATATATATATATATCTTTCTCTTTCTTTATATATATAAAATATGTATATGAATATATATATATGTGTGTGTGTGTGTGTGTTTAATTTGAGATAGTTTCCGGCATAAACAAGATCTTATAAAAAGCATAATCGGTATTTATCTTTAAAAATACACATTTTTCACTATAGTGAACACAAACGGAAAATTTTTAAAAACAAACATCTGAATTTGATCATATATATATATATATATATATATATATATATATATATATATATATATATATACAAAGGTAGAAGAAATAAGAGTGATAAACATGTACGAATGTCCAGATTCATTTCAAACTTAGATTGTTCAATGCAAGGTATTTTTTCTACCTTTCTTATTGCTCTATCTCGTATATTGAGCTTAAACCATTTCACTATAGGTTCTATCTACTAAAAGTTTACTTTTAGTTTATATTTGATTATATATATATATATATATATATATATATATATATATATATATATATATATATATATATATATATAAAAATGAGCCCAAGTGTATTTATAAAATGAACAAAACCAATATTCTTTAAAAAGACTTCATTACTAGGTAGAGCTTTACAAATATTTATCATATAAACATTGAACCCGGCTTACGACAATCCGAGTGCGTTTCAGCGCCCTAACTCTTCATCTGAGCCAAGAAATAATAATGAAAATAAATTCGTGCAATGGGTATAAAAACAAAATTCGGAAATCAGAAATAAAAACAAACTCCCCAAATGATAACGACCACAATAACGAAAACAAAAACTACAGCACAGAGAGTTATTCATCGCACTTTCCCAAATGAAATCGTTTAAACCGTTTATACAGTCTAGCCGACATCATTAGCAGGGTTACTCATATTGAGAGTCGAAAACAGTTGAGCGTATCAGCCTTATTATATCGTTTCTTTCTTTCTTATTTCCTTTTTCCCCCATTTTTTATTTTAATTTATTTATAATTCTCTGCAAGTAAAAATAAAAATGGCTATTTACGTTCTTACGAATTGATCGAATTTAGAACTTTACTATTTCTTAATCGTTGTAAAAGTTGTGGAATTACGTGATTACTGAGCGAAGTGTTTCGATATATTTTGCTGGCGAGATTTCAAGTGTAAAATACGTGTCTGGGAGTTGTCCATAACAGGGGCGCCCAGTGTGGCAAGGCGTAGCGAGCCGAACTATCACACTATCTACCTGTCTGTTTTTCTCTTTCTCCATCACTCGTATTCAATTTGTCTCTCTGATGGTTTTCTGTTACTGCCTTTTTAAATAAACCTTTTGCATAAACATCGGTGTCCGAGTGGGTGTATCAGCAGACGATAAGAACCTAGGTTATCGACAACGACACGGTTGTATAACGATTCATACACCCATCGGTAAGCTCAAATATAACATTATATAGCCATAACATTTAACTTGGTAAGAAAGCGATAAGCCGCCTCTGGGTAACCATGATTAAAATCAGATAAGATAAACCTTCTATAAAAAACGCTTTCTTCCCACCTTTTTTTTATCTTGAAATTCTATAACCAATACAATGGCCTTTTGTCGTACTAACGTAAGCTTGGCAAATGTTGACAAATAATTCCTTGCCGGAAGGAAAGCAACGATGCGCGTTGTTTGTTTTTCACACGCGTCGTGGCACGGAATTCATTTTAATTCGATCGGTGTGCGTGTGTTTAATTCTATCAGCCCTCCAGCGATATCTCGCAACAGAAATTCTGCTGTTTTGCTTGCTTAGTTAAATATATTCTTATTTAGATTTGTGAACTGTTGATCTCGTTCGATTAAAATGTGTTTGTCGGAAATTAAGTCTGCCTCCCACGGATTAAAAAGAAAACTTTCTTCATGACTCAATCAACTGATTTTCTATCAGTGATTTGAATCTTGTAAATTTCTGTGAAGCTGTCTATCTGCTTATATCTCTAAAAACACACATACACATATATACAGGGTGGGCCAAAATAAGGGTCCTATCTTTAAATTTGAATAACTTGAATTTGAATAACTTCCACAAAATAAAAGTTAAACTCACCAAACTGTATGTGTGTGTAGACTGACCCTTCCGAGATTTTTTGAAATAAACAAAACAAATTTTAGCCGAAAAACACTTCTTAAAACTTACAAAAACTAAAGTATTGTTTTTTACACTGTTTTGAGTTTTTTAAGCAAAAATAATGTTTTCTAAATGAGGGTACGTTCCTTAGGGCTAATACGGCTCATGCTTGCTTCGGAAGGGGTCCTTTACTTATTCTAAAAAAAAATTTTTTTTAAATCAATAAATAAAAAAGTTATGAATTTTTAAAAATAGGACCCTTATTTTGGCCCACCCTGTACTAGAAGAATATCCTTCCACGGGTGATTAAAATTAATTCTCCCGAATAGAACCGTGTTTACACAGAGATTGAAATCAAGTAATAATGATACTTAAGCATACGTCTTGAATCGTTATTCCAATTCTGATCAAAATTCATTACACGATTTTCATTCTAAAAAATGTCGAAAATTAAAGGCTATATGGGGTCGTACTGGAAAATTTAAATTCAGGGATTTCTACTTAATTTGGTTCAAATTTAATGCAAATCTGAAATATTTAGAAGGGGGAACATATAGATTCGCTAACAATGAGGGAGGAGCACGTAAAACTTCGAGACCACTTTCACTGTTTTCCCGGGAGAATGTTAAACGTGTAATTGAAATTTCATTAAAATATGGTATATTTGAAGTTTTAAGGGAGGTTCTGCTCCCATAGCTGTCTTAGGGTGAAACTTAGAGATTCGGGACCTCTACAATTGTCCTCATCGGAATTTTGTGTATATATCATTTAAATATCACAAAAAATAGTATAAATTAGAAGTTTCAAGTGGGGTTCGGTGTCAATAGATCAATTAGAGGAGGGGCACCTAGAGATGCGTGCCCACTTTTATTGTCTTCCCTAGAAAAAATTACATACCTTTAATTTTATGTAGATTCTCTAACCTTTCTTTTTATAGGGATAACATAAATAGACATTAACACACACACACACACACACACACATATATATATATATATATATATATATATATATATATATATATATATATTATTTTTCGACAATCATGTAATTTCGTGTTATTATATTTTACGTTATATATATATATATATATATATATATATATATATATATATATATCGCTAAAACTCTTCTCATATGGTCTAATCGGATCATGTTTTCCTTCTCCCATGTGTGTGCCTTCAAAATAAAATTGTTTCCAACTCTTCACTTTTTCTGAAGACGTTCGTTAATACGAACGAAACCGGTCAAATCTCTTGTTTTTGTTTTTCTCCTGCATTTTAACCTGTTTTCTGCTTGTCTCTTTTTTCATACATTTTGTCTACCCCGGCATTTCATTTTCATGACTTATCGTGTACCTTACCCCATATATATATATATATATATATATATATATATATTAGCATGAAGACCCGACGTTGCTCGGAATTAAATGAAGATCACTACTATGTACTATATTACTTTCTTAATTTTTACCGCTCCCTCCTCACATCTCACCTCCTAATATAGTCAGAAGAAGCCGAAATGTTGGAAAACTCTCGTAATTACCTGATTGACATTATTCCCACTGAAGATGGACCCAGATGGGTTAGAAAGTACTTTGGACCTAAAAGAAAATTATGGCAGATTCATCAGCCAATTCTCATCCGAGATTAGGACTTTAATCCGGAAAATGGAAGGGATCCATACAAAAATATCAAGACACTAGTTGTCGGTTATTTTTAATAATATATATATATATATATATATATATATATATATATATATATATATATATATATATACATATATATGTACATATATATATATATAAATATATGTATATATATATACATATATATAAATATATATATGTATATATATACATATATATATAAATATATATATATACATATATATATATAAATATATATGTATATATACATATATATATATAAATATATATGTATATATATACATATATATATATAAATAAATATATATATATATATATATAAATATATATATATAAATATATATGTATATATATACATATATATATATAAATAAATATATATATATAAATATATATGTATATATATACATATATATATATATATAAATATATATATATATATATATAAATATATATATATATATATAGTTCTTTTATTGTATCCATTAAAGCTATGCTAATTAAAGCATGTAGTTTTGCTCACGTATTAATTACTAAATAAACCTTGTATAATGCGTAGTGTGTATCTTATATAATATATATATTGTCCTGATGCACATGTTCTATTTCTTGTTTTTAAATAATCAAGGCAACCTGGGTGTTCATTTAAGTATTTATCGAGATTTAATGTCATCTCCAAAAACAGTGGCAGATGAGCACTAGATCAAATGTAATAATTTGTAAACGATATTTGTTTGTGTAATTCTGTTAAGCCTCCAGCGATATCTCGCAATAGAAATTCTCTTATGTGTAAATCACTTTCTGCCTTTTTTTTTTACTTGAATTTGAAAAGTGTTGATGTTTCAATCGAAAATCTTTTTGACAAATAAGAAAACTGACTCACACGGATTATAAACTTGTTTTAGGATTCAATACAATGTTTTATTTTTTTTTATTAAAGTATATTTACGTTTGACTATTTTCTAGTAGTAACTGACACAATTACATCACTACTGTGGATTCTTTGAATCCGAACTTTACAAAAGTGTCATGAGATTTTAATTTAGATAACTTAAACGTTAGATATATAAAATAAAAAATTAAATTAATACATATATATATATATTTATATATCTATATATATACACATGCATATATATATATATATATATATATATATATATATATATATATATATAGTAAGCTAGGAAAATATATTTATGGCAATTAAGCTACACATAGGCTCCCGCGTTTCATCACCGGGGGTAGGAATCTTCAGACTAAAAGGAATTAAAGGATGAAACGCGGGACCCTCTGTGTAGCTTAATTGCCATAAATATAATTCCATATCTTTACTTACGTTTAGAGCACTGTTGAAGTAAATACTTAAAATCGATACATAAAAAATTATATCTTATGTTATGTAGATACATGAAATACTAATATATATATATATATATATATATATATATATATATAAGATTTTGTGACATTTCAAATACCAAGATTTCATTTATCTTACGTAATATTATTTCAAAATAAAGCCTTTCGATACAATTTTATAGTTTCGTTTCGTTAAGAAGAATAGCAATTAACATTTATATGTTAATATCGAATCTTTCCACTCTGAATTCATCAGAAAGACAAAAAGTGTCTAATTCGAAAACTTGTACGATGTAACAAAAAATAATGGTCTGAAAATAAAATAAAACTCACATCCGATACGTTTCCATCCATAGTATCTCTGAACTATCCGCATCGGGCGGGCAGCCATATTGTAATTGTAAGCAAAGCCAGAAAAAATACGCACGACACATTGCCCGAATATATTTTCTGAGAAACCCATATTTAACCCCGGCTAGATAGTAACTACAGTTTACTTATAGAAAAACTTTAATTAACCTGTAAATAAATCCTATTATATTATTTACGTAATTTAAATTGAAAGTATTTCTTCAAAACATCTGAATACGAAACTATATATATATATATATATATATATATATATATATATATATATATATATATATATATATATATATGAAAAAGAGGGTTAATGCAAAACTTTTATAAAATACATGGTATTTCATAAACATGCATTGTTATCGAATGCAAATTACAAACTATAGCAGTGCAATTAAATCTCTCCCCGCGCCCCCTGCTCCTTTCGTAACTGAAGCTGTTACAAAATAAAGTCTCACAAAAACCAAGGAAAAGAGAATTTTCTGAATTTAAAGAAAAGACCTTTTATTAAGACGTGTAGGTCGCTTTCTCTCCTGCTATCGTCGGAGTAGTTCCGGGCTACGGACATTTGGGACGCTTGGCTCCTTAGTATACAATCGACTTTGAATCATTCTTTACACGTGCTGTTCGCTTTTAAGCTTCTCAACAAACTGGTTTACCCCTCTTTTCTACCTCTCTCTCTTTGAACCATGTCATGTTCCCTTTTCCAAAGACAGCGGGTTTGGTGACATTTGAATGCATACTCACTAACCCCATGGCCTCAGTTTACTGTGTACGTATGAACGTCGTCCTGCGAACGCAAATCATCAGATGAATACAAGAAAACGTACTCTTTATTACTTAACAAGAGAAAGGAGAGATACCAGTTATTAAAGCTTGAAACATTGACTGACCAAACGACCTGTCGACGATCAGAACCAATGAAAGATTTGTTATAAATGCGAACATCAATGTGAGAGACAAACGAAAATGTTGTTTTTAATGTAAGCGTTTCAAATACGTACCTTAATATTTACTTCAGTCAATGAGAATAATTTTACGGGATGTGAGAAGCATACGAAGATTTATGGATACTATCACTCCACACAAAATAATTTTAATAGGCTCCCATCCCTAGCAGAATCACAACTGGATCAGCTCCTTAATATTTTTTTTTTAACATAGTTCACCCCAAACAAGACAGGCCACTACTCTAGACGTAAGGGGCTACTGAGAAAAAAGAAAAGGGGAGAAGGTTGGGGGTTCAACCTTAATTGGGATAGAGACGCTTGCCCTTACAATTAGCCTTAGATCGGTCAATAGAGCTAGGAGATTGTCAGTGTTATGCGTTATTTAGCAGCGAGTTCCGTCTTACCGATTTCTTTATAGTCTTTTAGGGTTTTTTTTTTACTAATGTGTCACCTCTTATGAAGCCCAAAAGCGAATTGTTAAATAAGGGTTCATGAGATTGTAAGTTAGTGATGAACAACACCTTGAGAAGATTGGAAACGATGTGTTAAAATGTCAGAATTTGATTAAGTCGGCGGCTCGACAAGAATCTGTTAACATTGGACTTAAAAGCGACCATGTTCTATTCAGCTGGGTAGCAACCCTGTGGTATGGTATTTCACAGATACAAAGTTCTTGGAAAGAAACTGTGTTCATGGAAGTTTCATTCAGTTTTTAGAAAACGGGGAAAGAAAGGAAAATTATTTACAGTGGTTGACGAATTGTTGCTGTGAATATTTTACAAGGGGAACCAGAGATTGGGGTTCAAGATGTGTAATTGTAAGTAATGATTTATCTCCCCTTATTGAAGCAATTTACTAACTACTTCAGAAGTAAAAACGAGATACATCCTCTATCTCATCGTCAAACTGTGTAGACGTGTGAACGATAGCTAATAAAGGCATGAAGTGGACATCACATGATTTTTCTTCATTCCCGAGTTAAGCCTTGTCTCAAAGTAATACAGAGGGATATGTCTGTTCTTCATTCTCTAGCGTTGCTAAGTATCCATTATCAGATTACAAGTTTCGAGTTGATCTCCAATGCAGTATTTTTATGAGAAAAATCGACCAATCAGACCGTACTCTTCGACTCTATATTCGCCTATAAATAACCCACGCAATTATCGATGCATCATTATTTTTAAGAGCAAAATACACTATGTGTTCAAATAAACACGTTGAACGCACGTTTGGTTTATTTAATGCACTTTAATTAACAAATGTTATCTTAGAAAGACATAAAAATCGTTGTAAGAGTTTAATCGACCCCAAGCGATGAATAGAAAATTGTTTCTTTTTTTTTATTTACTTTGGAAAATTATTTCCATGTATTCTAAACAATATATATATATATATATATATATATATATATATATATATATATATATATATATATATATATATATAAGGTTAATACAACAAAAGATATAAGAGGCAACTAATATCTTTAATTAGTGAATATCCGGATAAAACTGAAGCTCAATATACTGGATAGAGTATATATAGCACTAGATAAAGTGAAAGAATAAAATAAGGTGCGAATCAAATTTTATTAGAATTCAATGTTCAGGCAAAGTACTTTAAAGTTTTAAAAGAAAATTCTTCTCCTCAGAGGACCATTATCGCAATGACATTACTGCAGGTAATAAAATTAAACTTTGAAAATATATAAAAAATATATATAAAAATACATAAAAGTATATAAAACATCAAATATATCGGCCCAAAACATACTTTTTTGTTAAACCTATACAATTCATCCAAGTCATAAAGTTTAAAACATATTCAGGAAATATATCAAAAAGGTTGATTGAAAAATAATCCAGGTGGTAAATGGTAGTCCAAAAACGAGAGAATTTTCTTTGAAAACTCATGAGTGAAGGACTTTAAAGTACTTTGCCTGAACATTGAATTCTAATAAAATTTGATTCGCACCTTATTTAATTCTTTCACTTTATCTAGTGCTATATATATATATATATATATATATATATATATATATATATATATATATATTACTATATCATGTATCCACATAAAATATTATAAGGAGAACAACAAAGAGAATAACAATAAGAGAACAACAAAGAATCTGATTGGTTAACTAGCTAGCCGTGTATATAAAAACACGCGGCAAAACTAACTCCATGCATTTTAGCCTGAAGATTCCCCCCTGGGATGAAACGCGGAAGCCTCTGTGTAGCTTAATTACCATATATATATATATATATATATATATATATATATATATATATATATATATATGACGAAAAATAAAAAGGAAAAACCAGAATTATTTATATATTTATCAACGTTTCGTCTTTATTTAAAGACCATCTCTAGATTATTGATTTGTAAGACAAGAAGAGTATATGAAAATATGTGGTGCGTTTGTCGCTTGAAAAGCATTTTTTCTTCAAACGAAACCTAATCGTTAGAATTACAAAACTGGGGTGCGATTATGATGTGAAAAGAATGTGTTTGTTCTTTTTCGAACGAACCATAGCCGTTAGAATTGAAATTGTGTGTGTGTTTATTGAATGAATTTTCTTTTTTGTTTCATATCGATGTTATGTACAAAGTTTTGTTGAGAATATAGTGTCAAATTGCTAGTCTTGATTTACATTCAAGTCCTGTTCGGTTAATATAAGGTACCTGATTAAAAGAATAAATTGTAGAAACTGTTACGTTGTTTAATTGTGTTTGAGTTGATAATGAGTTCTCATTCAAAAAGTCCTTGTCGAGATGTATTTAATATGACTTTAATAAGTCTAGCTTGTTTAAATTAAAAAGAATGATCATGTAATGCATGAGAGAATCGTGAATTAAGGGAATTGTAATTTTTGATATCCAAAATTTATTTAGTTCACGTTGCGTTTCACCGACGTATATATGATGACAATTATTGCATGAGACAGAATATGTACCAGCATTAGATGGGGGGGGGGGGCTGAATGTTATGATTTTAATATTTGTATAAAGCTGAGCATGTAGTTTGTATTGTAATAATTCCTATTTTATTTAGAGTTTTGATATGTATATATATATATCAAACAACACATATATGTATATATATATGTATATATATATATGTATATATATATATATATATATATATATATATATATATATATATATATATATATATATATCAAACAACACATCAAACAACACATCCCCCTGCCATACGCCAGGGCCGACTAAATAATTTAAATAATTTAGTTAATACATCCGGGTCTGCTATTGCTGTCCATCTCATAAATAGCGCCGAATGTGCGTCGACGTACACTAGTGACTGGTTTTCTGTCATAAGTAAATCGCATTCTCTATTCCACCTCAAAGTCCTGGAAGCCATATATATCAAGTCAATCAAACCTTCCCTTTGTAAGCAAAAGGAATGGCTTTTAGGACTTAATGTTATCAACTTATGACTCTCTTCCCCATATTTTTTTTTTCTCCTAAACTTGTCACTAGTTTTCATTACAAATTTTTTTAGGTTTTAGTCGTATTCAATCACTTCTACGTTTTACTCTGATGAGTGTGGACGAAAACCGGTTCAGTACATTACTTAATTTCTTTTTAATCGTTTTCTCTCGTTTTTATATTTGTTTAATCTCATTCTACCCTCCCAAAAATGTCCCAAACGTCCGTATTCCTCGCCGTTATCAAATTTTGTACCACCAAAAATTTATTTAAATATATATATATATATATATATATATATATATATATATATATATATATATATATATATATATATGAAGATATAATACACGATATATCATGAAATGAATGGAGACAAGATGTATGAAAAAGACAAAAAGAAAAATTAAACACGTTTTTGATATTTTTCTGTATTTAATTTGTTTTTGTTTTTGTCTTTTCCATACATGCATAACAATAGATATAAATATATCCAGCAAACTTCTATTCTCTCTCTCACTCTCTGTATGTATATTATTGGGGCGTTAGTTATTAATAATTCTCGACCTAGCCTGTGTAGACAAAAGATTTTGAAGCATCAGTTGGACATCTTTAATGATTCAAAGCCACTATAACGTTGAGAGATTTACTTTTCTTTTTTCTTTTCTTTCTTTTTTTTCTTTCTCAATCGTTTTCTCCAACTGAAACAATTTTTCCTCTCATATCTCATTCGATTTTCCTAGTTTTTAATTTATCATTCTGACGTTTCCTCTTAGAGGGTCAGACGATAAGGCCTTAAGGAAAATGTTAGCAATTGTCTTTTTTTCCACCGGCTCGTTTTATTGATTAAAAAATGTTTCCTCTGAAATATATATATATATATATATATATATATATATATATATATATATATATATATATATATATATATATATTTGAGGAAATTGATAACATCTGAATATTTATATTGACATTTGAAATAAAACAAAAACGATAAAATCATGTATTCATTTTTTTACTAAGACTTTTGATGAATACATCTTTTTTCAGAAACGAGACTTATTATTTGTTTTCTTTTTCATTGTGTTGGTATTAACCCTGAGGGATCAGATCAACTGTAGAGTCCGAAAAACACGTCAAGTTGTTAAAGACTATAGTATAAAGTTGAGTATAGTCCGGTCGATGTTGTTGTGCTAGTTTGGCGTCTTTTTAATAAGGAAATCGATAACTACTTAGAAACACCACGTGTCTGAATATTTATATTGAAATTTGAAATAAATAAAAAATGGTGCGATTTTAAATGATAAAATTATTTATTTATTTATTGTTTTGCTAAAGCTGTCAATGAATACGTTTTTTGCAGAAGCGAGACTTATTCTTTTGTTCTTTTTCATTTTGTTGGTATTAACCCTGTGGCGTCAGATCAAACGTATAGTCCGAAAAACACGACAAGTAAAATATAGTCGGGTCTATTTTGCGTGCTTGCTTTCCTCCTTTAAATAAAGAAATATTATATATATATATATATATATATATATATATATATATATATATATGTGTGTGTGTGTTAATTATGACAATATATGTATTAGCATATACTATCAGTGCCTTTAAATTAGCAGCCTCTTTAAAAGATTCATCTCGCTGATTGTCAATAAGTAACAACATAGCATATATAAGTCAGGTTCATGTATATTCCAATAAGCATGTTTTTTTTTGTTTACTTTTTGTTATTTATTGTGGATTTTTCTGATGATTTTCTAGTGTTGCAGAAAGGATATTGACATAAAAGTGTTGTTAGGCTCCAGCAAAAGAAACGAGACTTATTCTTTTTCTACGTTTTCATTGTATTTGTATTAACTCCGACAGGTCAGATCCGCGGTAGAATGCGAAAAACACGTCAACTTGTTCGAGACGATTGTTTAAAGTGAAATATAGCCCGGTCGAGTGTACGGACTTCAAAGATGTTATAAAAGGACAGGTTTAAAGCGGGCAGTTGGCTTTTGGGGAAAACAGAGAAAGTGTTATTGTCGCAGATTGAGTAAGAGGCATTTCAGTGTTTCAACAGCAGCAATTCGATTGATTTGGATTCTCATTGTAAACTTTACTCTTTTTTAACTTTCCTCTTTTTTTAATCGTGGGAACACATAACATTTACAAAGACGTTATGTGTTTACTTCTTAAGCGGTAAAGTGTATGCAGAATAGTGCATTAAGTCGCCCATTAATAGGACGTGTCATAATTGTGTATATATATATATATATATATATATATATATATATATATATATATATATATATATATATATATATATATATATATATATACACACAATTATGCCACGTATGCCAAATTGTAAAAGTTTAACCGGATATACTCAGCTGTTAATCATGTATCTGTTTCGGAGATTTAAAAACAGAACAGTTATAAAATTCATGGCTCTCCAGTGGTACATATATATATATATATATATATATATATATATATATATATATATATATATATATATATATAATTATTATGTGTATATATTAAATTATATATATATATATATATATATATATATATATTTATATATATATATATATATATATATATATATATATATATATATATATACACACAGAAAAACGCCGTGTTTCTCAAACCTTTCTCTTCTGTACGTCAGTTTACGTGAACAGATTTTATTACTTTAAACTGTTATAAAATCATAATCAAATATGATTCAGATTTATAATGATAATAATAGATATCGGTTAGGAAATAACAGGAATGCTATATGAAGAAAATCAAAATGTCCAGTGCGAGATTCAAAACCTGAAAAATTACATAATACTAAACTGAATGCACACGCTTTATGCACACTTCTACGGTACAAAAGAAAAATGTTTTGCCTTTTTAAGATGTAGTTATAGTGTTCATGAGTTCGGCGTAGGAATCTCCGCATAGATCTAAAAGAGTTCGATTGTGTAAAAGGAATAATGAAACACAAGGAAAAGTTCCAATAATATAAATTAAAAAGAGAGGGACGTAAAATCCGTACGATGATTTAGCTAAAAAAACAAACTTGACTTATTTTTTATGTTTATTTAATTATTTATTTTTCTTACCGGTAGTGAAAATGTTTACAATATTGTAATTAAGTATGTTGTTCGGTCGGCTGGAAACGCAACGCTAAAACTGCGGGACTTGTGTTTCTCATGTTATTTTTATATACTTTAAATTTTGAATAATGAGTTTTGTAAAGATTCAAGAGCTCTTGACACTGATAAGGACATCTTATCAAATCTGCGGTTAGTTTGTCTCTTAGATCAGCCGTTTAACTGTGATGTCGCGACACAAATAGAGAATAGAGACATACGGACAACTTGGCTTTATATACATATATCATCATCTTATTTGTTGAAATCAAAATTCATTAAATGAACAATTTTATTGTAAGATTTGTGGTTTCATTTACAGTTTCCAATAGAATTTTTTTTTTTTTTGTTTACTTGCTCCATTCATCGGTTTGTCTGGAACCATAGACTTCTAATTCTATTACATGTGCGTTGGTTTTATTGCTACTATACAATTGAATTACGTTTGTATAAGAATTAACTAATTCTAAGAACTAAATTCTACTTTTTATTTCTTTTTTCCAGAAATTACAAGAAAGAAGAGTTCTTACAGTGAGTGGCACAATATCATACAATCCACAGGGGTAAGTAACAGCATCCACTTATTTTCGGGAGATTTGCTGGTTTCTTTGTGGTTGTGTTTTACGGCATATCGACCGCTGTGTGGTCATTTTTATGCCGAAATCTATCTGTATGGTTAGCAGTGTGGGCACATTAAACTTATGCTATCACACTCGCTACGAAGTAAGAGCATATGTTTTTACTTACATTCGTACTACCTACTGCCTAGAAATCTCTTTTTTTTAATAGCAATACATTACGTTGAGAGGTTTATACGATTAGTTTGCAGATGAATTAGTTTCGTGGGCGTATATATTTTAAGAAAATTGTCTGTAAATGATTGTTTTTTATTTAACTCATCGATAGAGACATGGCAGGTGCTATCACTTCAGGTCAGAGTGGACATGACATTTGTAGTTAAGGGGCGACTTTAAATTCTTTAAAGCTCTCAAATTGGGACATTAAAACTGGATTCAGTGTTGTCCCCTACCTGGGACGTCGGGAAAGTTTGAGTAGTCTATAAGGTTTGGGGAAAGGTGAGGTAGAAAATAAGATTTTGTTTGTTTTTCGTTTGTTTTACGGTATATCAACTATCAATGAATTATCTAATGCCGTATGAAATTGTCGGATAAAATCTTATAGGGGGGATAATAATTTTGTTTTAAGATTGTTTGAAGTTAAATTCTATTGAAGAGTCTAATTTCTTTAATTAAGTTTAAATTGTTCTCGGGTAAGTGTTTTTGAACATGTCTTTTATGTTATATGAATTCTAATATTTTCTCCCGATTTGTTAGGGATCGTTGCAGTCTATTAGTATATGCTTAACTGTATAATATTCCTGACATGAAACACACACTGAAGACCCTTCAGCATCCAGTAAATGTTTATCAGCAGTATATGTATGTCCTATACGGAATCGTCTGAGTACAACCTATTCTCTTCTTTCCTTTCTTGTACTCTCGATGCCACTCATAAATAATTGGCCAAATCATGTGTAACTTCTTTCTTTACCATTCATTCCAAGATTGTTGACATTTTTCTTTGATGATCCTGTTTATAGAAGGGCATAAGGTACACGGGGCCAGGGAAATAGATTTTAGTCTGGTGGAGTAGAAGGGAAAATTTCGTGCAAGGGTGTCTGAGGCAGTATAATCTCGTGGCAAACACACATTCTATTTCATCTGTAATTGGATTAGAACGCTTATAGGTACCTCCACGACTTGCCACAGTGGACATAGAAAGAATGGTAACAAAGAGTTAACTCAAACCTCCCAAACTTCAAAACCGAGACTTCACAACTGGATGCTTTTAAGGTCATTAACAAGACATCGACGATTGGGACCCTAAAGCAATTTAATGTCCGTACGTATGTTATCACTTTCAACATATTTATTTAAAAAACAACGGAATCGCCTTATATGCATGCAAAATGTTTTTTTTTTAATTTCATCTGATGTTGCTGTTGTAACGTAAGTGAAACTCGAGCTAAATACACTTTCTGGGCCTTCAGACAAGGATAGAAGTATAGTATCTGTTCTACCTAAAGATAGTATAATAACATCGCGGAGACCGCGTTCGATCCGGACGTCCATACAATGGAAATATGTCACAAACTATGGCAAGGGTTTCGGAATAGATTCTCCAATAATCAGATATATTCTGAGTACTATAGAAGTATGCTCCAGTTTTAACAAAGGTCTTGGCCTTTTGGCTAAGTTCAAAGTGTAGTATCTGTTCCGATGGATACTGCACGTCTGTCCTGTGCAGTTCTAGGAGGTCCACCCTCCCAGGCTTTGCCTCCCCTCTTTGGAGAGGAGTAAGTTTATTGCTTACTGTCTGAGGCGCCCCTACCGGGGAATGCCGACGGGGCTGCCCAGGCAATTTTTAAATGGCCAGAGTGCTCACCTCTCGAGCGCTGGCTTTTCAAACCCCACTTTCTCGACCCGATCTTGGGTCACATCTTACTTGTGGGAGTAAGATAAAACTGGCCTTGTGCCTAACTCCTGGGGAGGAGTAAATAAAACCCTAAAAACGTCTTCTTGGCTGTTTGGCCAAGATCAAAGTGTAGTATCTGTTCCGATGGATACTGCACCCCATAGACTGGTATTGTCTTGTCCTTCGGGGCTTGATTTACGCTGGTCTATGGGTCTGTCCTGTGCAGTTCTAGGAGGTCCACCCTCCCAGACTTTGCCTCCCCTCTTTGGAGAGGAGTAAGTTTATTGCTTACTGTCTGAGGCGCCCCTACCGGGGAATGCCGACGGGGCTGCCCAGGCAATTTTTAATGACCAGAGTGCTCAACTTCTCGAGTTCTGGTTTTTCTAATCCCATCTTACCGACCTTATGTCACATCTTACCTTGTGGGAGGTAGATAAATAAAACCCTGAAAACGTCTTCTTGACCTTTTGGCCAAGATCAAAGTGTAGTATCTGTTCTGATGGATACTACATCCTATGGGCTGGTATTGTCTTGACCTTCGGGGCTTGATTTACGCCGGTCTATGGGTCTGTCCTGTGCATTTCTAGGTGGTCCACTCTCCCAGGCTTTGCCTCCCCTCTTTGGAGAGGAGTAAGTTTATTGCTTACTGCCTGAGGCGGCCCTACCGGGGAATGCCGACGGGGCTGCCCAGACCATTTTTAATGGCCAGAATGCTCACCTTCTCGGGCGCTGGCTTTTCAAACCCCACTTTCCCGACCCGATCTTGGGTCACATCTAACCTTGTGGGAGTAAGATAAAACTTGGCTTGTGCCTAACCTCCTGGGGAGGTAAATAAACAGTACAATGATATCGAAGGGGTCTGCGTTCGCACCGTATGTCCATAGAATGCGCGGCAGCAATGTATAACATATTAAGGATAAAACCTGTTGAACTCACACGGGTTTCACTAGCTTTTGATAATAATAATTGTTTGTGTTAATACATACTATTCATCATTAAATAACTCGAAACGGGTTGATTTGTCGTTAAAGAGACCAATCAAAAGCGCATTTGAAAGATTTTCAGACGAAGCAAAAAGTGTGTAAATCTCTTGCCTATATTTAATCCTGCTCTAATATAAGCCGGATTATAGACTTATCAACGATTCCTCACGTTGTTGTCTGCTTTTCGTAACGCTCTAAATTAAGTGTGTTAATTTACTGCAAGCCTATATTAACGCTTATCGGCCAATAAACAAATATGGCCGTCAAAATCTGCGACGAACGGGGATTTTCATCTAATCGTGTTCGACATCTGGCCACACATGTATGCAAATGCAAGCACGACTCGCAGACTTGGTTTGCTCGAATGTCGCACGGGTTTTGAAATCTATTTATCTTGACGAAAGATGCGTCTATCAGCTCAGGATAATGTGCTGAGTCGGCTTTAATGTAAGATTCAACGGTAGACGATGTATTTTATCCTCGAGTTGTTTTCTAGCCTGGATAATAGATGAATAGAAAAATTAAAGAATAAAAGAATTTTCCATAATAGTTCGCAAGAGGTGTTGTAGTATCTATCAGTATTTCTAATGAAGATTATCGACTGAGCTCCAATCTCTGGTTCCTTGGTGTAAGACATTCACAGCAAGAACATATTTTACTACCACAATTGCAAAGAACTTTCCTTTCTTCCTCAATATGCTTAACATCAAATAGAATTTCCATGGACAGAGCTGCGGATTACATTGCCACGAAACTGCTTAACTTCAGAGCCAATCCTCATAAGTAATAAAATACTGTTCATTCCATTCATCATTTTCAATCCCCTCATAATATTCTCCATCATTCAACTAACAATTAACTCATCTCATTAACCATTATACTCGAGTGCTATTAGCCTTGATAAGTAATGACGTAAAAGAATTAAGTTTACATTTTTCGTCCAAGTTTACAAAATAGAAAGCGCTGAAAAGCAAGACATATCATGAAATAAATTATTGATAAACGCTTGAATGTAAAAAGAATATAATGACCTTATTCTATCGAGACCTATTCACTAGCATCGCCCGTAAAAATTTAGAACCCAAGAAACTCTTGCTCTCACTTCTAACCCCCATATAAGTAGAGTTAATCACATTTTTAACTATGTATAATTATCAAATATGTTGTTGTATACTTATTAAAATCATAACTAATACTGTTTAACATTGAAGCGTTGGCATTATTTCACAACTAAAGGAGAGCATCTTCGAAGCAACCTATGTGCGTAGAGGCGAAGCGTTTTAAATATAATTTCGGTATTATGGGGAATTTAAAATAAAGAAGAGTATTCAGTATTTTATAACACATTTTAATAATATACGTTCAAATATAAGCATTTAATTAGAAAAGTAACAGAATATTTTCTTCAAAAGCCGCCTCGGATTTTATTAATAAATAATTGATAAAATAGATTTAAATGAAAAATTAGAAGTAAATGAAAATAAAAATGATAACTATCGTGTTAGGTCTTGCCGAAGTACCTGTTCTGTCTGATACTTTCTCTTTAGGCGAGTACACTTGACTAAGTTTCTATTAATAAGATAATTAAGATGAAACTACTATGACATCCCGTAGTACGAAGATATATATGCAACTAAGCCTTATGTCTAGAACTCTTTATTTTGATCAAAATACATTAAATGATATTGATTGTAACACTTATTAAAATATCAAGGAAGGAATTGGAATTCGGTTAATATTAGCTCGTTGGTGTCTACAGACCAGATTCCAAGCAAATCGAACCTATTTTAAAATGAAAGGGTCGCCATAATATCATGCTCCCTAAAAACCTTTTAAAATGTGTAAGGGTTGCGTGCAGAGGTTAATTTCGGCTGACCAGTGATAATGACACGTGTAAAGAGCCTAGACCCAACGATCCCGTATAAGCTGAAGACACTTCAAACAGTTCACTCTAGATAAATATAGTAATAACTTAGTGAATACTCTATGAACTTCCATACGTTAACTTTATTAAACTTAATTTTTGGTATGACATAAAACTTAAAACATTCCTGGTTTAGTATACAACTTATAAAATATACAACTTATTAAATACTTTAATAATTGTAATTGAATTAAGCTAACTAATAAAGGGCTAATTAAAATGTATAAACTGCAGTAGAGATTGCGTGGACTGTTAAATGTAGTACGTCAATCGAAGTAAACCTTAGTTAGTAATTAAGCTATTAATTAAATTGCTATTAATTAATGATATGTCTACAATATCTGCCATCACTTCCACTAGCTTAGTACGCTAGTAAGGATGGACTTTTACATCTCAAATAGTAAGGATGGACTTTTACATCTCAAATAGTAAGGATGGACTTTTACATCTCAAATAGTAAGGATGGACTTTTACATCTCAAATAGTAAGGATGGACTTTTACATCTCAAATAGTAAGGATGGACTTTTACATCTCAAATAGTAAGGATGGACTTTTACATCTCAAATAGTAAGAATGGACTTTTACATCTCAAATAGTAAGGATGGACTTTTACATCTCAAATAGTAAGGATGGACTTTTACATCTCAAATAGTAAGGATGGACTTTTACATCTCAAATAGTAAGGATGGACTTTTACATCTCAAATAGTAAAGATGGACTTTTACATCTCAAATAGTAAGGATGGACTTTTACATCTCAAATAGTAAGGATGGACTTTTACATCTCAAATAGTAAGGATGGACTTTTACATCTCAAATAGTAAGGATGGACTTTTACATCTCAAATAGTAAGGATGGACTTTTACATCTCAAATAGTAAGGATGGACTTTTACATCTCAAATAGTAAGGATGGACTTTTACATCTCAAATAGTAAGGATTGACTTTTACATCTCAAATAGTAAGGATGGACTTTTACATCTCAAATAGTAAGGATGGTCTTTTACATCTCAAATAGTAAGGATGGACTTTTACATCTCAAATAGTAAGGATGGACTTTTACATCTCAAATAGTAAGGATGGACTTTTACATCTCAAATAGTAAGGATGGACTTTTACATCTCAAATAGTAAGGATTGACTTTTACATCTCAAATAGTAAGGATGGACTTTTACATCTCAAATAGTAAGGATGGTCTTTTACATCTCAAATAGTAAGGATGGACTTTTACATCTCAAATAGTAAGGATGGACTTTTACATCTCAAATAGTAAGGATGGACTTTTACATCTCAAATAGTAAGGATGGACTTTTACATCTCAAATAGTAAGGATGGACTTTTACATCTCAAATAGTAAGGATTGACTTTTACATCTCAAATAGTAAGGATGGACTTTTACATCTCAAATAGTAAGGATGGTCTTTTACATCTCAAATAGTAAGGATGGACTTTTACATCTCAAATAGTAAGGATGGACTTTTACATCTCAAATAGTAAGTATGGACTTTTACATCTCAAATAGTAAGGATGGACTTCTACATCTCAAATAGTAAGGATGGACTTTTACATCTCAAATAGTAAGGATTGGCTTTTACATCTCAAATAGTAAGGATGGACTTTTACATCTCAAATAGTAAGGATGGACTTTTACATCTCAAATAGTAAGGATGGACTTTTACATCTCAAATAGTAAGGATGGACTTTTACATCTCAAATAGTAAGGATGGACTTTTACATCTCAAATAGTAAGGATGGACTTTTACATCTCAAATAGTAAGGATGGACTTCTACATCTCAAATAGTAAGGATGGACTTTTACATCTCAAATAGTAAGGATTGGCTTTTACATCTCAAATAGTAAGGATGGACTTTTAAATCTCAAATAGTAAGGATGGACTTTTACATCTCAAATAGTAAGGATGGACTTTTACATCTCAAATAGTAAGGATGGACTTTTACATCTCAAATAGTAAGGATGGACTTTTACATCTCAAATAGTAAGGATGGACTTTTACATCTCAAATAGTAAGGATGGACTTTTACATCTCAAATAGTAAGGATTGACTTTTACATCTCAAATAGTAAGGATGGACTTTTACATCTCAAATAGTAAGGATGGTCTTTTACATCTCAAATAGTAAGGATGGACTTTTAGATCTCAAATAGTAAGGATGGACTTTTACATCTCAAATAGTAAGGATGGACTTTTACATCTCAAATAGTAAGGATGGACTTTTACATCTCAAATAGTAAGGATGGACTTTTACATCTCAAATAGTAAGGATTGACTTTTACATCTCAAATAGTAAGGATGGACTTTTACATCTCAAATAGTAAGGATGGTCTTTTACATCTCAAATAGTAAGGATGGACTTTTACATCTCAAATAGTAAGGATGGACTTTTACATCTCAAATAGTAATGATGGACTTTTACATCTCAAATAGTAAGGATGGACTTTTACATCTCAAATAGTAAGGATGGACTTTTACATCTCAAATAGTAAGGATGGACTTTTACATCTCAAATAGTAAGGATGGATTTTTACATCTCAAATAGTAAGGATTGACTTTTAAATCTCAAATAGTAAGGATGGAGTTTTACATCTCAAATAGTAAAGATGGACTTTTACATCTCAAATAGTAAGGATGGACTTTTACATCTCAAATAGTAATGATGGACTTTTACATCTCAAATAGTAAGGATGGACTTTTACATCTCAAATAGTAAGGATGGACTTTTACATCTCAAATAGTAAGGATGGACTTTTACATCTCAAATAGTAAGGATGGACTTTTACATCTCAAATAGTAAGGATTGACTTTTAAATCTCAAATAGTAAGGATGGACTTTTACATCTCAAATAGTAAGGATGGTCTTTTACATCTCAAATAGTAAGGATGGACTTTTACATCTCAAATAGTAAGGATGGACTTTTACATCTCAAATAGTAAGTATGGACTTTTACATCTCAAATAGTAAGGATGGACTTTTACATCTCAAATAGTATAGATGGACTTTTACATCTCGAATAGTAAGGATGGACTTTTACATCTCAAATAGTAAGGATGGACTTTTAAATCTCAAATAGTAAGGATGGACTTTTACATCTCAAATAGTAAGGATGGGCTTTTACATCTCAAATAGTAAGGATGGACTTTTACATCTCAAATAGTAAGGATGGACTTTTACATCTCAAATAGTAAGGATGGACTTTTACATCTCAAATAGTAAGGATGGACTTTTACATCTCAAATAGTAAAGATGGACTTTTACATCTCAAATAGTAAGGATGGACTTCTACATCTCCAATAATAAGGATAGACTTTTACATCACAAATAGTAAGGATGGACTTTTACATCTCAAATAGTAAGGATGGACTTTTACATCTCAAATAGTAAGGATGGACTTTTACATCTCAAATAGTAAGGATGGACTTTTACATCTCAAATAGTAAGGATGGACTTTTACATCTCAAATAGTAAGGATAGAGTTTTACATCTCAAATAGTAAGGATGGACTTTTACATCTCAAATAGTAAGGATGGACTTTTACATCTCAAATAGTAAGGATGGACTTTTACATCTCAAATAGTAAGGATGGACTTTTACATCTCAATTGTAAAGATGGACTTTTACATCTCAAATAGTAAGGATGGACTTTTACATCTCAAATAGTAAGGATGGACTTTTACATCTCAAATAGTAAGGATGGACTTTTACATCTCAAATAGTAAGGATGGGCTTTTACATCTCAAATAGTAAGGATGGACTTTTACATCTCAAATAGTAAGGATGGACTTTTACATCTCAAATAGTAAGGATGGACTTTTACATCTCAAATAGTAAGGATGGACTTTTACATCTCAAATAGTAAGGATGGACTTTTACATCTCAAATAGTAAGGATGGACTTTTACATCTCAAATAGTAAGGATGGACTTTTACATCTCAAATAGTAAGGATGGACTTTTACATCTCAAATAGTAAGGATGGACTTTTTCATCTCAAATAGTAAGGATGGACTTTTACATCTCAAATAGTAAGGATGGACTTCTACATCTCAAATAGTAAGGATGGACTTCTACATCTCAAATAGTAAGGATGGACTTTTACATCTCAAATAGTAAGGATGGACTTTTACATCTCAAATAGTAAGGATGGACTTCTACATCTCAAATAGTAAGGATGGACTTTTACATCTCAAATAGTAAGGATGGACTTCTACATCTCAAATACTGTGTTATTACGGCGTGTTTGATTTTAGCATTACTTTGCATACTTATGCAATCGTTATATGATTTATAGATATACTCTTTGATGAATGTAAGCGATATATATTACTTTTACAGAATGTTTTTTTTGGTGAGATTATGATATTATATTTTCTTTAAATAGGAGTTTTGAAACATATTTTTTTTATTTATTTATTCTTTTTTATATGAGATCAATAGGTTTAGTAAACACGAATGGATCTTCTGATTAACGGGTCTGAGTATGAATTTATATATTAAACCCCAGGTAAATATGGTAAAATTCAAATCATTTTAATTGACCATGTAATTTGAGATAGATTTTTATAAAACCTGCGTACAATTTTATTAATTCAGAGGTATATTTGCATCTGTAATTAGTAAATGTGTGTGTGCACTATTGCAAATTGTTTACCTATAATCTGTATATGTAGAATTTAATATATGATGAGATGTGTGTGTAGGCGGTTGGTTTCTATCAATGTTTAGCCGATAAGATTTTGCGTGTGTTATTCTAGGTAGAGCTTGTCTTCTATAGATTCGAGTATGAGTAGGGTAGAGTAGGGTATTAAAGTTGTATGCTTACTGTGTGGTGTGTGTGTATATTTTAATGCATGTATATGATTAACAGCTTTGCTTCTCCAATGTGTAAGGGTTGCGGAGGGGGAGTGATTTCATGTGCTTGGTGAAGATGACACGTTTAGAAGAGTTTTACCCAACCACCCCAATAGCTACAGCATTGTATGACAAATTTTATGTTTTATTCTATCTAATTTTATATTTAGTTGATGTTGAAACCCCGTACATGTACTAACATCGAAACGATGGTTAACTCGCGTAGGCTATTCGAATGCTTATATATATATATATATATATATATATATAACATAAATTTATATCACATAGTATCAATGGTTTGCGACCGAACAAACCGAGCAGCCTGGTACAAAAAAGCTTAGGCTTAAATCGTATCTATTGCTTCTCAGCTATGATATTGATCAGCGAATCTAGTAAACGTTGGAAGTGGAGGAACAGTCACATTTGCTATTTGTTTTTTTATAAAATTCCTATTATTTAAAAAGTTTTGGTAAACAAGTACAGAAAAGTGTCAAGTGTGTTAAAAATTCACAAATAATTAAAATAAAATTATAAAAAAATGAAAAATAAATAAAAATATATAAGGCAACTGAAATAAAATTACATCATAATATATATATATATATATATATATATATATATATATATATATATATATATATATATATATATATATATTAAGGTTTATATATTTATTTATATATATAAGCACTTTTATTCCTTACGCCTGTGACAGCTTAATCTCCGTTTTCAGTTTGTTGTGAATTTGAGATCTGTGTTTAACACTAATAACTCACAGGTAGTCATCTGACACTAACTTTTGTTGACAATAGCTCTTATTAAGACTAGTTTTTTAGCTGCTGTTCGCTTAAAGACTTTAACATCACAGTCGACTTATCTTAGGTTGAAGTGAACAAATACTCGATTTCTGTATCTAATTCTAGATTTAAAAAAAATTGGATCCGAATTGCGATTCGAATTTCACACAAATACACTATACATCGAAATAAATTCCACCTGTTCAAAGGAAATAATGTCACGAATCGGAAGTCGATAGTGATAGCAAGTAAGCTAGTAGAGACTTACTCTTTGACTTGTGCCTGTAAGAAGAACCGAGCGTATTTAGGAATCTTCTCCCTGTCCTCAACGTTGGCTGCGATAAACATGGTATATTATTCTACGCTAAGAGCAGTTTTTTTAATAATTAAGAAAAGGAAAATATTAAACTATTTATTATGTGCCGCCATTGTTAATATATAACTTCTGTTGCTATTAAAGAGAAGAATATCTGATGAAATCAACACACTAGCATGTGTATAACGTTGACGAGAGATAGGCTAACTAAGTCTACAATCAGCGAATGCCACGCTACCAAGACTACTACCGATGAGAACAAAAATAATTCATACTTTAGAGACTAGACGTGATAGCACATCACAGCTGTCTACAGCGCACGCCATCCATAAATGCTGCAGTCGGAAAAAATGCAGTTAAGTAACTGTATAGTGTGTAGTTTCTGAGTTTTTATCTTACACAACACAGAAATACGACTTTTCTTTATCTGTTAGTCTAGCTGAAGTAGCCGTTTAACGCCAGATTTCTCAAACCTTTCTCGTCTGCACGTTGGTTCAAATGAAAAAGAGTTTCTTCTACTTTAAATCTCAATAAAATAATTACAAATATTATAAAGGTTTATTATGATGATAATCGATATCGATCAGGAAGTAAAAGTAACGCTATAGCCAAAAAAATCAATCGTACCCTGAAAGCTGGCATTCAATTTTGAACGTGAAGGTGAACATTATAATTCACTCGTTCACCGAACAAACAAAAACAATTTGTCTTTCTAACCTACGAATAATGTTTATAAATTTGACGTAGGGATCCCTCCGCATAGATCTAAAATAGTAAGATTGTCTGAGATAAAGAATAGCATATAGTAAAACATGAAGATAAACTATAAATATTCTTCTTAAAGTAAAAAAATATATTATTGAATATTTATGAAACGAAGAATAAATGTGTTCTATTGAAAATAAATGAATACGTTGTTGTCAAGTCAGTGTAAAGTGAACGTTACAATGTCGAAACATTTGTATCTTACTGGTCCCCCGATTTATAAAATTGGAAGACCTATGTTTAGAGGCATTTCCGTCCGTCCGTCCGTCCGGATTTTTCTCCGCAACCATCAATTGAATTTCTATGAAATTGTGCATGAAGTTGTAACTTTGGTCAGGTTAGAAAGTGACATTCTCCGATTTTTGAAAAAAATCTGGTTAGCCCCCCAGGGGGTCAAAAGGCCCCGAAATGGCAAAAAATGACTTTTTTGCCCCATAACTTTTCATCCATCCATTCAATTTCTCTGAACCTTGTCCAAAATGTGGAGCCAATTGTTCCTAATAGAAAATAAGTATCACTGACGTTGGTAAAAATCTGGTCTGCGCCCCCAGGGAGTCAAAAGCCCCCAAAATGGCAAAAAATGACCCTTTTCTCCCATAACGTTTGATCCATCCATTCAATTTTTCTGAAACTTGGCCAATATGTAGAGGCAATGTTCTGGATATAAAATGAGCATCCTTGATCTCAGAAAAATTCTGGTTCGCGCCCCCAGGGGGTACAATGGGGGTCAAAAATGCCTAAATTGCAGACATTTATTGCATTTTACACTCGCCACATCGAGTCACATACAGAGGGGGACCACGCATGCGCAGCTTGTATTATATTTACGTACTGTTAATTTTGAATAATAAGTGTTTCAAGAACTGAAATCGATAAGGAAATCAGCTGATGCTAAATCTGCGGTTAGTTTGGCTCTAGAACCGACATTTTAACCGTGTTGTCGCGACGCACATAAACACCTCCCGACAACTTTGTAAAATATTCACATGAAGACACCAGGTCCGAGAAGAAAAATTGAAAGGAAACGATGGATAAAAAGAACATGTTGACGAATACTGAGAGGAAGGGAGATAATATATATTGAACGTGAAAATAAAAGTGGATAAAATAAAGGATTAACACAGGAAGAGAATAACAAGTGAAAAAACAAAAAAGAAAGTCTGTTTAAAACATTAAAAAGAAACGAAGGAATAATATGAAAATCGGTTACAAGTAGTAAGAACTAACACACGAAGGCAAAGATAAAATGAAAGAATTAAGTTCATAAGAATTTTAAAAAATGTTTAAGTCCTTGGTCGTATCTGTTGTGATACTACATTTCATTTATTCTGTCCTAGATCAGTGAATGGTACACCATTCTAGACTTAAGCATATTTGATTTTGGTCCTCATCAGAATTCCTTTGTTGGGGGTGACTTGAATTTTTGCACATTAAAACCATCTTGTGTTTTACTCTGCCCTCGTGGGAGCCAAGTACATAGAAACAAACATTGAAGAATAAACATACACAAGAAAAAAGATCGACAAACTGAATGAAGAAAATACAAAGAGGTATCTGCATGAGGGAAATACAAAAAATTACCTGCATGAAGGAATTGCAAAGTGGAACCTGCATAAAGATAATACAAAGAGGTACCTGCATAAGGGGAATACAAAAAGGTATCTGCATGAAGGAATTGCAAAGTGGAACCTGCATGAAGACAATACGAAGAGGTACCTGCATAAAGGAAATACAAGAAGGTACCTGCATGAAGGAATTGCAAAGTGGAACCTGCATGAAGACAATATAAAGAGGTACCTGCATGAAGGAAATAGAAAAAGGTACCTGCATGAAAGAAATATAAAAAGGTACCTGCATGATGGAATTGCAAAGTGGAACCTGCATGAAGACAATACAAAGAGGTACCTTTATGAAGGAAATACAAAAAGGTACATGCATGAAGGAATTGCAAAGTGGTACCTGCATGAAAAAAATATAAAAAGATACCCGCATGAAGGAATTGCAAAGTGGAACCTGCATGAAGACAATACAAAGAGGTACCTGCGTGAAGGAAATACAAAAAGGTTCCTGCATGAAGGAATTGCAAAGTGGAATCTGCATGAAGACAATACAAAGAGGTACCTGCATGAAGGAAATACAAAAAGGTTCCTGCATGAAGGAATTGCAAAGTGGAATCTGCATGAAGACAATACAAAGAGGTTCCTTCATGAAGGAAATACAAAAAGGTACCTGCATGAAGGAATTGCAAAGTGGAACCTACATGAAGACAATACTAAGCGGTACCTGCATGAAGAAAATAAAAATAGCTACACACATGAAGGAAATAGATAGAGGTACTTGCATGAATGAATTGCAAACAGGTAAATGCATGAAAACAATACAAAGACAAATACAAATTGGTACCTGCATACAAAAATACTGAAAAAGAAAAACGAAATAGATACAGAGGAATCGTAATTGGTTTGGCCGGTTATCTTTTGTGTTATATCAACCATTAGTGTTTCTTTCGTAAAGAAAGCACCCAATAATTTGGGGATCAGTTTATGTCGAATTCCGCCAAATAGGTAAAAGTTATTGTGCTTTACCTTCTTAATATCTTCAAATATTTATAGATTAATCGATTTTCTTTGCAGTTTATTTTGTAAATAGATAGTCAACAAACAATATATTTAATTTAACACATATATGTGACTCTGCCAATTGAAGAAAGTTCTTTTTAAACAGGTCACTTCAATGGTTGAGTTACGTAAAATGACTGGGAATGAACTAGGGAATTTTTGATCGGTAAAAACAGACGGGAACGAAGAACAGAACCAACTGTAACAAAATATGGGAGGTACGAAAATAACAGGATCAAGATAAGCACGAATATTAGGTTATGGGGTGAATACACATGAGGAACAAAACCAACAGGATCACCGGAATCATTAACAGGAAGTTATGAGAGAGAATCACCAGCACGTCAACGGGACATACGTATAGTAACCATGCACATTTTCTCTGGGTGTCCATGCTTAATTGCGGTAATTCCCTAAGTAAATGCCTGGCGAGACGACATATCGGCATAGTCGATGAAAAAACTCATCTGTATAGCCAGCGTTTTGGTAGTTAACTTTCCTGACTTCGTGTCGACTTCCCTTTAATTTTATTGGCTCCATTATTTATTCTACTATAAACCCTCTCTTTCTCACACACGCAATGTTGCTGATCTCAGTTTTTATGGCATGTGTTCTTCAGAATTGTCTTACCTATTCCCGGCTTGCTTTGTTCCAGCTCGTTTGATTCGTTCGTCTAGTGGTCTTCATCAATTTGCTGTTTTTATACCTCACTGTAATACAGCTTCTTATTCCAGTAGCGCATTTCTGAAAACTGCAGGCTTATGTTATTCTCTTCCTGCTGACTGATTTTCTCCTACATATATACTTAGTATGTTCAAGACTAAGGCCAACAAGAAAGCAAAAAGCAAACGTAGAATGAAAAAGAGATATAAAGAAAGAAAGATAAAAAGAGTACATATAGTAAGAAAGAAAGGAAAATGATATAAGGAAAGAAAAACATGAAAAGGACAAGAGAACGTAAGAAAGAATAGAGGACAATACATAAAAAAGAAGAAAGAATGACAAACTATAGAACGAAGGAAATTAAAAAGAAAAGCAAGCGATATGTGGAAAGGAAGACAGAAAGGGAAACGATAAAAAGGTAGAAATGAAAAGAAAAATCGATAGAAAGAGAAGAGAAAGACAGAAAGGCAAACAATGAAAAGACATACATTCTTTAAAAGGGAGTATTTGAAAGAAAGACAATCGATAAACATGAACAACGAAGTCAAATACTAAAATGGAAATAGGGACAAGGAAAAAAGAAAGGGGAACGATAAAAAATAGAAAAGAAAGAAAAAAACGATAAGAAAAATGAAGAAAGAAAAAGAAATGATAAAAAGAAGGGAAGAAAGAAAGGGAAGCGATAAAAAGATAGAAAAGCAGAAAAAAACGGTAACAAAAAGAAGGAAGAAAGAATGGGATACGATGAAAAGCAAAAAAAGAAAAGAGTATAGGTAACCATAAAAAGAAAAAAAAGAAGAAAAAAGCGTGCGATAGAAACAATGAAACAGTAAAACAAATTACAAACAAACAAATAATTCGTACAGATGATATTATCAAACGAGTCTAAATGTAAAGAAAAAACTGCAGCCGATTTCAAATCGTGACAGTCGCATAATGGAACATGCATCGACTCAGTCTCATTGACTACGTCTGTAATAGAGGGAAAAACAATTTTAAAAAGATGATTCCGTCATTAGTATGGGTAATATGTACGTCGAAACTATGATTGTGATGAAACACAGACGTTTTTTCGACGTTTTAGTGTTGGGTAATATTATTGCTTCGTTCAGAAGATGGATGCATTAGAGACGGTTGGGGCAGAGGTCATGCAATTTTCAAATGGATTAGAACATTGCCAAGTTTTTGTTTTCTTTTTGGTGAAGAAAATATAAGGAAATGGCTTATACGTATTGCGAGTATATTATATGGTTTATTCGAGTCACGGATAAATACGATACGGCAATCGTAATGGGGTCAGGAAGGGTTTAACTAGTGACAGGGAGAAGGAATAAATAGGGTGACGAAAAGAAATAGAAAAAGAGAGAATAGGAACCAAAAGACAATGGAAAGATATAAACAAGGAAAGCAACGAATGGCAAACGATGGAAAGAATGAAATAGCGAAGAAAGGAAACACAAGAATAATAGTAAGAAAACAGTAAATGATCGAACAAATGACACACATTTATAAAACGGAATGTAGATCAGTATTTACTTTCATGGCCTATAACTCGGACCTATTTACACATGTAACACATAATCCAGAGGTTATGACATCGATTTTTAAACACACATTATATATATATATATATATATATATATATATATATATATATATATGTATGTATATCGTGGCAGCATCTTCTCTTGCAGGCAAGTATTGTTAAATATAAGAGACAACTCATGTCTAGATATCCTTTGGTAGATCATTTCAATAGTCAGAATCAGGATCTTAGTTCCAGAGGGGAATTGGCTGATGAATTTGCCATAGTTTGGATTTGTCTCCCAAGTACTTTCGGATCCATCTGGGACGATCTTCGGGGAATGAGGTTAATCAGGTACAGACCATGTGTAAGTATTTATAGAAAGTTTTTGGCGGGAATTATTTTCTAAGTACGAAACTATAGTTGGAGCTATAAACATTTTAGAATATTATTACTGATATTAAAGTTAATTCTATTAATCAGGGTTGTTTTGGTTTATATAGGGATTCTAATGTATGGAGTTCTTATTTATTAGTACTACATTCTAAGATTTGGGAATTTTCTACTAAGAGTTTTCCGAATTCCGATCGGGGGCAGAAGTGGTCGTTAGTTAAGTGTTCGGCTCTGGTGCTAGTATCAGACAAATGCATCGTCAATCTTCTCGACAAAGTCGTGGTAGTCAAACCTATGTATATGTTATTTTTCTTGGTTGTCGGAGACAATATATATATATATATATATATATATATATATATATATATATATATATATATATATATATATATATATATATATATATATATATATATCAAAATATCAAAGAAATGTAAATGATTATGTCTGAAATTCATCTCGTATTATTCATCTAAATATGTTCATCAACGTTTCTTTCCCTAAGGTGTTATTTGCCTATATACTTTAATAACGCAAAATACATGCTAAGATAATCCTTAGTTCTAAGATTGAATTATATCTGAAAAAGTTGTTTTAATTATTCTAATTAGCCAGTGATGTATTACACATATTTACAACAAAGAATGTTAATCAGTGTTCGTATATGGACTTATTTACACATAATTACGTATATAATTTTGTCTAAAAAAATCCGTTTGAATACGGGTATACTACCCCTCCCTGAAGTTATGTAATTGACTTTTCAAACACACTACATATATGTATATATATATATATATAAATATATATATATATATATATTTATATATATAAATATATAAATATATATATATATATATATATATATATATATATATATATATATATATATATATATATATATTTAAAAAGTATAAGATATGTAAATGATAAATGATTATATCTGGAATTTCACTATTATTGTAATAAATATGTCCATTAAAGTTGGTTTCCCTGAAGTTTAATTTTCTATATACTTTAATAACACAAAATATATGCTAAGATATTACTTATTTTGTACTTGCTCTAGTTAGCCATAATTTATAATTAACAAGTCACATACCCTCTCTCTCTCTCTCTTTCTCCCCCTCTCTCTCTCTCTCTCTTAGCTGTCTATGTATTTCTCTCTCCCGTCTAACTCTATGTTTATTAAACCACTCTCTAATGTGTCTTCATGTCGCTTTTAACATAAGAAAGAGGGACTCATTTTCCTCGGTGTGGTCATTCTATTCAACAAAGATGAGATGAGAACACTGAGAGAACATGATACCTATAAATATCTGGAAATTCTTGAAACAGACACCATGAAATCAATAGAAATGAAGTAGCATATTGGAAAAGAATACCTGCTAAGGGAAAGAAAACACTTAGAAAGCAAATCATTTAGTAGAAACCTGATAAAAACAAAAATACCTGGGGAGTGCTACTAGTAAGATACTGACTCACTCTACGTAAAAAGAAAATAAGGGTTAAAGACTAGTGAATATTGAAAACTGTGTAGATGAAACAAAAAAGAATTAGAAAAATACATAACTCAGAACACAGCAAGTGGCACCGCCAAAAGGAAAAGCAAAACTTGATGAAAATAAACGGAGGAGATTAAAATAGAAAGAGAAACAACTACATGAATCGCGACTGGCAGATGCACAGAACAAGGAGACAAGAACAAACTACATCAAAACTAAAATATACAAATCTCAGGAACATAGTAAGACTATGTAGACAAAGAGACGAAACGGTAACTCACGACATAATGAATGCAGCAAACTAGTCCAAAAACAATGCAAAAACAGACAAGACTGCCTGGGAAGGGCAGTCGACTGGGAACTATAAAACGAACACGCAAAAAAATGGTACAGATATCAAATATTTTGGGTCATAGAGGTACAAACGGACAAATTTATCAAAGCTAATAGACCGGATGTTATAATAGTCAATAATAATAAAAAGAAAAAACCTGCAAAATCGTATATTTTGCCGTCCCAGCATTTCACAGGGTGAAGACAAGAAAAATAAACATGTTTTTACCGAGTACACCTTGCATTGAACAATCGAAGATGAAATAAATTTGTCATCCGCACATCTTTATCTCTCTTCCTTCATTTATCTTTATAATTGCTGTATCTTGTATATCGAGCTTAAACCATTTAACTATAGGTTCAATTATCTAAAAGTATAATTTTAGTCTCATATTTATATATATATATATATAAATATATATATATATATATTTATATATAGAGAGAGAAATTTATATATATATATATATATTTATATATATATAATTGAACCTATAGTTAAATGATTTAAACTCAATATATATATATATATATATATGATCTAAATGTCAGAGCTTGTCACAGTTTTCCACGCTGAGTAGCCGAAGTAACGGCGAAAACCATTTAACTATAAGTTCAATTATCTAAAAGTATAATTTTAGTCTCATATTTATATAAATATATATATATATAAATATGAGACTAATAATATACTTTTAGATAATTAAACCTATAGTTAAATGATTTAAGCTCAATATATATATATATATATATATATATATATATATATATATATATATATATATATATATATATATATGATCGAAATGTCGAAGCTTGTCACAGTTTTTTTTACACTTTTATTTTCATTAAGGGTATGCGAGCACAACAGGGCTATGTATTATGCTGGTAGGATTTTTTCTTCAGCGCACCTCACACACTTCATCCACTCATGAATAGAGATGTATACTGTAGTGATGTGATAATAAAATGGTTTGGTTGATATGTAGTCATACCCTTAATGACAATAAAAGTGTAAAAATTTGGGAATTTCCTTGCTTTTGTACATTTAGTGTATATGAATTGTCATCTCAACCCTATTAAGGACATATGATTTCAGTATACTGGCATTTTTATGGAATGGCACTACTTTTGTAAAGGCTATGCTTCAAGACAATGCCTTCTCATAACTCATGTATGTATTAATACTGGTCATTTTTAAGGTTTTTTTGAATTTTCTGAAAAACTAAGGTATATGGTTAACTGAAAATAAAATACCATCAACTAGACCCTAGAACTTCTATCTCTGCCAAAAATCAGCTGAATCCATCAAATATTTGATGAGATACAGGTTTGCACATATGTACGTACGTACGTACACACAGATAACATGATTGAACTTTCTGGATCTCTGGGTTGCCTTGACTAATGATGCTGAAATTCTACACACTTATAAAACCTATCAAATAAAAATTGTGTGCAAAGTTTTAACTAATTTGGTTTATTGGTTTTTGAGTTATGATTGATCAAAGAAATGAGATTTTCAGCATAGGCCATTCGTGAGTCTATTAACGGATAGAGCGCTCTCGCGCCTTCTTGACTATTCAGTCTGCGTTGAAAGCAAAGGTGTCGATTTATTATTTTCTTTGTTGTATTTTTCTAGCTTTCTGTGCTAAAGAAAACCCCCTAATCTTTGGAGACTAACCGAGCGCTTTCGATCATCATCTTAATCATGGTTGATTAATCTATTTGCATGTGTAATGGTTTGCTTTATTTAATGAGTTACGTTTTTTAAAGACATTTGGGCGTGATGAGTGTATTGTAGGATTAGCTTATTAAATTCTGTGAGAGTGGTAGTGTTAGTTCTTGAAAAGGTTTAGTGTGTTTGTGCGCATTTCGATAGGGAAAATAGTAAATTTCTATTCTCTATCTATTGATTGATTGAGTTATTTCCCTTGGTACCTTACTTATTTCAATTTAGCTTTCACCTAGAGGGCACTGCTAGTTACTGTTCAATCAGGAGCATCTGGAAATGTCAGTATAGTTATTATTGCGCCCATCACAATCGATTAATTTTCGCCAGGAAAACAGTTATCACAACTCTCTTTAATACCATATATATATATATATATATATATATATATATATATATATATATATATATATATATATATATATATATATATATATATATATATATATTTATTTATTTTATTCCATTAGTTGCGACAAAACAAGTTTTGTTTCATTGGCGCGAATAGCGACTAACTCATCGGGCTAGCGATTTGAATTCCATCGCTAGGCCGATGAGTTGGTCGCTATTCGCGCCAATGAAACAAAACTTGTTTTGTCGCAACTAATGGAATAAAATAAAAAAATATATATTTTGCTCTGAATTTTCATTGAGCACTCTCATAAACCCGGTTTCAACTTCCTTCGGATTCATACCCCCTGGATATTTGTAACAAGTTAATTATACATATATATATATATATAGGGAGAGAGAGAGAGAGATAAAGAGAGAGAGAGAGGGAGAGATTTTGCCTATTCAAAACGTTGTTTTCAAATCAAATAAAGAGCAAGGTATGGTGATTGTTTACAAGTAATTCGAGGTAGTAATTATCGTAAAAACTATAAATGCTGACTTTTACAAAATATTTTTTTATCGGGATTTTTTAAAAATGTTATACAAAAGCAACACATTCAATATACATGTCCCCAAAAAGTCCAAAAGTTCACAAAAACCAAAACCAAATCATAAGTAAAGTATTTACCACTAATACATCTGTTAATCCAGTAATTATTAAACGCAATTACACAACAAAATGCATATTAAAAATCCAAAACAAAGATAATTACATGCATTCATCGTTATGGCTATCAAAACATAAAATACCAAGGGGAAGTAACTACAGTAAGGTTAAAACTCTCAAATCCTAAAGATAAAACAGCATGTTTTATCTAGCTAAATATTTACGCAAAATACTAAACTCAGACAATAATCTATATCTACACCATATATAAACATATAGACACCTACACAAGATAATATCAAAATGTATATGAAATCATATATACAAACATACGTATAGATACACCGGCGTATCTCTCTCTCTCTCTCTCTATATATATATATATATGAATATATATATATATATATATATATATATATAGAACAATTGCCATTAATATATTTTCATAATATATATATATATATATATATATATATATATATATATATATATATATATATTATGAAAATATATTAATGGCAATTGTGCTACACAGAGGATATCCCGTATCACTGCCGAAGGGAATCGTCAGGATATATATATATATATATATATATATATATATATATATATATATATATATAACATAAAATATAATAACACGAAATCACATAATTGTCGATGCAATAATTTATTTCAACCGTGCGGTTTTTTCAAGCATCACTCAGACAATTACATTTTTGAGACTGATAGAAAATTGAATTTCCCTACGACAATTCAAACACAACCAGAGAGAGTGGTGGTAGCAACCAATTTGATACATCTTTTATAGAGAGGGGGAAATTTAAAACTTATATTTAACTATGGCGGTCGAAGGGGAGGGATCTTTAAGTTAATCAACTAAAAACTGCCGTGTCAAAATTATGACACATACGACTTGACAATATCATACATATAGACAACTTTACTCACGCGCATACACAAAACTAAATACGCACACCTCTTATGCGCACGCACACACGTAATCTCACTCACACATTACCATAACTAAGCATAATCACATACACAACTTTTATTCATACATCTCCATCCGAGACAAAATGCGTCCAGCGAAACTCGTGTTCTCAAACTTGGTAGGAGAAAAGAAAGAAAGAAACAAGCAGCCAGGCACAGAGAAGAAATAGACAAACCGCGTGTCATAGATTCCCAGTCCGTCTGGATTCCAAGAAAGAGAATCTAATTGAAATAAAATTATACGCACATACACATATGTATACATACAAATCCATACGCACACACACATACATATACACACACACACTTACATATATACACATGTACATACATATACATATACATATATATACATATATATATACATATACACATACATACACATATACATATATATATCCCTGAATCTATTTGAAATATTGACCAAATGCATACGCGTGTAGTTATTCACACATGTAAACATATACATACATATACATACACACACATACATATATATATACGCATATATACACATATATACATACACACACATACATATATATCCACACGCCTACACACAATATTTACATAACACTCTATATTCTTACTGATACAATATGAGTTCTAAAAATTAGTCTTACCTTATTTATATTTTAGATTAATTTGATAATCTATAGTTAAACCCTAATTCAAGTCTAATAATGTCTAGTGGTAATATTTGACATTTATACTTATATTAATTAGTGTATTACCTGCAGAAAAATTTTCTTACCACTATCTTATTTTAAGTAAATAATCTGAATAAATAAATATTTCAAAATACCATTATATACGCATACACACAAATACTATATATCACCAAGTCGGAAATTCTGTGTCTATAACAGATATTATTATAAATATTTAGGGGGGGGGGGTACCGTAAATAATTGGTATCTTCACCGTTATAAGTCTAGAGGTCCATCGGATTACTAGTATATATATATATATATATATATATATATATATATATATATATATATATATATATATATATATATATATATAAAGGTAACAGGAAAATAAAGATATAATATATATTTGATTCCTTGTTTTGAACAACTGAAGATGTAATAGATTTTGTATATATATATATATATATATATATATATATATATATATATATCTCAGAGAGAAGGATGAGAGTAATCCGACGTAATGGGAAATAAAGAAAAATAGAATGATAATATTCCTATCCTTATAAGTATCCTTTTTTTTCAATTGTTCTTATGATATTTCGTGGGTTAAAAGTTAAAAAATAAACGCATGTTCCACATAGATAACGAACGTTTTCGATTTTTTGTCTAATCCTATTCAGGTGAAAATGGCAAATAAATAAAACGCTGGAGAAAAGTAGAGAAATTCAAAATATAGCAGAGAAATACGCACTTAGAAAGCAGTTAGACGCCAAATGAACGTTCTCACACTTTTCTATGAAAGACTTTAACAATTTAAATTCTGCGATACCAAAATTAGCGTCACAGGATTTAATTGTATTACATAAAGCATTTAATTGTATTACATTAAGCATTTCATTGTATTACATTAAGTATTTTAAAATGTTGTTACTGGTTTCATACGGAATATTATCAATTGTAGGTTTGGGGGTTTTAATGAAGATAGCTTAGAGTATTTTTAATTATTTAAAATTAGTTTCGGAATATCTTATTTTCTTGTTATTAACTAACTGTGTCTTAAATCAGAGTGGGGTCAGTTATCTTTTCGTATATTTTAATAAATTCAGCTAGAGTTTACAGCTGCATAAGGCGGTGGCAGGATAGGGTAGTGCTTTATTACTAGTATGGGAGTTAAATTCTTCCTAAAGGTCATTTAAACATCGGTATTTTCTAATGTTTTATGGGTTGGGCAGGGTTTTTTTTACTACAAGATTTGGGAAATAACTATTTCTTATAGTAAATAATGAGTCTGATTTTATTATAAATGTCAATTAGGGCTATGTATTTGTATATTAGAAGAAAAATACATTGGATTTTTTTACGGCATATCAACAATTTTTCCGTTATCCAATGCCTAATGTAGGGATTTTGATAAAGGGTTTTATGTTTCAAATTCTCAGTATCTTAAGATATTTATTTATGATGGCTGATTTTGTTTAGATACTTTAAGACTTATCAACGCCTTGGATTTATTTAAAGCGAAATCTTATAATATTCTTAAATTTCGTAATTTTACATCCGCTTACGTAGATTTAAAAAAGATATTATAGCGTCTACTTTATTTTTTGTAAATATTTATTTTTTATTGAAATGTAAATTAATGGGTATACAATTGAATACACAAAGCAGATTTTATTTAACATATATAAGACCTTTACAGGTACTAGCATTCCGGGTCAGTACTTACAAATAAGGCTTGACTCAACACGCGCCGAAACTTCAAACTTGATTCTCCTTCATATCATACTGTTGTGGCGGTGTAAGTTCGAAATGCCTTGTCGCCGGTTGTTGTGGTTATGTAAAGGGTCCAGAAAGAAAACACGAACTGGGAGTTTAGCGAAACAAGTGTATTGAAAAAGGCATAATACAACAAATAACAAAAGTAGTTGTACGTCTGTCTCGACTGACATCAGAAAGATGTGGCACAAGGCCGGGAGGTTGGGGAGGTTGGGGAGGTTGGGAGATTCGAGCCAGTGCCCATAAAGAAGGAGCACTCTGGCCTATCAAAATTGCCTAGGAAGCCCCCTCGGCATTCCCAGGTCAGGGCATCTCAGGCAGTAAGTAATAAACTTACTCCCTAAGCAACCGAAGTTACAAGAAGACCGAACGTACTGGGATGGTTACAGCTATGTAATTCCTTGCCACCGTAGAATATGTGACACAAGGCAGGAAGGTGGGAGAGAGTCAAGCGAGTGCCCTCCAAAAAAAGGAGCACTCTGGCAGCCCCGTCGGCATTCCCCGGTCAGAGCGCCTCAGGCAGTAAGCAATATTTTTACTCCACCCCAAAGAGAGGAAGGTAAGTCCTGGGAGGGTGCACCTCCTAGAACTACCAAGGACCAATAGCTCAGCCCGACAGATACCCCCCCCCCCCGAAATGGCCCAATTACTGCCGGACTGATTGTCAAAAACGCATGCTCAACTGCTATTTCTTCATTCCGAAGTCTCTAAGCAACTGAAGTTACAAAAAGACCGAACGGACAGGGATGGTTTCAGCTATGTAATTCTTGCTCACCGCAGGAATATGTGACACAAAATCGGAAGGTCGGGGAGAGTCAAGCGAGCGGCCTCCAAAGAATGGCCACTCTGGCCTATCATAAATAACCTGGGCGGCCCGCTCGGCATTCCCCGGTCAGGGGGACTCAGGCAATAAGCAATAAACTTACTCCACCCCAAAGAGGGGAAGCAAAGCCTTGGAGGGTGAACCTCCTAGAACTACCCAGGACGAATACCTCAGCCCGACAGATAAAAGGCCACCGAAATGGCCCAGTTCTTGCCGCACTGATTGTCAAAAACGAATGCTAGACTACTATTTCTCCATTCCGAAGTCTCTAAGCAACCGAAGTTACAAAAGAGACCGAATGGATTTGGGGAGTTTAAACCCCGAGAGACAGGTGCTCGCAGTATTTATATTCAGTGGAAGAGTTTGTGTTGTCCGTAAAGTAAGGTACCATAACACATACGAAGGACAGAATATATTTAACAAAAAGATTTGACCTTGACAGTGTTTACCATTTCCGATCAGACTGGATTTAGAAGTAATGGCAAGTAAGAGAGGGGGAGGGGCTATGCTTTTCCATAAAGCTTGTAAATAGTACCCATCACCCTATGTAGAGGAATACATTTTAAGTGAAAATATTTCAGATTTACACTAGAACACAATACTTCGATATTAAAACGTAAACTAACAAAATTATTTTTAAATGAAGTAAAGTTAGTGTGGAGACGTCTTAGTCCGTCTTATCATTCTTTTTGCTTTTAAGAGTACGACCAACATAGTCAGCTTCACACTGACATTTGAATTTGTATATTATCAAACTTTTCTTTAGTGTAGGAAGTACATCTTTGATAATATACAAATTCAAATGTCAGTGTGAAGCTGACTATGTTGGTCGTACTCTTCAACGTTTGGAAGTCAAAGTGGCCCAGCATATCCCTGCATGTTTTCGCAGATCACGTGTCATAAAGAGTCATATATCGACGGACGTATCCGGGTCTCTACAAAGAACATCCGGGCGTTTACAGAGCACATCCGGGCGCTCACAAATCCACGAGTCATCCATTGGACAGAACTTGTATGATAATAAAAAGTGTGGAGAGGCGTATTCCGATGCTTGTTTTCGCATTGTACACAAGGCTCGTTCCAAAGACCATCTTAAGGTTTTGGAGGCCGTGAGTGTTACCATGCGAAAACCATCGCTTTGCAGGCAAGAAGAGTTGTCTCACAAATTGGATTTATTTAGAGACATCTAAAAAAGAAAATTGAAAAAATACTTTGCCTTCGTAACGGCCATGTATTGCCTATTCTTTATATCTTTGTGGAATCCGGTTTTCCCCGTTTTTTGCAAATTATAGCGATATTCAATCCCCCTTTTTTTTTCTCTACACATTGCTCTTTTTAAACGACATTCGCTGAGTTTCCCTTGAAAATGTGTAGGTCGAAAGGTACCTTGGGATTTAGTTTGCTAGTTTTAGTCGAACTTTTTTATTCTTTTCAAAGGTTTTTAGTCGAATGTCTTCTGACTATTAAATATATAATAATAATTTTCCTCTTTTATTTTCTTCATGTGATATTGCCCTCGACTCGCGTTTATTCTGTTTAAAAGATTAATATATATATATATATATATATATATATATATATAGAGAGAGAGAGAGAGAGAGAGAGATATATATATAGGAGAGAGTGAGAGAAAGAGTAAAAGAAGGAGACAGTCACACAGACAGACAGACTGATGGAAATCTAAACCGAGTTGAAATCTATTTATGTTCTGTTTTAGATTTCGTTTGATTAATGGGTTTATACACGTGTGTATTAGTTTTTTTCCCAACGAAACGTACTGATAGGGCCGAGTTCTTTTAATACGATTTGCCCTCGAGGGAACAAAGCTGTTAACAAGATGAGAGAAAGAGAAAGGGAGAGAAAGAGAAAAAACGAGAGAGAGGGGGATAAACGAAGAGATAGAAAAACAAATGTTGTGTTATAAAGATGGCGTCACTTTCGCTAGAAAATCCCACCAGCGGAAAGCTCTAATCGCTAGCGTCCTTCGCAAATGAACAATAATTAATTGGAGACAGAATTGCAGTCATCCTTTAATTTGCACGGCTAATTACAAGACACCGCTAACGAGTTGGGACAGACCAACCAGTTCTTATTACAGGCAACGGAAGAAAACAAGAACGGACATTCTTTAAGATGCGTCCATCCAATCTGCGCGTTCAACGATGGAAATGATATGTCAAACCTGAACGTGACAGACCAACGAAAATAATATTTCAAATCTAAGCATGAAAGACCGACGAACGGGCAGAGCAACTTATACAATGCGCTGAAACATCTAAAAGTACTATTTTAGCCTAACAGAGCGAAGGGTGATGAAAGATTTTAAAATAGATTTGTCTTTAGCTATGAAAATGATATTTCAAACATCGGCTTTTGTGTGTATTTTAAGATAGTCGACTTATGCGTAAAACTCACAAAAATCGTGCCTCAGGATTTTCTGGTCCTCCTCGTTCAGCGGATCTGAACATTATCCTGACTGAAGAAAAGTAGGTGGATATGTATTGTTGTTTTGCCATTAAACAACCATCTAAAAATCAATATGTCGTTAGACATCCAAAACATATGTAACTTTAATTTCTTTTGTTTGTGCTCGTGTACTATGTAACTTTATGTGCGTTACATAGCAGCGAATTTTCTATTTCTTACTATCTATATAGGTTGCTCTATTTCTCTGCGGTTTTCTATTAAATACAAAATGAAGTTTCGTCTGTTAACATGCATGTGTGTTACAAACGACGGACCTGTCATGGGAAAAGTATCTGGCTCTTTATTTATCAGAAAAACGTATGCCATTTAAAAAAAAAAGTATTCGCTTCTTAAAAACGAGGACCCATGCTGAGAAAGCGAGCTATTTTAGATTTCGTAAATGTTATGTCCATTTCAGTTGATAAACCCTCTGGTCATCAATGTTTAATGTTCAGTAATTAAACATCTGGTCATTTTCAAATGATGTCCGTGTCGTCCAAACAGGGCTCATTTATATATATATATATATATATATATATATATATATATATATATATATATATATATATATATATATATATAGTCTCGGAAGTTTCTCAACCATTAAAACTATATAAAAAAATATAAAAAAATAATAATAATAATAATAATAATAAAAAATAAAAATAAAAAAATAACAACAAAAAAAACTTATAGTCTCAAGTCTTCCAGTGGAAAATCACTCATGTAAGTCAATTTATTTTTAACAGTTATATTAGTTTGTTTCTAACACTATTTTAAGGGATCATCAGTTGTTTACCATGAAAAACTGTTTCGGGAATTTATATATATATATATATATATATATATATATATATTTCTGGGTTTATATAAAGACTATATATTTTATGGTATATATTTCTTATTATATCATCCAAATTGTTACAAAAAAGCTCAATGAAGCTATGTTTCAGAGAATATATATGATTGGTTGAATTCCAATGACTAAGATAAAACGTCAGTCTACAATCATATTTCTTTTAATTTATTTATTGATTATTATTATAATAAATTATAATTGTAGACTAGCGTTTTATCTTGGTCATTAGAATAAACAAATCATAACTTTCTCTCTCTCCCTCTCTCTCTCTCTCTCTCTCTCTCTCTCTCTTTCCCTCTATTTCTCTGTCTCTGTCTCTCTCTCTCTCTCTCTCTCTCTCTCTCTCTCTCTCTCTCTCTCTCTCTCTCTCTCTGTATATATATATATATATATATATATATATATATAATCTGAGTAAAACAGAGAGAGGGCATCCTGTGTTTGAGCCCAGCTGAAGAGCGGGCTATAGGCTATTCTCTTTGTAGGTTTGTTGTTATTTATCTTCCTCCCACAAGGTAAGATGTGACACAAGGTCGGGAAAGTGGGATTTGAAAAACCAGCGCTCGAAAATGTGAGCACTCCTGCCATTAAAAATTGCCTGGGCAGCCCCGTCGGCATTCCCTGGTAGGGGCGCTTCAGGCGATTAGTAATAAACTAACCCCTTCTCAAAGGGTGAGAAGGCAAAGCCTGGGAGGGTGCACCTCCTAGAACTGCACAGGACGGACAACCGATAGACCGGCGCAATTCAAGACCCGAAGGCCCAGACAATACCGGTCTATGGGGTGTAGTATCCATCAGAACAGATACCAACCCCGGGTTGAATTTAGGATTTTAAGCGGATGGTCGTTTATTTTGCATTCGGTTTGAATGGACTGTTGTTCTGATTGCAAGTCTGCTGTTCGATAGAGAAACACACTATCATTTTAACCGCCCAAAATAAAACGTTTTTACTGGTTTTAACATTTATAGTAGCGATTTATTTTAATTAAAATTCAAGTATATCAGATTTGCATTAAATTTGATCCATAGTCATTAGACACCAATTAAGCAAGATTCATTGAATTTCAATTTCTTATTAATACCTCTTAAGACTTAAAATTCAAATATTTTCTAGACTCAAACTCTGTAATGCATATTGATCAAAATTTAGATAATGATTCTAGATTTAGTCGCATTATATCTTGATTTTAATTTTCGTAAGGCGACATGAACTGATGCCAACACTCTTCTCTTCGGGGAGTATTTTTCTAGTTATTTATAAAAGAATAGCAACCATTGCATGAAAAGAATTATAATACTGATACATTAAAGAAGATATCGGAATAATCTGAGAATTAAATTTATCATTGAAAACTGTATTTTCACAATAAATATATTTAGAAACTTTAAATCACATTAGGTAAATACAATTCGCTATATTAGTTTTCTTATATATACATCAGTCTATTTCAGACAAAGGGTTAATTAGGGGTCTTTAGTCTCATAATGTCAACCGTCTTTGTCTAACTGATATTCATTATATACTAACTTTTGACCTAGTAATAGTGACACGATGCCGGAAGATATGTAGAATAGACCAGCGCAAAGTATGGTTCATCCTGGCCTTTAAAAATTGCCGTTCGCAGTGTTCCAATTCCTTTCCGAAGTGAGAAGGCACACCTGTGAAAGTGGTTCTCCTAGAGCTGAACAGAACATGTATCACATCCCTGTATAAAACACTCGATTCACAATTTGGCCAGTCTCTACCGGAGCCAACGTCGAGAACAAATCCTCAACTGGTATGCTTAGGTGGGCGAAACAACAATGAAAAAACAGTCATTCTAATGACTGAAAATATAGCTATCAATTCGACTTATTAGCTACACGTACAGCATGTCTTTTACATAAATATGCCTATATTTGTATCATTTTTAACCGATAATGCTATGAATATAAATCTAAATGTGTAAATGCGAAAGTTGGGCCTATTTCTTGCACTAACGGTAAAGTCAAAACGCACTGTTTCAAGTTATTCTAAGCTTACACAATAGACGCACAATCATTTTTCCATTTTTCTTTCATTTTACATCTGTTAGTTCTCAGAGATCAAGAGGCCCCTTCCTGGGGCTAACACTTGATTACTTTATGTGATACGTAGATATCCGAGTGTTCATCTAAGGTTTTTCGTATATTTATTATTTTAGTTCAGTTAGTTCTAAGTGATCAAGGGACCCCTTCCTATAGATAACACTTGATTTATTTATAAGTATCATTTTTATCCAAGGGCTCTTTTAAGAATTGACGCTGTCCATTTGTATGGCTGCTATCTGTACTTCCCTAGTGCGTGGGGTTCCAGGGATTGTATCTCGGTATTTGTTAGATTTGGTTCATTAGACCAATTGCCATACCACAACCGGTAAATAGTTATGATTATGCAATATCAATTGCAAGGTTAACTAATTTGCATATTTGTTTTTAAAAAAAACATTTTATTAATTAACTATACTTTGTTATTCTTTTTTAATTCAATGACTTTTAAAAAAATTTAATATAACAATTAGTTCTGTTTCGATATATTGTTTTATTTCCTGGATAAATATTTAGCATTCGTGTTCAAATGTTCCTTTCTTTAGAGAGATGCAAATTGAAAGGTAAATTGATTTCTAATTTCTTTCGCTTTCTTGACGGTGCCATTAAAAGATAAATACATTGTTATTGTAATTAACAAATAGTTAATGTTTATCTATCTATATGGATGAATGAGAAGAGTTTTGTTTCGTGTTTACAACAAACTTATGAATTAAATGTTTGTTATTTTAATCAATGTTGTCTTAAGTATTTCTAGTAGCAGACTTTGCAATGTACATAAAGAAGAGAGATAAAACAAAAAGGTTTCATAGGTGGACCAGGATCTTAGCGTTTTATGCACCTGATTGTTCGTATCTCGTTTTATTTTCATGCGATACCGCCTCTTTCGCCATAACCATTACCGATTAATCGTTGTAATGGCCGCCGGGGTGGTTCCGACGCATGCGCAGTCAACCTCCTACATTTCGTGTGAGATCGTGTCAGATGAGTGACGATTCTTCTTTCTTTGCACAATGTTTTCTTTTTCTATTTATTTATACGTTGTTCTTTTTCAAAATTTCGTCAAACAGTTTTCAATTTTTTTAGAAATATCTTCTTTTTCGTGAACACCTGGGTTTATTTGTTGATTAATTTATTCTTTATTTATTGTTATTCCTTCTCACGTTTCTTTTAAATAAATAAACATATTTCTATTTCTTTTTACTCATATTGTTTACTACCTGTTCATGTCAGTTTTATCAAAGTTTTCTTTTGTTATACGTCAACGCAACAGTAAAAAATGTCAGTTACTTTATATTATATATCCCGGGCACAGCACTCTAGAAGCAAAGGGTAGTATATGTTCTCGTACTACTGTTCATCGTTTGTGTCCTCGATCCTTACAGGCGAAATCCTTTTAGATTGAGGCAATTTTTATTTGTGTCATAATCCAGACTGCCTCTTTTTGTAGAGCTTTATGTTCCCACAGTAAAAAAAAACAATCTTGTTTCTAACTCTGCCCTCGTTACGAGGCAAGTAAATATAGACACTAAACTGTTTCGGCCACCCTTAAGAAAGGTGTTCGTCTCTAACGTATTTCACGGTCACGAAATCCATCTCATCAAGCCCTTTTCTACATTTTTTCTTCCTACCCTATTTCCCAACCCTATCTATTACTCAAGTTCCAGCAACCGTCCTGGGTATGATGCAAAAGGACATCCAGGGCTGAGTCCCAAATTTGAGAGCTTTGGAGAAGTGTTGAGTCACACCTTGTTTACTACTACTCCCAGGTCCACTCTGACCCGGAGTGATAGTACCTGCCACAGCTCCATCCATGGGGTAAATATAATCTATCATATATAAACTATTTGTTTTCAAAATGCACGCTTAAAAACCAATCGTATGCAAAACATAGATATGGTTTCCGATATAAAATGACTCAACGAGCGTTGACAAAACTCAACAAGTAATCACATTTTAGTTCAGTAGTCGGAGGCGTGACCTGCTTATGTCGCCTCAACCCACACAGCAACACTGAAACAGTCGCTATATGTTGCGAGTCGACCCGTGATCTCCAATGATCCGAACGCGTCACTCAAACACTTCCTCCATTGTTGACGTGGCCGCCCTTGACGTCTTTTTTCTACGATAAATCAGTCCGATATACGCCTCTCGAGCCCATCGTGTCTCTTCATGTGACCAAAGACCATGGGCTTTTTGTCCAGTAACCGTGTTGATACGCCAATCTACTTTTCGTATGTCTCTATTTGTCTTCCGCTGGATCTAAGGCAATTGTAGGATCTGCTGATAGCACGTGCTCGAATGCCGTTAATCCTTCAATGTCGTTATTTTTCAGTGCCCGTGCTTCATATCCGTAAGTGAATACCGGAAAAAACGTACGATGACAAGCTTTGTGGATTTTCTTTGGACTTTCTACAGGGGAAAAAGACGATGTAATATCTGCATACCCATCACTAGTATTTGTCGATAATGAGTTCTACACTAACCGTTGGGTGTAATCAAGGCACCGACGTAGCCGTCTATTTAAATGTTCACAAGGCTTTCGTTCGTTGGAGTCACCTTAGTTTCACCTTAGTTTCTCTGGCATGTATTTTCAACTGTACTGTTTACTGACTATGTTCAGCCTCTTTTACCTAGTTGTTAAGTCTTCTTCTGACGTGAAGATGGGAGCAGCGTGATATATGTATCAAAGATCAACAATTGTCTCCCCCACTACCTGTAGCAAATTGTACCAGTCAAACTTATCCTCTCTATATACTTCTCTCATTATGCGATACGTATATAGGTTGAACAGATCTGGTGACCAATCAACCAAGTTCACATTATTTAAAATCAATCAAGCATTTCAATTGCTAAGCATATTTTTTATAATTTAATCTAATCACTAAATAAAGAAAATTGTCAATAATTATTTTGGGGGACAAATGAACATAATGTAACGTAGTAAGGTCAGACAAACAAGACGAATTATGATAACTATTTCAATTGCAATAGTTATGATAAGTAATAGAAATTTAAAAACTGTAAAAATAGAATTCTGAATCAAGATCGTATGTTTGAAACGGAATTTAACCGACATTGCATTGTCTGCTCGTCGCGCATGTAAGGAATATAGTTAAATTTGATGTCGGAATTTTATCCTATTGCTGTCATGAAGTTATAAGAATAATTCGCCATAAAACAAAAACAACAATGACTGCGAAATTGTTATATGAGAATGGATGAAAAATACATAGTCAGATAGACAGTCAGATAGACAGTCAGATAGACAGTCAGATAGACAGTCAGACAAAGTGATGCAGTTTTAGTTTTTGTTTGAAATATTTTAAATGGTTTAAGATGCCATAATATGTGCACAACCTCCTATTTTAAAATTCAAGTATATCACATTTGCATTAAATTTGATCCATATTCATTAGACACCAATTAAGCAAGATTCCTTGATTTTCAATTTCTTATTTAAACCTCTTAAGACTTTAAGTTCGGGACTTATCTAGACTGAAAATCATGTAATGTATTTTGATCAAAATTTGAATACAGATTCTAGATTTAGTAGCATTATATCTTGATTTTGATTTTCGTAAGGCGACATAAAATGATGCCGAACTCTTCTCTTCGATGAGTATTTTTGGTAACCATTACATGAAAAGAATTATAATACTGATACATTAAGGAATATATCGAGATTATCTAAAAATTAAATGTATTATTGTGAACTGTATTTTCAGAATGACTATTTTTTAATAGTTATATAAGAAGGGATGACAACTAAATAGTCAGATAGACTATCAGACAGAGATAGGCAGTTTTAGTTTTGTCGCGGTCGAGACAAGCATGCGCTAACTAGACACACACACCTTGGGGCGACCTACGACAATCGAAGCTACACACGCATGCATGCACTACTGGGGCATGCCTTAACTAATTAACCCCTTATTACAACTAGCTGCCAACATATTAAAATAAAAGAAAAGTATATAATTGATAAATTGCGTTTAGTGTGTATTTTGCTGATTACTCTTACACGGAAGCCACTACGACGACGGGACAATACCATTACAAAAATACTGTGATAAAAATTCCATCAAACTCTACTGTGATTTAAGGTGCATTAAATCTTCATCTTTTTTCTTAACGGCAGAACACTACAATAAGACATCAGAAATATTGAATATCGGTGAGAAACATTGAATATCGGTAACAGGAGTGCTATATGTGTATTCGGTTAAGTCTTTTTTACTCACACTTTTTTGCTTCGTCCCAAGGAATTATTTTAATGAGTCACGACTTAGCAAGGTCAACAGCCACTCGAGGATAAGGGGTGAACCAAATGGATAGATTGTCAGTTGAATGATATAAACTATTTCAAGATGTTTGGAAATTATGAATGGAATAAACAAAGTTTTGTCTCTTATGGAGACGTTTTATCACAAGTATTTGTTAATATTGGATTTGAAGAGGACCATATTGTAGTCTGCAAGGATGCAATGGAGTGGAAATGTATTCCACAAACGACAAATTCTTGGAAAGAAACTCTAAGCACACGGAGGAGGAAGACAAAGTTCTTTTTAGTTGTGGTAGGAAGAGAATTATTTTGAATATCTTACACGAAAGAAATTGACATTGCTGTGACCCCCTCAGTGTGGGAATGTTCCATATGTATTTTTAATATTAATTCTGTTGTGGTCGTCTTTAGTAGATGTATCTGCTCTATATGTCGTATATTATCGCAATCGTCTAGTTACTTTGGTGTTCTGAACGGCTGGAAACGTTCTGCTGGCTAGATGGCTTGCTGGTGAGTGTTTCTTTATACCGGCGGATACGTGGCCGTTTCGTCATTAATTACGGTGAACTTACGCAAAGACATTTATACCCAACATATATAGTTCTTTATTGTACTCTATCTTAGGTGCAGGCTTCAGGCTGATAAAAGTGGAGAGGGGGAATAGAGATGGATAAAGAGGAAGAGAAAGTCTGTGCTATTTTAAAGAGCTACATGATAACACTTGTTAGCCTCGTCTCACAACGAATTCTATGGTATGGTTCCTTACATGGACTTCTCGTCTGCCCCCTCCGTTTTCTAATCACGTTGATAACTTACTGCCTTATTTTGCCCTTCAAAACCACCTTAATATATGATAATATGGGTCGTTTCCCCAGTTGGTGTGGGATTTTTACTTAATGTATAAGATATGAGGATTTATGAAAGATCAGGTGTTTTATGCTCGTTTGAAAATAAATAGAATATCATAAAATAGCATACTTATTTGAAGGTTCTATTGAAAATCAACCGATTGCATGAAATATAAAGATAAAGAGATAACAATCTGAGTACTCCGAATGGCTAATTTGGCCTGTCCGCTGCAACTGGTCTGCTGGGCTGGATACGTTTATGATGGGTCCTTATTCATGAAGACGTGTATGTGTGTGTTTCGTCATTAATTATGATTAACTAACATAAAATGTATAGTTCTTTATTGTACTATTTCTTAGGTACATGCTTCGGGCAGAGAGAAAACAACATATAACATTAGCCGAAAACATGGGTGTGGAATATTAAGACATACAAACTTCAAGACTCTGAAACGCTTACTTGACTGGTCCCCTAGAACTGTTCTGTTGCGATAGGTACGTCTCTGGTGAGTGATTCTTCATAAAGGATTGTGGTTGGTTTGACGTTATTTACAATTAGCTGGCAAAAAACAATTATACACACACATATAGGTTCTTATTTTACTTTAGCGTAACTACAAGCTTCAATAAAGTATCTACATATAAATAATTTTTACACAAATCTTTTATATCCATGAATTTTTTTTGTATAATAAAGACTCTTAAGTGTAGGTTTTATACAACCAATGTGTCGACCTAGTTGTGCAAACCCCAGACTTCAGCCACTACTGACTGTGAAAGTCAAACGTCTTTGCTCTCTCTTAACCAATGCCTAACCACGATTATGGAGAAAAAAATCCCGATACGTACTTAGATCATTTCATTCAAGTGAAAAGAACCTTGCATGTTAGCCAATCATAAACTTTATTATTTCTACATCAGCGACCTTTCCCATAGGAGAGCTTATATATATATATATATATATATATATATATATATATATATATATATATAAATATTTATATATATATATTTTTATATATATATATATATATGTGTGTGTGTGTGTGTGTGTGTGTGTGTGTGTGTGTGTGTGTGTTATAGCCCTTTTCAGGGGCCGGAATGAGGACACAGACATGGGGGTTAGGTAAGAAATATATTGGAGAAAAGTATATACAACAAAGGAACCAGTGTAGACTGGGGTTGAACTCAAACGTTGAGAAGTCTACGCACCTATTTAGAATGGACGAGTCCAAAATCTGTTACAGATACGGCACAATAACTATATATATATATATATAGTCATCCACATACATACTGTTTCGCTGTATCACAGCTCTTCAGTGCGGTTAGACCAGTTAGTGCCTCAAGGAGATAAAAAGCAGAAAACATATCTATGGCATGGATTGTCTACAAGATAGCCTACGACTGAATCACTTTTATAATGAGATTTATAATCCTGCCAGGTATCTTGAGATTTTTAAGCATTCAATTATCCATGTTTGAGTGATTCAGTCGTAGGCTATCTTGTAGACAATCCATGCCATAGATATGTTTTCTGCTTTTTATCTCCTTCAGGATCTTTTGATCTATGTAGAGCAGATTATGTGTCCCTTTTTTCCCTTTCCGTCATCCTTTTTGTTCCTCTAAGAGAAGTCCACGATTGTTCAGGGATTGGTAGATTTGTTCTCTCAATTGTGCCGTAGGGATTTTCCACATTGTTGGTAAACATGTTATTGGTCTGTAGTGTCATACTTATTGATTTTGCCCCCGCATATATCAAGTTGTTAATTACTCTAATAGTATATATTGAGATGTATTATTATTATTATTATTATTATTATTATTATTATTATTATTATTATTATTATTATTATTATTATTTGTACTCACTAAGAGTTCTCACACAGGTAATCGTCAGTAGTATTTCCTGGAGTCTGAGTGACAATAAGCCTTTTCGGATTTTCTAGTATTCTTCACCTCTTTTCAATGACCACCGCAAATAACCTTGCTGTATCGCAACAGTCGCTTAGCATTGATTACTCGCTGGTAAGAGTCATTGGTATCCCCTGGTATTTGGGTAGCAATAAGCCTCCCCAATGTCTCAGCACACTCCGAACTCTTCCAGTAGAGGTCTGGTTTGTGCTGTCCCTCCTCGATCTTCTCATCTTCCTCGACCCATTACAAATATTTTGTCTGGTGTCAGCCTAGGCCAGCACCATTTAAAAAAATGTATTTCTTTATTTATTTTAATTTTATTATTTTTGTTGGGGAAGAAGGGGGAAGAGAAGGGGGAGAGCTTATGGTGTTTCTTCAATTTCTGTTTTATGGGTTTAGTTTTGTGTGGTGTCAGTTGAGGCTGATGTAATTTATTAGGAAAGCTTATAAAGTTATGTCTCTTGCAGTTTCTGTTCTTTGGTTCGTGATGTGGTGTTATTCGTGCGGGTATTTTCTTCCTGTTGTAATTTCCATGTGACTGGTTGCCCTTCGTAGCTTATGTGGGTTGGTTTCCACATTCAAGGATTTTTCTTAAGGTTGCAGCTGTTTTGATCATTGTCGTCCTTTGTATGGTTTCGATGGTTCCTTTGATTCCAAACCAAATTATTATTATTATTATTATTATTATTATTATTATTATTATTATTATTATTATTATTATTATTATTATTATTATTATTATTATTATTTTTATTATTTAACTCCTCACCAACTTTTAGCATTTTCAGATCACTATATTTGACACCCTTTAATTTATTTTTGTGAGGATTTAAGCTACGAAGGATAACCAGTCACATGGAATTTACAGTTATTGGGCGTTTGTAGGTCTATTTCTTCTCAATATGAACAGTTTACTAAACAGAACAAGTTCGGGTTAGGGTTCATTTTATGAACATTCTGAAATTATCCAAAGTAGCCTTTACCATTATTAAAAGTTATTTTTTCTATATTTTTGTTATTCAGAATCTTTAAATTATATACTATTTTTCTATCAATGTATTAATAGATTAAAAATCAATAAATCAAACAGGTTATAACGCTTCAAACTGTGTATACATTATATTGGG
>OY744545.1:31041181-31046181 GCA_963556195.1 Sepiola atlantica
CGCCAGGGTTTGCACTAATAATGTTTTGTTTTTTTGTTTCTTTTTTTAGTTTACAGTTTAAGCTGCTAGCTTACTTTTTTATTTATTTTATTTTAATTTCATCAATCGAGACGTGAATTTATATGAATACTAGTGCAAACAAGCATAATTGTTGATGTCATTTTTGACGAACGATGTACATTAGTGCAACAATAATTTACTGGTGGTGGAGGTACATTATTGCAGTGATTGGGTCCAATTGCGCTGTTGTAAACCACTAACTTGTTTAAAAAAGGGATTTTATTTTGACATTGTATAAGCTTCAAAATGTGTGATATTCTGTTTAGCATTTGACAATCTCAGAAACCTGAAATATATATATCCGGTTATATTAAATCGGTAAGCTTTCACAATCTTATCACATCTTATCAACTAATTTTGTCTGATCTTTCAGGCTGTACCAGGGCAAATTATTTCACAGTATAAATTTCTTCTCTTATTTTTGAGAATTTTTTTGTTTTTAATTTGTAAACACTGATTTTATCATTTGTTTCTTACAAAATAAAACATACATTCACCGAAAGTCCAAGTGGCGATTATAACTATTGTTTTATTTTATTATTTGTTCATTAATTAATTTTTACAAAACAAAAATGAAAAAAAAGAAATCCGCAAATATCAGAAAACACATTATTATTTTCAGAATAATCTGTAAAAATACAATTGAATTCGCAAAAATCATAAAACAAATTAATCTTTGCAAAATAAAAAAGCTAAAGCCTAAAAACAGACAAGCAATTTATACAGTTGATTAATTTGCACTGTCACCGTATGGAAAATCAGACAGAACTATTTGATAAAATTTGACATCAATTTTGGAAGCCAACCGCTTCAAAATAATTATTATTTCGTAAGAAAATGGTTGGATAAGTAATCCAAATTAGTTCTCTTTTATATGCATCCAGACAAGAAGATGGTCATTTCCATACAGAACTCTCCGTATTTGAAAACCAGATAAATCCATAGAGAACTCGTTTACACTGGTTTCGATAAGAGAAACGTTGTCTCGGTGCTAAAAAGACGATAATGGTGTAGACGAAAGGTCGGTCATAGAACGGACTCGATGCCATCAATCTGCAAATAAGGCAGCTTCACTAATGTCATTTGGCAACAACATTTAGGATGGGCGTTTATGATGCGGTAATGATGGCGTCCATTAGCCACATTTTTCAAGCAGCGTTATGCGTCTACGCACATAGGTTTGTCCCTTGATTAAACCACCATGTGGTCTTTCTAATGAACATATGTGGATAGACTAGAAAAATACCCGTCCCATGACAGGTAAATGTAATCCACATATGAACACAACAGTTATGTACCGCTGTTATATCCCCTGTGATCACAGCAATAAAAAATAAAAATTTAGATAACCCGTTGATTGTAAAAATCTTAAATAAGATCACTAATATTTACAACAAAAAGAAATGTAAAATTAAACTATGCTGGATACCGAGCCATGTCAGCATTCGTGGCAATGAAAGAGCGGATAAAGCCGCAAAAGAATTCTTAAATATGACACCAACAAATACTAGGATCCCATACACTGATCTTCGACCTTCTATTAACAAGATAACCAAACAAAAATGGCAGGAATGTTGGGATGAGTGTCAAAATAACAAAGTGTGTAAGAGTTGGCCAACTATAGATGAGTGGCCCCTGGAATATAGAAAAGTAAGGAGAGAAGAGGTTATAATAACAAGACTTCGGATAGGACACACACAGGTCACTCATAAGCCCTTATTTGAAGGAGAGGAGTCTCCAATGTGCATAGCGTGTCAACAAGCTTACACAGTCAAACACGTATTAATAGACTGTCAAGATCTGCAGCAAACCCGAAACAAGTAGTATGACTCCCCAAATTTAAAACACTTGTTTGAAAACATAAATGTAACAAAATTTTTAGACTTCATCAAGGAAGTTGTATTATACCAAAAAATTTGATTGCAAGTTCTTTATTTTCACCTTTCATTGTCTTTCGAGACAATGTAAAATAATTTGAATTGTGTTGAGCACTTTATTCGGCATTACATAACCCATAGTTGGTTGCTATTCCGTAAAACAAACCAAACCAAACCAAACCCCTTACAAAGATTAAAATCAAGATGTCTAAAATATTTGTTCTAATTTTGATACAAAATCCATTACATTATTTTGAGTCTACAAAATGTCTAAAATTTCATACTTAAGCTGAAGGGGTCCTAAGAAGAACAAAAATGCAGGGAATCTCGCTTAATTAGTGTCTAATGATTGTGGATGAAATTCAATGCAAATCTAAGATACCGGAATTTACAAATCAGATGTAGTAACAATATATCCCTCCTTAAAACCTTTCAAAATACTCCAAATAAACGGAAATTTGGGAAATATTAATTAATGGATGCCTGATACCTATACTTCAAATTTCACAAAATCAGATATATCTGAATTTTCACGAAGAAAGTCCACTTCATGGTACCTCCTTTGCATAAAACTGAATTAAACTAAAAAATAGCCAACATTATGACTCCTTACGCTTAGCAGCGGTGTTCCAAAATTCATAATGATCGGTTAATTAGTTTAGAAGTGAATTATGTACATACTAATATATGAACATATACACATACCTAACTTTATATAAATAGAGATAGCTGGATAGACAGAATAATACGAATCTACTAGATAAAAAGATCGATAGGTAGATAGATAAAAATGCAATGAGATTGATATATATATATATATATATATATATATATATATATATATATATATATATATATTAATATTAATATTAAATAAAGTGTCACAACAACATCCGGACCAAGGTTTCAGATCCGAGAAAATCGGACCTTCATCAGCGGAGTCGTATAGCTTAATGAGTGAGAACAACCGCCAGGAATTTCAAAATAATTGCCCGTTGGAAAGATGGAACACTTTCAGATTTAAAATTGTCACGTGCATGGAATATACGTGGTCAGTTATGGAAAAGTTTCAGATCAAAACAACAGCGACGCTGTACATGGAAAAAGCAAGAAATTAACTGGGAATAACGTTAACTGTTGGACAGATGGGAACCTAGCAGGTTTAAATTGTCACGTGCGTGGAATTACGTAGCCCGTTATGGAAAGTATTCAAATTCAACTAATAGAGACGCTATATATGTTATCGAAAGTAAATGGAGATAACGTTAAAAATAAAAATAAATTTATATTAAGTTAAAAATTATATTGAAATAATATGCTAAAGTGATAATATATTACTAAAAATATTAAATAATAAATCATTAAAAATAAAACTTATAATTAAATAAATTGTAGTCACACCATTTATAAATTTATGAAGTCGTAAGAGTACTAATCCTAAAAAATTAAGGTACTAATAATAAAAGGGGGGGAATAAAGAAAGATGAAAAAGAATAATGAAGAAAAATAAAGATGAAATAAATACACTGTTAGATAAAATAAAGGATAACAAAATTGTGTAAAAATAAAAATAAAAGATAAAAGGCAAGAGAAAGAAAAATGCGGATATGGGGTACTCCACATTAGAAATTTTAAATTAGAATTTAAAATTTAAAAACAGTTATATACATAAATATAAAAAACAATCGATAATTAAAACATGCAATAATAGAAATCAAGTTTAGGGTCACAGTCGGGATACCATACAGTTCAATCCAAAATTCGGAAGCCGAATCCATCATCGTGAAATCCAAAATCCTAAAAGTCTGTATTCTGGGTACTCTGCGGTTATGACCTATGTATTTTGTTCTGCCCAATTTATCAGAAGTGCCTTTCTCCTGTGAATACAGTCCTTATATATCTCCCCTTTTTTGTTTATGCATATAATGTTAGGGTTATTGATGGTTCGCAAGATGTTATATTTTTCAGCATCGCAAAGTGCACAGCGGCCTGATATTGGGGAATATGGTTTTCGTCTTTCAATTAATTTCCAACTTATGGTAAAAGGTGTTCCCTCACCCTTTAGTTCCCATATACGAGCCCCTATATATATATATATATGAAGAGTAAAACGCGATAAATCCAATTCGTTTAAATTGAGACCTTGAACAATAAAAACACGAATATATTAAATCTAGACTTCGAATGAGAGCTGATTTTAATTGAAATCAAAAAGTAATTATTTCGGTATCATATTATTTAACACATAGTTTTGGTGTGTCGTCGAGTGTTGAAATGTAACACTTTTTGTAGGGGCAGTTTTGTGATTTTGCAAATGGCGTTTATCGCGTTTTGCATTCGAATACTTCATATATATATATATATATATATATCTATATAATACTAAAAGTCTATTGGTCTTGTCTGTTTGCAATCAGCTTTCAGCTTTCCGGTTTTCAACATCCGGTTGCGCATGCGTAAATAGCATCGTCTCAATCTGTTATTCCAATTCCGTTATTCTCTATTCTGATTAACGAACGCATGAAATTTTTCATTCTGGAAATGTTTATATCGCTTTTAATATAAAACAATTACATTTAATTTCATCAAATAGTTTTTTTGTTTTCTCCACGGCTAAAAACATTCAACGGCAGTAAAGTCTGTCGCAGTTTTAAAAAACCTCCTCCCTTTTAAAAAACAAAAACAAACAAAACAACAACAATCATTATTAATATCAGCAATAATAGCGGCGGTGAACGAAACCACCTCCCACTTTGCCTCTCATAGATTTCACCACTCCTACTCCCTCTGTTTTCGTTACGTGCGCGAGAAAGCTGAATCGGTAAATGCACACATTTCTATTACATTAAATAGTGTTTCCTTTTGTTGTTTTTTAAACAGCAAATATTTGAATCATATGTTTTACACATATTACATCCAAAAAAAACAAACAATTATAATAAACAGAACGACTCATAGAAATCTATCTATATTCTTTTTTTATTTTAATATACTTACATAGAAATGCTTCTGTTATGAAAAAAAAAACTATTTTCTATATACCACAAGTGTCACGCTCATACA
>OY744545.1:31051181-31126181 GCA_963556195.1 Sepiola atlantica
AATGCTATTTCAAACTTAAGTGTGACACACCGACGCAAATGTCATTTCAGATTTAATCTTGACAGATCAAATAAAATGTAATTTCAAACTTAAGCGTGACAGACCGACACAAATGTCATTTCAGATTTAATCCTGACAGATCAAATTAAATGTAATTTCAAACTTAAGCGTGACAGACCGACACAAATGTCATTTCAGATTTAATCGTGACAGATCAAATAAAATGTAATTTCAAACTTAAGCGTGACAGACCGACACAAATGTCATTTCAGATTTAATCGTGACAGATCAAATAAAATGTAATTTCAATATTAAGCGTGACAGACCGACACAAATGTCATTTCAGATTTAATCGTGACAGATCAAATAAAATGTAATTTCAAAGTTATGTGCAACAGATCAAATAAAATAGCATTTCAAACTTAATCGTGATAAACCCACAAAAATAGGATTTGATATTCATGTGTGACAACCCGACAGAAATGTCATTTCAGATTTGAGCGTGACATACCAAACATAGTATTTTAAAATTATGTGTGACAAATCAAATAAAATGGCATTTCAAATTTAAGTGTCAGACTTACTAAACTCTTATTTCAATCTTAAGTGTTAAAACCAACAAAATGATATTTCAGACAAATGAAATATCTCAAAGTTAGGCGTTTTGATCAAAATTAATATTTAAAACTTAGGCATGACATACCACATAAAATATTACCTATAACTTAGGCGTGGCAGACGAAAGAAATGTTATATTTTTATTATTATTTTTTTTTTTTGACTTAAGTTCCCCCAAACAATGCAAGTTGCCACTGTAGACGTAAGAGAGCTAGTGAAAATTACGGTAAAAGTTTTGGGGGTGATCCTAAATTTGGAGATGTGCAGCGAGAGGCTTGTTCACATTAGTTTTAAATTTCTGCATGTCGGTACAGTCGGGGAAACAGGGAGCAGGGATGGAGTTTCAAAGGCCGGAAGCTCGAGGAAAGAAGTTATTTGAGTAGAATGGCTCTCCGGAATCTGGGGACCTTCAAAATGAATGAATAAGATTTAGCTGATTGTCGGGTTGGTCGAGTGTTTATACGCCGAGGGGGTACCAGAGCAGCAAGTTCATCGGAGCACATTCCATTGAAGTACTTGTAAAACAAGCACTAATACGCCACATTGCGGCGATGGGACAGAAGCTGGAGCTTGGTAGATAGTGTAAGACTTATTATATACTGTTTTATGGACCTTGTCTAAGAATGAGAGACTAGTGGATGGTGCACCAGCCCAGATGTGACAACAATGCTCTATGTATGGGCGGATGCTGGGTTTGTATATATATAGGATAATGTCATGTGTGAGAAGTTTTCTAGCTCGGTAGAAGGAGGCCACTGTCTTTGCAGTTGCCTTGGCAATGTCTTTTATGTATTGGCTCAAATTCATGTTACCTGTGAATGTTATGATGAGGAGTTTGACTCTCAGGTAGGGTGTAATTTGTCATGGCAATCGATGGTTGAAGAGGTTTCTTGTAGTTGTTTAACGAAAGGAGCTTTGTCTTAGCGGCATTAAATGTGACCATCTATTTATGACCCCATTCCATGTCAAACTTATGCGTTACAGACCTAATAAAATCTTATTTCAAACTCGAGCGTTGCAGACCTACGAAAATTATATTCTAGACTTAAGCGTGACAGACTAAAATATGGTATTTCGAACTTAAGCGGAAGGCGAGAACTTTTAATAGAGTCGCTTGCTTGGACGTATCTAAAATACGGTCTGTCTATTAGATCAGTGCATTTAGCGATGAAAATCTTATTTCAGACAGACGGGTCGACGAATAACGCGTGACAGACCAATGGACAAACAACGTGAAATTTATTTATTCGCTATAAATTTTGAAAACAGTTGTTCATAACAAATGAGACACAAGGCCAATAAATTTCGGGGAATTGCGGCTTGCTGTTGTATAACTAGACACTTTCACCATAATACAGCATTTGATCTATGGGCTTGACTACCTTGGACATCTCCAGCGTTTGATGAATTTTATTCACACGAAAAATATGTAGAAATGTGTGAGTGATTGGGAATGGAGCAGCGAAACCTCCTAAAAATACAGAAACCAAATAAAATAGGATAAAGGGTTAGTAAGACCCTCCGAACCCTTGCTAGTTGTATACATCTCATTTGTTTGTTTCTGATAACAAGCAGGTAGATCTCTATGTAGGAGTAGAGTTTTAAATGGGAAGAGAAGAAACAGCTGGTTAGAGTTGAGAAATGGGTTAGCGTCCTTCCGAGATGAAAAAAAAAAGATTGGGGAAGCCCTGTGTAAAATAAATGTGCGAAGTGGGGAGCTTGGGGAATATCTAATAGCGGAAAGATGCGTGGAAACATCTAGAAAATCGGCTAAAAAATCGAACACTTTCGTACAGTACATTGATGTTTTTTTTGTTTTTTTTGTCAGCACAGTGTTATGTTTTCACGTACCGATGCGTGTATAAACTATTATACCCCGTCGGGAACACAGGTTCTAAAATCACTCGGACGCCGATGTTTATAACCAAAAGATTTATTAGAAAGTGAAGAACAGTTACAGAAAACATCAGGCTGACGGGTTACTTGTGTACGCGAGTGAAAAAACGAAAGACAGACAAATCAATAGACGGATAGTGTCTCGCTACACCCCGCGACACTGTGCGTTCTGCCACAAACACCTTTCATTGGGGACAGCGCCCTAGACACGTCTTTCCTGCTTGAAGTATCAGCAGAAAATTTTCGCGCGGGAGTCATGTGGTTTAGCGACTTCCGTTCTAGGGTCACCTCTCACACTTAAGGCGTCACTTAAACTTTTCGATTCAAACGCGTACCTCGTTATGTAACAACAGAAACTACGCGAAAATGCAGTTGTACGTGTGTTTCGTTGTATTGTAGAGATTTGATTGGTCGGAGGCCGGAGTTTGTTATTTGAAGCAGGGCATTAAAATGAAAACAAAAACAAGAAAATCTATAAAAAATCAAAAAAGAAAGAATAAATGAGAAGCCAGAAATACTCTGTATTATTTCGATTATTCAGACTACTGTTCTCATCTTTGGTGTTATTCTCACAATGTTCCGGCAGATTTAACCTCCGACCTTCTTCAGATTAATCGTGCTTAACGTGAGAGTCTTCACCTGAAACTCCAGAATCTTTACAGACCTTCGAATGGAACGCTTTATTTAATCGAGATTGTTCTCGTTCCGTCAGCCACGATCGGATAAGAATATTGTACAGGCGATACTAAAAATACTAACGTGTTCTACCAGTCATAGCTAAATGAACGAAAGCAATCTTACCCAGTAGATAAAATAAACATTTCCGTAAAGATTCCCGAGTTCGTGTCTGGAACAATGACATCCAATTTACATTATTTTTATGGTTCGGACTGTTTTCCTTATCGTGTTTCTTGTTATCCTCACAAAAGTTCCATTCTTGTACTCTATATCCTTCTTTAAGTGTCTTTTGTCGTAATCCGTAACATATTGGGAATTTCGAACTCATCGATTTATTTAATCAACTGAAGTTAAAGACTGCACTCATTTCACGTACAATGTGTTTTAAATATCTAGCATCGGTAAAAGTGTAGAATAGTTAATAGTCGATAAATCGTAAAAACAACCACAACAACAGGAAATAGCGTATAACAATCGCATTAGAATTTAATTATTTACCGACCTGTATATTTTTTATTGCTGAACCTGCTATTAATTTGTTTGTATTTTATGTTTGTAAGCTGCCTTTGCGATACACAAAAAAACATGGCCACCTGTCGCTTAAATGCTGGGAAAGTCACGCCTGAAAAGATAAATAAAACATTACTTATCCTACCACTAATCTTAAGTCTGGGGTGACCACTTGAATTCATGGTTAGTCGTAAGGTAAGTAAGGTTGTGTTACGATATTTTCGAGTATGAATAGTTTAGCGCAGGCGGCCATTTTTTCGTGTGTCGTAAAGAAACTTCGAACGAAATAAATTTTGAAATAAAATATTTTTGTAAGTTTCAGCACGTTAAAAGTATACAGATCGGTAGATAATTAAATCATACTCCGTTTGGTATTAGTCATTTGTTGTTGTTTTTTACAATTTCTCGACTGTTTACCATCATACACTTTTGCCCTAGACTCTTCTGTCGCATCTTTACTAGATGCACATGGCCAAGTCGATATATGCGTTTGTTAAAACATATTCTAGAGGGAATTCTACCTAAAGAGCTAATCTTAATTTAAAATTTGTTGTAAATACTAAAAAGACAACGCATTATACACATGTTTATCCTGATTAAACATACATCTATAAATGTGTTAGTGTCATTTAGACTTCGTCGTTACTTAGTTTTAATCGGAAAATACATCCTCTAGATCAGAGTTTTTGAATCGGGGTTCTCTGGAACCCTAATGTTTCGCAATTCAATTCACTGTTTTGATATGTCATTGTAATACAGCTTCCTATTCCAGTATCTTCTTCTGCAGGCTTGTGGAACTCTTTTCCTACTGACTGTTTTCCTCATACCTAGTCGTTTAAAAACTAAGGTCAATAAGCATCTCCTGTCTTTGCGATAATCATATTTCGTTCTTGTTAGTTCCTTACATCAAGTGGCTTCATGCCTTGTCTGGAGCGATTTCCTTAAAAACAAAAAAAAAGAACTAATTTTGTATATGCATTAGTAATATTAACTTCTTGCTGACTATTTTCCTCCTACCTATAGCCTTGATCTTTTCAAGACTAAGGCCAATAAGCATCTCCTGTCTTTGCGATAATCATATTTCGTTCTTGTTAGTTCCTTACATCAAGTGGCATCATACTTTGTCTTAAGCGATTTCCATAAAACAGTTCCACAAGGGTATCGTAGAAACAAATGAGATAAGCTATTTGTTGTCACATCTGTGCTGGTGCATCAATCACTAGCTTCTCCTACTTAGACGGGGTCCAAAAACCAGTATGTAATCTAACAGGTCCCACACTATCTACCAAACTGTAGTCCATGTCCTATCGCTGTGCTTGTTTTACAAGTAGTCTAATGGACTGTGCTCTGATGAACTTGCTGTACTAGTGTTCCCTTCGACGCAAATATTCCCGACTGACACGACAATAAACAAAACCCCACCCCTTCACTGTAGAGGTTCCCAGATGTCAGAAGGCTTTCTAATCTTACTAGCTTTTGGCTAAGATCAAAGTGTAGTATCTGTTCCGATGGATACTGCACCCCATAGACTGGTATTATATTGGCCTTCAGGGCTTGAATTACGCCGGTCTATGGGTCTGTCCTGTGCAGTTCTAGGAGGTCCACCCTCCCAGGCTTTGCCTTCCCTCTTTGGGGAGGAGTAAGTTTATTGTTTACTGACTTAGGTGCCCCTACCGGGGAATGCCGACGGGGCTGCCCAGGCAATTTTTAAACCCCACTTTCCCGACCCGACCTTGGGTCACATCTTACTTGTGGGAGTAAGATAAAAACTGGCCTTGTGCCTCACTCCTGGAGAGGAGTAAATCAATACTCTACTAGCTTATTTCCTCAAACGGCTAGCCTTTTGAAATTCCATCCATGTTTCCCTGACTGTACCAACATGCAGACATTTTAATGCCATTTGAACAAACATCTCGCAGCACAACTCCCTACTTAGGATGCTCCTATAGATATGGCACCTAATCTACAGTAGTCCCTTACGTCTCAGTTGCAATGTGCCTTGTTTGGGGTGAATCAAAATAGAAAAGAAAAGTATCAAAAGCAAAGACAGAAATCATATCTTTCAACTAAAAATGAAATCCGCGTGTGTTCATCAAAATTTCGACTTGGAATTAAATATTTGTGTAGCAAAAGACAGGTACCACAGGTTTCACATTAGAGAAACGTGTTCCACTATATCAAATGGCTCCGAAAATAACAGTTACTAGTTTAAAGGACATTTTGCCTTGATTTACCTTATGTCTATTCAACCTTGCAATTAATAGATAAATAAATGATAAACTGATGCAGCAATTATCTGTTTTCGTTTCGTTTACATTTATATGATAGGTTCTATACGATATTGTTTATTCTTTACATTTGAGTCTAGATTGTTCTTATGTGTGAATGAAAGTATTATAAACAAACACTATGAACTTACTTTAACATTATCGAAAATTTTCATAAAAAGGTATTAATTTTTCCTTAAACCAGTTATTCAAATATATATATACTATGATAGTTAGTACGTAAACTACGATAAAAATGAAATGAGAAAGGGATAGTACATGAATTTGGTTTTTCGCAAGAGTTGCTTGAAACATGTAAATTATTTTAAACGATACTAAACGTTAGAAAGGTTGATAAATTCTACTCTGGATAACTCGAGGTAGGGCATCATACCTACTCATGTACACACATATTTGTATATCCAAATTTTAATAACGTACACATGTTCTACGGCTAAAAATGAATGTCGAAAAATTGTTTCTGGACGAATATGTAATTAAATATCATTCGATCTAGGTAATTCTTTATGGCCGTACATTCACACAAAATCATATTAATGCGGGTATGCCCCATTAGTCGATACTTGTGCATTTTTTAATCCTTGTCTTTACAAACGACATCTCTGATGTAATTGCGTTCGAGATGGGTATATTTGCTGAGGAGACCACGCTCTATTCTCGATGTCTCCTCAACATAATTATCCACGATAAACCAGACTAGTAGCACCAATTCACTATAAAAGTCCTCAGATGCCGGAAAACTTTCTACTCTAATAGCTTTTTTCTTCGGACTGTTTTCCTTTGAAATTCTCTTCTTGCTCCCTGTTTCCCTGACTGCACCAACATGCAGAAATATTATGACAATAGATCCCTGTTATTAAGCGTCCTTACGAGTAATTCAAGCTTGGTCCATCCAATCAATGTTGTTCCAAATCCTTTCACACGGTTCACTTTTAATTGATAATCATTCCATCTCATTAATCATTATCCTCGAGTGGCTTTTGGTCTACGTAAATGGTGGTGAATCAGTCAAAAAATATTCCAAGTAATTAGAATAAGCAGATCTGGGAGTTTATGTTTACATTATATACACTCATATCTATGTGTTAAAAGAAAGCTGAATTTCAGTTTTATCGAGTGCTTATACTACTGGAGGTAATCTGCTCTATCCAGGCAGAGGTTTTAAATACAGGATGTTTGATTGATGATACTGTTATTGTTGCTATTGCTGCTGCTGGTGTCGTTGTTGTTGTTGTTGTTGAGGTTGTTTTTGTTAATCGAGTCGGACTTCTGTAAAGAGCTCGCTAAATTGTGACTCAGAAATGTCTCAGGATTTTACCTGGAGCAGCAAGGCTTAGTTATTGCATGCAATTCGGTGAAAGTTTGAGCTAAAATGCACAAAAGAATGGCAAAGAAGCAACATAGCTTCTTTCACTTTCTTTTTTTGTCACACGCGGATGCAGAAAGAACTAGAGGACTACATATCCTGATGCAGACTCCGTCTGGATGTTCACCAGAGCCCTATTCACTAGGTTGCTGCCCTAAAACGAACCTGTCTCTCATGGATGGTCCTGCCAGGAACTGAACTTCCAGACGGTATGGCTCAAACAATACCACGTTGCCAGTTGAAAGTTACGAGGGAATTTTATGATGCTGAGAATTAATACTATCTGTTTTATTCTCAGATTATTTAGATTGCAGTGTTTATTTGGTGCGTAGCGCGACGTATTCGAGGAGAAGGTATTTTCTATATAGAACTGCTTGGGTTGCTGGTGGAGTGGGTCTGAAGATGTAAAACTTGAAACCTGAAGTGAAAGCAATAAATCACTGATTACTGATCTCGAAGTATTACGACATTGTGTGTGTCTGTGATTTTATCTCCATTGACATCGAAATTTGTGTCACTTTCGCAATCCAGATAACCTAGGCGCTAATTAAATTAAGTTAAATCTATGGCTTTTTTACATTTCTTTGTTTTATATATAGATATTATTTGTTTTATTACATTCATTTTTCTTTTCACTCTTTTTATTGTTATTTTGATCTTTAATAGTGACCATAATCTCACTTTAAGGCGTAGACAATACTCCGATAATTATTTATTAGTCGTAGAATATGTACATATGTGTGTGCACGCGTGCGTAAATGCGTGTCATTTAGCACCGTGATTAGTGGCATTTTTCATAGCCTGACAACAGTTTATCTAATGAAATTATTTATTATTAGTTAACAATAGTACTTGGGCATGTAATCAAGATATACAACAAAAAATAATGAATGTACAGAATCAGGAGGGTTTTAGGATACGTGCCTTCGCGATAAATTAACAGAGAAAAATCGATCATGCATGCTTGAGGCGTCTGTCAATTCTGGTTCTGTTTGTGCTGGAAGCCCGCGAACTGCCTTCATGAATAGGGGACACAATATGATACTTTAAAGCATAGGCGATACTCCGACGGTTGTTATTAGTCCCTATTAACTTGGCCCCCTAAGAGGGCAGAATTAGACATAAATTGTCTTTTTTAAGTGAGGAAAACCGAGCTCCCTAAAAAGGGCAACTCTAGATGGGAATAAAAAAATAATTGACTTAGACTAGAAGACCCATTTCTTTCAGCGGCCGATGACAGTAAAAGATGAAGCGTAATATCGGTACAGATACTACACTTTGCTCAGTGTACAACTTACATTTACAATATTGGAACTTGGATATACACATAAGTGTGTGCATGTGTACGTATTTGTGTGAGATTTGGCATCGTCATTAATGCCATTTTTCACAATCTGGCAACAGTAGAGCAAATGAAATTACTTACGTCCTGTACATGTGACGAGCTGTGTTTCCTTCACATTTGACGAACATTTAGCGCAACGGACTCCCTGTCGTTTTAGAAGGGTTATCTAACAAGAAGATCGTCGTTCTTCCTCGTGATTCGCTGTGAAAAGACTTAACAACAAAAAGCCGGATTTTCTTTAAAAAACAGAATTTTAATTTGAATTAATCTTATTGCGAACATTTATAAAGCTCGATGCCCACCTTCGAAAACGCCAGCAATGTATTGTGTTTGAATTCAATGCTAATCATTAGTGTTATTCAATGTCATATTGAACGGTGGCTTTTGAATCGTTAACCATATCGCAATGAAAGAATAGAAGTCTTCTTAATTTTTGCTCAATGGCAGCGAGAATATCGGATATTAGGATGATAAAAGGTTCCCAATAATTCCTGACCACAGACAATGCGTTTCTTTTCAAGTCGTTTGCAATCGATTTACAAAGTGAATTGCTTAAGTTGGTAATTCTTAGGTATGTATTTACGTCCTTAGAATAAATTTATTTAAATATTTTTGACACGAGTGTACACCCTTCATAAAAAATTACGGAATAAAAAGAATTCTTCGCCAGTGTTCGCACTAATATTTATATTCATATAAAGTAACGACTGAATTGGTGTAGTTAAAATAGAAATAACAAAAAAATGAATATGTAAAAACTGGAAATATTTTAAGAAAACAATACATGAATCAGTATTGAAAGCAAAAAGAAGAATTTAAAAAAAAACGTGTCAATATGGAAATAGATTTGTTTTCACAATTCCTCTAAATAATTTTAATTAATTCGTAATTTTTAATGGCTAAATTTCTTGTGACGGAACGATAATATATATATATATATATATATATATATATATATATATATATACATATATATATATATATATATATATATATATATATATATATATATATATAAATACACAAATACACATTGCACTTTACTATAGAGAAACGTCCCTTTCAAATCTGTATGGGATGATTGATTCGTCAGTCGACTTCAAAGATACTACAGCCGAATAAACGTGTTATTGATAAATCGTTTGAATTCAAGACGGATGACTTCTCTCTATTGATTTAGTTATTGTTACACCGGCCGTTCTTACACAGGAGAAACTGCACCGGTTGTCACTATAAATAGTGCGAGTCACCAGAGACACAGAGAAGACAAAGCACAGTCTTGTAACTGTCTAGCCAAGTGCTAGTCACTTTCTTACTTTGTTAATACACTTGTTAAACCAACCCTCGACTTGACTTCCTTTATTTATTATTTACTGTTGGACAACTTCACAACAGTTATCAAATATATTTATGTTTTGATAATATTTGATGAGTTTTACCACAGTACACTTGAATAATTATTAAACTAAATATTTATGAAAAATCATATTATTTTAATAGACACTGTATTTACGAGATTTATAAAAACAATTTATGCCTACAATTTATTGTATATATATACATATATATATACATACATACATATATATATATATATATACATATATATATATATATATATATATATATATATATATATATATATATATATATATATATATATATATATAGTAATCCAAGTAAAGTAAACATCCACATGATAAAAATCCAAAGAATTAAAACCGGACTTATAAAGAGTGCTCAATATCAAATAGAGCTTAAGTATATATATATATATATATATATATATATATATATATATATATATATATATATATGAGTTTGCAATCAGATAACATGTCATCATATATAACCAAACAAGTAAAATGAGTTATTTCAATAATACTTCATCATTTTATTTCTATTTTCATGAGGATCGTTGATTTTTCGCCGTCGTATTCAAAATAAAGTGTAAAAGTACATTTCTATTTTCATTGTCTAAATGTCTCTTCTGTTTGTTTTCATTAAGAATAGATACATTTAAAAACGTTTATGTTTTATTTGTATATCGTCTTAAGATTTGTTGTTGTTTGTCGTATGATAAGGATGCTTATGATCAAAGGTTTGTTCAGCGATGAGATAAGTAGCGACTTAAAACCGAACGAGTTGGGATCAGTAGAAAAATGTGAGGTTTAACGAGATGATGAAAATAAACAAGAATTAAGATGGTTGGTTAGGGTTAGGGTTAGTCAGTGGAATATAGAATAACGAAAGGAAAGAAGGAAACACAGGACCCAAATGAAGGTAAACAAGGAAGAAGCAACGATGGAAATAGTATAAGAAAAAAGGAAAGAGAAATTGCAATGTCAAAAGATGACAAAGAAAGCGAAGTAAAACATTAGATACATTAATAGAAAGAGAGAAAGCAAAAAAAGGAAAGAAAGAGACAGTGAGTAAAATATATAGTGACATAGAAGAAAACAATAGAAAAGACTGAAGATAAATAAATAGGAGGAAAAGACATAGAATCACGGAGAGCAACGTAAGAAATACAGAAGAAAAAACATATAAACGTGTATGAGAATACAAATGAAAAGCATATGAAAAAATAAGAAGAAACATATAACGAAACAAAAACGTATTTAGAGATACAGTCGAAGTAAGAAGGGCAGAAGAAAACATACAAAAAAACATGTAAAGACAGAAGGAAATACATATAGAAACACAAGAATAAAAGAAAGAAAGATTAAAATGAACATAAAAGAGAGGGAAAACAAGGTAAAAAGAGTGTATGAAAAACGAATGGAGAAATTACAATGACAACCGATAACATAAACGCGAGTTAAAAACAGATACATTAATAGAAAGAAACAAACAAACAAGAAACATAACATATAGCAACATAAAGGAATAGAAAGAAGTATAAAGCGAACGGATAGATAAATAGGCATAAAAGACATCTAGAAGCACGGAAGACGACTCATATAATACAAACAGAAATATAAAGATACATATACAATATATATTAGGAAGGATCTAACAGAAAGATATAAAAAGGTAAGGAATATAGAAATATAAAAATGTCAGGAAACAAGTCAAGAATATTTTATGAAACATATAGCAACACTGATGACGTAGAAAGACAGATGGAAAGATAAATATAATGAATCGGTAAAAGAATATATAATGAAAGATATAAAAGAACAAGAAAAGATGTATATAAATCTAGACGATAATATAAGACAGACAGAAATGTTAAAAAAAAACATCAAAGAAAAACATAAAGAAACACGAAAATGCATAGAAACATAGACGGTGAAATAAGAAACATATAAGGAAATATACAATGTAAAAGACAGGCGCTGAAGACAGACAGAAAGAAACATATAGAATATATAACGGATATAACATGAAAAGACATATTGAAATACGACAGATAGAAAATACATAAATAAACTGCAGACAACATATAAAGAAACATATATAGAAACAGGAAAATACATGTAGAATCACAGACGCTGAAGAAAGACATGTAGAAAGAAAAATATTAAAATATATAAAGTGAATAGATAAGGTTTCATAAGGAAACAAAAAGAAACACAATAGTAACATACACGTTGAAATAAGACAAGCAAAGAAACATAACATACAGCAAATGAAACATATAAAGAAACACGAAAAATATATAGGAACACAGATGATGAAATAAGATAAGAGATGAAAACAATTTCTGCAATCACTTAAGAAAACATATAAACATATAATAAAACAGGAAAACACGTATAAAAACACAAACTAGGAATTATGAGAGACAGAAAGAAACATACAAACACCAAAAAAAACAACAGGGAAACATACAAAAGAATATATAAAAACAGACGACAAAATAAGATAGACATGAATAAAAAAAAATTAAAAAAACAATATAAAAACATCTAGAGGTACAAGTTAGGCAAATGAAAACACTGACGAGGAAATAAAACAGGCGGGGTGATATCAAAACATCATAAAGATATTTTTAAATACAAGAAGCATATAGAGATATAAACAAGAAGGGACATAAAAAGTTGTAAGGAAACATTGAAATGGGAAACATAAAGATACGATTAAAGAGGCAGAAAAAAACATTTAAGGAAACATATAAAGAAATACAAAACGAAACTAGAAAAGACATATAAACAAAGACGATGAAATAAGACGGATGATAAGAAACATATAATAATATATAAGGAAACTGATTAAGAAACAGTAAATTCGATAGAAACACAGAGGATAAAGTAAAATATTCCGATGAAAAAACATAACAAGCATGACAGGAAACAGGAAAAGAAACATATGAATAAATAAAACAGAAAATATCGAAATGAAATCGAAAACACTGACAGGGAAATAACATCACAAAGAATTTTTTAAATGCAAGAAGCATATAGAGATATAAACAAGAAGGGACATAAAAAGTTGTAAGGAAACATTGAAATGGGAAACATAAAGATACAATTAAAGAGACATAAAAAAACATTTAAGGAAACATATAAAGAAATACAAAACGAAACTAGAAAAGACATATTAACAAAGACGATGAAATAAGACAGATAATAAGAAACATATAATAATATATAAGGAAACTGATAAAGAAACAGTAAATTAGATAGAAACACAGAGGATCAAGTGAAATATTCCGATGAAAAAAACATAACATGAAACAGGAAAGGAAACATATGAATAAATAAAACAGAAAATATCGAAATGAAAACGAATAGTCAATAATACGAAAAGGTGATGAAACACAATTGATAGAAAAGGCATGAAACCAACTTACAAATAAATAAATAAATAAATAACGGAAAAATATTTTTAGAAATGAAAAATATATAAAACAAAAACATTAAAATAATATGTTTAAAGGATGAGAGAAAAATATATAATAAAACATATAAAGAAAAAGAACTTAAATAGAAATTAAAGATAATGTAAAGGACAGTAAAAAAGAACATTTAAAAAAAAATGTTATAATAGAACATAGAAAGAGACAAGTAATAGAATGATAGCAAATACAAATTAAGTAAAATAAAATGGAAGAGAAAACAAAAAGAATTTTAAAAAAGAAAGAAGGAAAAAGGTTAACAAAATTATAATAAATAAGACACAAATCTAACAAAGTAATAAAAAGAAGGAGGAGTTTCAAAATATATGTTATAATAGAACATAGAAAGAGACAAGTAATAGAAAGATAGCAAATACAAATTAAGTAAAATTAAATAGAAGAGAAAACAAAAAGAATTAATAAAAAGAAAGAAGGAAAAAAAGTTTAAAAAATTATACGAAATAAGACACAAATCTAACAAAGTAATAAAAAGAAGGAAGAGTTGCAAAATATATGTTATAATAGAACATAGAAAGAGTGAGTATGACAAGTAATGAAAGAGAGCAAATAAAAATTAAGTAAAATTGAATGGAAGAGAAAACAGAAAGAAATAATAAAATGAAAGAAGGAAAAGATTTAAAAAATAGAAGAAAGTAAACAAAAGAAGAAATAAGAGACACAAAAAAGATATAAAGTAATAAAAAGAAGGAAGAGTTGCAAAATACAAACATTAGAAGAAAGTAAAAGTAAACAGAAAAGTTAATAAGAGACACAAACTGAAAAATGAAGAAAGAGTTGCAAAATACAAACATTAGAAGTAAGTAAAAGTAAACAGAAAAGGTAATAAGAGACACAAACTGAAAAATGAAGAAAGAGATGCAAAATACAAACATTAGAAGAAAGTAGAAGTAAACAGAAAGTTAATAAGAGACACAAACTGAAAAATGAAGAAAGAGTTGCAAAATACAAACATTAGAAGAAAGTAAAAGTAAACAGAAAAGTTAATAAGAGACACCAACTGAAAAATGAAGAAAGAGTTGCAAAATACAAACAGAAGAAAGTAAAAGTAAACAGAAAAGTTAATAAGAGACACTAACTGAAAAATGAAGAAAGAGATTCAAGGTACAAGCATTAAAGGAAGGAAAAGCAACACAGAACTATTCACAAAAAGAGGGAAAATAGAAATAAAAGACATAAATCGAAAATAATGTGCTCAAATTATTTAAAAAAACAGAAAGTGAAAATTGACAAAGAGAAGTAAACTAAATAAATGAAGAAATAAAAAATAATTATATGATGAAACCAAATAAATAAATGAATATGAAAATCGTAAAAAGGAAGAAACGGAAAAAGAAAAATTCAAATCATCAGCAGAAGAAGAGGTAAACAGAAAAATGAAAATTAAAAGAAAATGAAAATAAGAAATAAAAAGTCACAGAAAACAACGGATTTACAGAAATAGAAAAATGCAGAAATTGAAATAAAGAAATAGAAAAAGGGTAAGAAAACACAGAAATTGAAAGAGAGAAATAGAAAAAGGGTAAGAAAACACAGAAATTGAAAGAAAGAAATAAGAAAAGGGTACGAAAACACAGAAATTGAAAGAAAGAAACCTAAAAGTTAAGACGAGGAAAGAAAGAAAGACATTAAAATACACACAAATTACAAGTAAAAACTATAGACACAGTAAAGGCACTCATGAATTAAAAGACCGATTAAATTTAATAAAGAGCTAAAACACAACAATTGCAAAAAATTAAATGACGTAAACCACATAAATTGAAAGAAGAATCTTTAAATAAATATAGAAAAAAGTTAGAAAGGAAGTTATAATAAACGTTGCTCTTCTTTAATTTTTCCACAATAGATTGTCTGTGTTTATCTTTAAGAATTCAGGAGAGTAAATTCAGAAATCCATATTATTATTTCTCAGAATACTGACAAGTTCAGCATAATCTTATTTCGGAATCCTTCTAAGTTTGTTTCATTTCTTGGAGTTCTCCAGTGTCTCTACAAGAATCCTATTACCAATATCCTTATATTCTAATATTTACCGACAGAACCGTCTTCTCGACTGTTGTGAAGTTGTTCCACAGTAAATAATAAATAAAGGAAGTCAAGTCGAGGGTTGGTTTAACAAGTGTATTAACAAAGTAAGAAAGTGACTAGCTGTTGGCTAGACAGTTACAAGGTGGTGCTTTGTCTTCTGGTGACTAGCACTATTTATAGTGACAACCGGTGTAGTTTCTCCTGTGTAAGAACGGCCGGTGTAACATCGACCATACCCCAGTTTTTCTGTCTCGGTCTTAATCGTTTTTATTTTATTTCCTCCAATATCTAAAGTTCTTATTGCAGTGGAGCTGAAATGTGTTTCTGTGTGTATAGTGTTGGTGTGCTGGTCATTCTTTCTCGTAACCTCGTGTTCGTCATTCCGGTGATCCTGTTCTCTTAGTTCCTCGCGTGTTCTTCCTATTGGTGACTATCTCTCGTAATCTCTTATTCCTACTTCTTTATTTACTAATGAGTCACCGCTTATCAAAAACAAACGATACTCGAGGATAACATTTAATGAGAAGAATAGATTGTCAATTAAATGATGAATAATATTATGAGAGGATTGAAAATGGCGAATGGAATGTACAAAGTTTGATTACATATTGGTGAGTTTTATGATAAATATTTGTTAGCATTGGATTAGAACACGCCTATGTTGTACTTTGCAAAGAAGCAGCCCTGTAGTAACGGATGCTACAAATAAAAGGTTTCTAGAAATAAGCTATGTTAATGGAAAGTCTACATGGTACAAGGTAAACAGAGAAAGAATTAAGTTATTTTCAGTTGTGGTAGTGAGACGAGTTCTTGCTCTTAATATCTTATAAGGATAAACCAGAAAGGAGAGTTTAGTCGAGCATCTTCTATGGAAATAACGAAAGAGTGGAAAAAGACTAGCAACGCTTCTTCTATGGTAAAGAGAGTATAGAGAACAGAAGAGATGATTATCCACTAGATTGCGAAGTTTGTTTAGTACTCTGTCAAGACAAGAAAGATTCCCTAGATGTGGTAGCAGTACTCGTGTCTGACTCTTATTTTCGTCTCTCGCGTATGCTGTACCTCTTGTTTCTGTTTGTCATTTCTGTCTGTTTTTTAAGATCTAAAGGTCCCTGGTTTCCCTCGTTTCTTTTTTCGTTTTTTTTTTGTGCAGCTCCACCATTGAAGTTACCTGAGCAGAAGATCCTGATTCACTTCTAGTTTCTTTCAGAGTGAAAGATCAAAGAGTAGTTAACAATGAAAAGCTGGCTCGAAACGGAAATGCAATATATTAGGTAAGGTGAGTTAAATAGTGAGAATAGATCGAGTGAAAAGAACAGTAAAACCATAAAGACTTTCTTATGGCATCTCAACCCTTTTGGGGTTATTTAACGCTGGAACACAATATCTATTACAACCAAATTTATTGATTGTTTTTTCTTGTCTGTTTACGGCATATCAACCCTATCCTCGCTATTTAATGATGACGGAACACAATATCTGCTGTAACCGAATCCTTCTATACAATTAATTGAACACTTAGTGCAGTTCGGCCCAAGCGAGCTGCGTGGGCGCCCATAATTTGTGGGGCACTCTGCCGCTCGATACCCTTCACCTCTACAGGTCCAGCAGATCGATACCTGTCTAGCCGGAGCGGGCCTATAGTTTCCGTATTGAAGGTCGCGTGCCTTTCTTTCGAGAATAGGACTTTGCCTCCCCCCTTTTCCCATTCAGGGCCCCGGACTCGCTCTACTCCCCACCGTGTTCCTTATACTCCTAAACCTTTTTTCTCTCTCGCCCTTCTCTACGTCCATCCTTGCTAAACTTCCTACTATGTCTTCTTCCTATCGCATTCTTCTAGTTATATTGTTACCATCTTCACAACAGAACTACCCAATTCCGTGCAAAGTTGGGCAACAATCTATACAATGACCGAGTACAAAACTGAGCAAAAATGAACATGGGAAACAAAGAGTCACTTATCCTCTCGTTCGGCGGTGCGCTACTTATGTGGTCTTCTGCTGATTGGTGGCCGTTCTAGCGAGCTTGCCCATGCCTTATAGTCGATTGACTAAAGTCCGCGATCTGGCTGTGTTCTCAGAGTTCTTTAACTATATGTTCTTTTTTTCCTTAAAAAAAACGGTCTTCCCGTTGGTCTATTTTTTGTCTTTTTCTTTTTCCTTCTTGAAACCGTCTATTTCCTCTTCTGGACCGATATCGGAACGATACCAAAAACAATGTTCTGCTGATCGGAAAAAAATGTTGTCTACTGGTCAAGTTGTTTATGGTTTCTCGGTCTAAACTGCACCAGCTGGTTGTTACCGTACAACTAAAATGTAGCACTCCTGAGTAATCAACAAATTACAAAGCCAGGTCGTTCGATAATATCAAAGTTTAGCTGCGTGTGTTAGTCGGATCGACGGGCGCTAATAATTCTGGGCGTATTGATCGTTGTCAGCGAAAATCTGTACTAAGTTCGAGACGAGAAAAGAACATACATAGACTAGTATGTCGGGTTCTGTACAGAGCGAAGTTCTTTCGTCCGAATTTCGCGTAACTGACGGTCTCACCGACTGACAGCATCAGCGGCCGACGGCCTCTTACTAACTCACTTTTACGTTGACTGTGACTAAAATGTTTTTATCGGGACATACTTCGCCTCTAACCGGAGGAGGGGTTCACGGTGGTCTCCGATTTTATCCTGAGAAATATAAATTTTATTGCGTTTATCCAGATCTTTAAAAAGTAATTTCGACACAGCTGCCAAATTTGTTTATGACCGTTTAGTTTTTATTTCGACAACAGCTGAGAGGTATCAGGACTGTCTTGCAGGGTCATTAACCAGCGTCCATCTCGGACAACACACTTAAGACCAATTGACCCGATTCTGAAGCCGCTAACTGACCGCAAATCTAACTCCCACTGAGTTCAGCTGTCACTCTCATGTCTACTTTGAGAAGTTCATTGTGTTTGTTCTTTATCCTTTGATAAGCCTATAAAATAATCATTCGGTTTCTTTCTCGCATTACCAACTGTACGGTACGTTCAGAGATTTTTAAGGATTTCTGTCTGTCTATTCATACTGATTGTAATTGCACTATCGACCTTCGTAGGCTCACGGTCAACTCATACCGGCGCTGCCCGACACTGTCACATTTTAGGCGACACGTGTGTTTTTGTGACCTTTCAACTTGGATGTTTGTTTGGTGGTAAACACACTTTATTAACTTCCCTAAAAAATAGAAATGGTTCGGAAATTGGAGAGATATTTAACTTTAAATGTATATGAAACGAATCCCCCGCTTTAAATTCTGGCTATTTTTCTTCTTTCCGTTTTCCACGGTGTTCGCACGTAATCGCCCTAAAAATCAGAATCTCATTTTTGTGGTTAGCGGGGATTAATAGAGGGGGTTAATCTAAAAATTTACCCATATTTTATTGTTTTAATCTTATACGTTTTTCAACTATACGTCTCTATTTTATTTTTATTTTACGCAATAGATTTTAGATGTGTTTACCTTTGCTGTGAAAATTAAATAAATAACTTTTTTTAAATTATCTAACTAAGGAAATACCTTATTTTTAAGGTATAAATAAAAAAATGTTAAAAGTTTAGGTATTATTGTATGTTTACACCGTCACATACCCCGATAAAATGGCATTATACTTTTTGGGGCGATGACAGAGGACTACCCTGAAATACTTAGCAGAAAGAGAAAACAACTACGGACTTAGTTTAGAATTTAAAGTGGGGGATCAGTTTTGTATATAAATCTAATGATCCTTTATAGTCGATTACGTGTGATTTTACGACCTTGGCAGTTGTACTTAGGGTTAGTGCTCAAATATATATTAGTTAACAACCCTTACATCGATCCTAAAATGTAGAATCTCATTTTTAAGAAGGGGTTGTAATTTAGTTGAGTGTTTATCTACAAATTTACCAAAGTTTGTTGTTCAAATTTTGGCATTCTCTGAGTAAAAATACACCTCCCAATTAATTGCTGCCCAGAAAGCGAGTAGCTTTTGCTAATATATATATATATATATATATATATAGTATTTATAAACAAATATTAAATTATTAATACCTACAGACGCTAGCGTTTCAAGCTTATTGCTCTCATCAGTGTAGGAAAGTAATAAGTTCAGACGGTCGGGAAGCGCGAACCCGCTTCACAGAGTCAGCCTAGAATCTGCAAGCAGTCGCCATATCCACTCGGCCAACGGAAACTGTCACGTAATTAAGGGAAATTAAGATCTATATGTACCTAGAAGCGGGCACAGATAGAAGACTAGTCGAGAGTGTTCGACGAACGTATTCGGAACTTTGCATTAGAGCTTTTTGACAGTCTATTTTTAACATCCCCGAGAGTGCTCAACTTTACTTTCTTAAAGGGGCTTAGTATAATATTTATAAACAAATATTAAATTATTAATACCTACAGACGCTAGCGTTTCAAGCTTATATATATATATATATAGAGAGAGAGAGAGAGAGAGTATAGCGTAGTGCGCTTACTATGAGAGAAAAGTGTATATTTTGTAAAGTGAGTCCACCAACATTTATTAATTTTTTTTTTTATTTTAAAATTTAATCATTTTATCATTTTATAATTTTATAACACGTTTCGAGCATCTTGGCTCTCTTCAGATATTTTTAGTTGGTAAAAATGGGTTTGTTTTTAACAGGTTGGCATTTCTGCACAATGCGCGTGAGCGCGTGTGTGTGTTTTCATATCATTGGCTTCTCTGTGTCAAATATATAGGTTTTAAGCATTTCTGACCTTTAACTCCGTGGGTCATCTTCGCATGTGTATTTTAGTTCATTTTTTTCTAATCAAGGGTAGAATCGCTCTTGAAGTTTATGATTCCTGTCGTCCATATTTCTGCGTATTTGTGTGTGAGGAGAGTATGTGTGTCTAGGTAAGTGCGTTGGTTTTGGTTTACGTACGTAGGTGCGTGCGCGCATATATGTGTTTTTGTTTATACACATACATATACGCACCCACCTCCAATTTTATACATATGTATGAACACACACACATTTATAGCCACACATATGTGTGCCATGTATCTGTTCTATGTATGCGGATGCGCGGATGCATGCGTGTGCGTGCGTATATGTGTACTTGTCCATATACACACTAACACACACGCACTCAAACTCGTTTTTATATTATGTAGATGTGTGTGATCTGTATGTTTTGTGAGTTGTTATGGTCTGTTCAATGCTGAGGTGAATTTTTGATTTGTTTTTTTTTCGTTATCATTTAATGTTTCGATTAGTCAGAATTTACGTTCAAATTCTTCAGTTCTGTTATATTACTTTTAGGAATTGGGCAGAATTCCTGGCGTAATTTTAGTATTTCTATTTCCTCATTTGTTAATATGTATGTGGATAAATTTATCATTTTGTGGTTTTATGTTGTATAATCTAAGAGTGTTGTTCGGGGAGGAGTTTCAACAAAAATGATGACGGCTGTTTGTTTCGTTGTTTTGGGGGAGTTTTTAAAAGCGTGATTAGTGTCTATATATGTTGTGTGTTTTAGAGGATTATGTTGTTTTTGAGGAAAATAAGTGTTGTGAGTGTTATGATGAGGGCTTATTTTTATATATTTGAATATTTTGCTATTGTGGGCTTGTTGTTTCGGGTTGAGATATCTTGGCAGAATCTGTTGATGCTGAACGAGGTGTGTATCGTTGCGTAGGGTTATGTAGGTAGGGATTGTCGTATGATGGCTTTGTTTGATGATATGAGTGGTGCTTGGAGTATTTAAGTTGCTTTTATTGGTGTGTGTGGAGGGGTTGTAGGGTCTGTTTTTTGTGTGCGGTGGAGTAGAAGGTTATTGTGTAATATGTGAATATTAGTAAAAACGTAAGCATATAATATTCATAGTGTCTTGAATTATGTGTGAATGTGTTTACTTATTCCCATTTATTTAATTATTAGTGTATTATTAATTCACCATTCACCTTTTCTTCTTTTGAAAGAGAGGGACTACTGCTGATAACGCCATAACCGAAATCATGAGTTTCAGTTTTGGATTGTTCACATCTACAACCATGCCGAAATTTGGACATTTTCGGACAAATCAAAATTAATATCTGTATGATTTCTCTCTATTGTTTCTTCAAACTGAGGAAGGTTTTCAATAAAGACGAAACGTTGATGAATACATAAATAACATAATGTTTGTTTTTTCTTTTTTCCTTATATATATATATATATATATATATATATATATATATATATATATGTGTGTGTGTGTGTGTGTGTGTGTGTGTGTAATTTTTGCTAGTATATATATATATATATAGGTTTTTCTAGTAAACTATAAAACTCTTATGATCTACTTATATTGCTTGCTTGCTTTTTGTCTTGTCATCGTTCACATATCCTCTGAAGTGGTGAGAGAATTGGAATGAGAAAATATGTATAAAAGAAGGAGAGAAAGAGAAAGGTAGGGGAAGACAGATGAGGACAAGGGGTCTATTGTGACATCACAATAAGAGTGAGGGACAAGAGAAGGGTGAGTGAAGAGAAGGTGGAGATGGATTATTGTAACATCACAATGTGAGAGAGTGGAGGGTGATACAAGGATAGAAAAGTATATATTAACATCATTATTTGTTCTGATTTGTGAAATCATTTTACTTTGTAATCCTTGTCAAATATGACTATCAACCGATGACAATATTCATAAAGTATATAGTTACTAATATACATTATCAACACTGACATAACGGATTTCGGGTGGTCTTGTAAATAGTAAAAAGAGGGTGCTGAAAAAATGAATACACAATGAAGGTAGGGAATAGGCAGTAAAGGAAGACAGGTAGCGAATGAAGAAGATAGGATTCAGTGAAGAGAATGTATGACACGCTTAAAATGTTGCGGAACTGACAACAGTTTCAATAATAAGATAGAGAGAAAATCAAAGAAAGTTCAAATACATTTAGAAAAAGTCGATCATACATCTAAATAAATGAATAACCCGTTGAGAAAACTCTTAAAACATTCCATCTCGGAATGGTGGAAATTCTGTCTTTAGGAAAAATATTTTTCAACAACGCTGTTACTATATATTTTTTTTACTTTTAATTAACATCATTTATTTTGTAACTCGTGAGCTTAAATCCGCGTATGTATGTTGTATATATATATATATATATATATATATTGCATTCGTATTATGGTTTCATTTCTATAAAGAAACCAATAATGCTGTGATATCTATATAATGATATAGTTACAATCTTACTTGCTTGATTTTGTTTCTACGTTCCTTATATATATATATACATATATATATATATATATATATATATATATATATATATATATATATATATATATATATATATATATATATATATATATATATATATATATATATATATATGTATAGTTTGGCAGCAAATTGTTATTAAGACAGGCTTCATTAAAATCCACGGAGTTCTGCTTTTTTGAGATTTTCTTGGTTAGTCGTTCGACCCTTCGACCTCCTGAAGATGGATGAGACGTCCGAAAGCGCTCGAGATTTGACTCAAACCATAACGATGGGTGTTATACTGCACTAGCTACTACCACATGATCGTAAAATCGCTCGAAGAGTCGAAAGACTTACCAAGAAAATCTAAAAAAAGGAGAACTCCGTGGATTTTAATGAAGCCTGTCTTAATATATATATATATATATATATATATATATATATATATATATATATATATATATATATATATATTTATTTTTAAATACAGATTTTAATCAGACATGGACCAGTGGTTTCTGGCAAGAAAAGGGTTTTAAATCCCCGATTCCGTCTTCTTCAGCATAGTCTGAAATAGTAAATGATGGAATTTCTTCAAAAAACATTTATAACCGTTATAAAACGCTATGGACAAAGAATTTGAAATGAGGGGCCGGCCAGACGCTAGGTCAGAAAAATAACCGTTAAGTAAGAGATTATATATATATCAACCTTGCAAGCGCTGTAACGAGATATTACTATATTCAAGAAAAAAATGTACCTTCTATTTATCCGAAAGGCGGCATATCTAGAAAGACTGATTGATTATTCTACGAACGTTGTCGAAATATGCCTTATATATATATATATATATATATATATAGAGAGAGAGAGAGAGAGAGAGAGAGAGCGACAGAGACAGAGAGAGAAAGAGAGAAATTAATTATTATACGAACTTATAGTGTATATATTTAGGTAGCAGTCTTTCATTTAAGCAAGCAGAGACTTGGAAGTGCAGCGACTGCTGGGACCTTGGGGAGGCTTATTGCCACCCAAATCCCAAGGAAGACCAATGGTCCTTACCAGCGAGAAATCAATAGTAAACGGCTGTTGTGATACTGCAAGTTTATTTGCGGTGGCTATCGAAAAGAGGTGAAGAATACTGGAAATATGGGGAGACTTGTTGTCACTCAGGTCTCAGGGAATATCACTGGTTGTCGGTGAGCAATCACTGATGACCTGTGTGAGAACTCCTAGTGAGTAAAAAAAATGATGATGATGATGATGATGATGATGATGATGATGATGATGATGATGATGATGATGATGATGATGATGATGATGATGATGATGATGATTGAAAAACGAAAAACTATAAAGACTAATTTGGCGCCAATGTTCTAATCCATGGCGGACGAATCCTGACAGCAAACGATTTGACAAGTAAAGCAGTAGACAATACGCATGCGCACGCTTCCGATCAACAAACCACTAATTACTGTCCTACATAAACGAGTCGCTTCGGTTTAACAGCCGACAACGTCCGGTGCGAGACTTACGATGCATGCAACGTCATTTTGCAATCCGCTATTTCCTTTCAGCGTCCGCAAAGACTAATCGACGAAACTGAAACTGAAAAAAGAGATTACATTGATTTCGTCTCTGTTTCGATTATCGCAACCATTATAAAGTTATCGAAATAGTTTAGCGGGGTCCGCTGTTCTGCGTTTATCACATCGAACTATGTATGCAACTATACTAACACAACTGGGAAAATCAATGATCACCTTAGCCATAAACAACAGAATGTAAATATGTTTCATATTACTCCAAAGTAATATTTGTTGGCAGTCAAGTCCAGATAGGATATAGTAATGACATGTCGTGTTAGGGGAACATACATATAGTAATGACATGTCGTGTTAGGGGAACATACATATAGTAATGACATGTCGTGTTAGGGGAACATACATATAGTAATGACATGTCGTTTTAGGGGAACATACATATAGTAATGACATGTCGTGTTAGGGGAACATACATATAGTAATGACATGTCGTTTTAGGGGAACATACATATAGTAATGACATGTCGTTTTAGGGGAACATACATATAGTAATGACATGTCGTTTTAGGGGAACATACGTATAGTAATAACATGTCGTTTTAGGGGAACATACATATAGTAATGACATGTCGTGTTAGGGTAACATACATATAGTAATGACATGTCGTGTTAGGGGAACATACATATAGTAATGACATGTCGTTTTAGGGGAACATACATATAGTAATGACATGTCGTGTTAGGGGAACATACATATAGTAATGACATGTCGTTTTAGGGGAACATACATATAGTAATGACATGTCGTGTTAGGGGAACATACATATAGTAATAACATGTCGTTTTAGGGGAACATACATATAGTAATGACATGTCGTGTTAGGGGAACATACATATAGTAATGACATGTCGTGTTAGGGGAACATACATATAGTAATGACATGTCGTGTTAGGGGAACATACATATAGTAATGACATGTCGTTTTAGGGGAACATACATATAGTAATAACATGTCGTTTTAGGGGAACATACATATAGTAATGACATGTCGTGTTAGGGTAACATACATATAGTAATGACATGTCGTGTTAGGGGAACATACATATAGTAATGACATGTCGTGTTAGGGGAACATACATATAGTAATGACATGTCGTGTTAGGGGAACATACATATAGTAATGACATGTCGTTTTAGGGGAACATACATATAGTAATGACATGTCGTGTTAGGGGAACATACATATAGTAATGACATGTCGTTTTAGGGGAACATACATATAGTAATGACATGTCGTGTTAGGGGAACATACATATAGTAATGACATGTCGTTTTAGGGGAACATACATATAGTAATGACATGTCGTGTTAGGGGAACATACATATAGTAATGACATGTCGTGTTAGGGGAACATACATATAGTAATGACATGTCGTGTTAGGGGAACATACATATAGTAATAACATGTCGTTTTAGGGGAACATACATATAGTAATGACATGTCGTGTTAGGGTAACATACATATAGTAATGACATGTCGTGTTAGGGGAACATACATATAGTAATGACATGTCGTTTTAGGGGAACATACATATAGTAATGACATGTCGTGTTAGGGGAACATACATATAGTAATAACATGTCGTTTTAGGGGAACATACATATAGTAATGACATGTCGTGTTAGGGGAACATACATATAGTAATAACATGTCGTTTTAGGGGAACATACATATAGTAATGACATGTCGTGTTAGGGTAACATACATATAGTAATGACATGTCGTGTTAGGGGAACATACATATAGTAATGACATGTCGTTTTAGGGGAACATACATATAGTAATGACATGTCGTGTTAGGGGAACATACATATAGTAATGACATGTCGTTTTAGGGGAACATACATATAGTAATGACATGTCGTGTTAGGGGAACATACATATAGTAATAACATGTCGTTTTAGGGGAACATACATATAGTAATGACATGTCGTGTTAGGGGAACATACATATAGTAATGACATGTCGTGTTAGGAGAACATACATCTCCATTAAATGTATATTAGGTAACAACTCTTTGTAAACGAATCAATGTCTTCATATTTTAATCAAATAAATATGCAATTTTAATAAAATTTTCACCGTGAAATCAATCAATTATATATATATGAGGCATAATTGTATTTATTTATACGAACATTATTTGACTACACATTTGCAAGCATATTTCGGTCAGAGTTATAAATAGCAATACCTCTTCGGGCCAACAATCTTTGAATACAGCTGCAGAAAACGGAATGAAACAACATCCGTCCTAAGATGTAATACGGCTGCCACGTCTGAAGAGGTTCCGCTAAAAGTACTATTTCCTGCATTGACAGAGTACAACCCGACTTCGCAATCTAGTGGGAGATGATCTCTTCCCTTCCCATTCAGACCCTTTCACAGAGAAGAAATATTGCTAGCCGCTTTCTACTGTATCGTTATGCTCATGGTAAATGCTTGACTAAGCTCCAATCCTTCGTCCCGTCTGTAAAACGTTCATAAACAGAATCCACTTGGCTACAACCACAGCAGAGAACTTTCGTTTATCTCTCTCTCTCTCTCTCTCTCTCTCTCTCTCTCTCTCTCTCTCTCTTTACCAAAAACCAAGCAGAAATTTCATGAACAAAGTTTATTTCCTTGTGCGTCCCATCTGTGGAACAAAACACCGTGAAGCTGCTTCCCAGCCAATTAAAACATGGTCATTTTCAAGTTTACTGTAAATAAATACTTCTTCATCCGTTCTTCCTGAATAAAAAGTCCTTCTCAATAAATTTTCTACTCAATCCACCTGTTGTTTCTAATCCTCATATGGTGGCGCTCATCTCCCAGTCGATATATTTTACCTTTGTCCTCGATAAGCAGTGACCATTTAGTATAAGAAAAGGTACACACTATCGTGTAAGATCCTGACTTACATGAATATGGAAGAGCCAGAAACAACTATCAGCAAATGCATTTATTCATAGTTAGGTTAAATATAATATATATTTTAGTTAAAATCGTCGCTTTTTTTTAAACGAAGACAGGCAATATTTAATTTACCAGTTCCCAGAAAAGTAGAAAGAGTACATGGGCACCCATTGAAAAAATTCGAATACCAATAGATCTTCATAAATGTATACACAACAACCAGAATTTTAAAAGATATATTCTACGATAAACTTTTTAATTCTAAACGAAATGCGATTTTCTAAAGACGCGTCTATTAAATGTTTTAGATGTTGACCAAAGAAAATATTATTTTAAACTTGAGCTTTACGGACCAAAGGAAACATTATTTTAAACACGTAGCTGAAGAGAATGTAAGAAAATTTTACTTAAAACTAGAGTTTGACAGACCAAAGGAATCATTATTTTTAACTTGAGCTTGATAGACCATGATAAATATTATTTTAAACTTGAGCTTGGCAGACCGAATGAAATACTATTTTAAACGTGAGCTTGACCGACAAAAGGAAACATTATTTTACACTTGAGCATAACAAACTAAAAGAAATATCATTTTAAACTATAGCTTGACAAAGCAAAGAAAATATTATTTTAAACTTTAGCTTCACAGACCAAAGGAAATAGTATTTTAAACTTGAGCTTGACAGACCAAAGGGAATAGTATTTTTGAATTAGGCTTGACAGACAAAAGAAAATAGTATTTTAAACTTTAGCTTCACAGACCAAAGGAAATAGTATTTTAAACTTGAGCTTGACAGACCAAAGGGAATAGTATTTTTGAATTAGGCTTGACAGACAAAAGCAAATAGTATTTTAAACTTGAGCTTGACAGACCAAAGGGAATAGTATTTTTAAATTGAGCTTGACAGGGCAAAGAAAACATTATTTTAAACTTGAGCTTAACAGAATAAAAGAAAATATTAGTTTAAACTTGAGCTTGACAGACAAAAAGAAAATAATATTTTAAAGTTTAGCTTGACAGACCAAAGGTAATATTATTTTACACTTGAGCTTGGTAGACCAAAAGAAAATATTATTTATTTCTTGAGCTTCATAGACCAAAGAGAATAGTATTTTAGCTTGACAGACCAAAGGGAATAGTATTTTTAAATTGAGCTTGACAGGACAAAGAAAACATTGTTTTAAACTTGAGCTTAACAGAATAAAAGGAAATATTATTTAAAACTTTAACTTGACAGACCAAAAGAAATAGTATTTTAAACTAAAGCTTGACAGACCAAATGAAATATTATTTTAACTTAAGCTTAACAGACAAAAGGAAAAATCATTTTAAACTTGAACTTTACAGATCAAAAGAAAATTGTAATTTAAACTTCAGCTTTACAAACTTAAGAAACGTGCATGCTTAAAATAACTTCACACCCTTTGAATCAATTTAATGTTTATTCTAAGCACCTACGTAGGCCTAATATGCGAACCCACACATAAGTTTCCACATGGTGTAACCAAGTAGTCTTTTAAATATAAAGATTTGACAAAATAATATTAAGCATGTCAGACCAACACACAAATGTTCTCTTAGAAGTGCGCTTCAGGCATCTAAAATGAAATAATATCCGAGTATACAAAGCAATGTCCACAAGGCATAACAGTGTAGAGTTTTAAATATAAAGATTAAACACGATAACCAGAAGCATGTCAGACCGACCGACAACGGCTTTCATGGTGATGCGAATACGTATCTAAAATGATATCCCCATTCTTGTCTTTCAGGCAGGCAAATGACAAAAATATTGGGCGAACTTTAATCATCTGGACTAAAAGCTTGCATTATCCTAATCAAAATGCTTGAAAATACGGTTACATCCATCTAATTAAAAAATCTCGCAATGTTAAAACACATTTTCTTTCAAATTTTTCGTAATTATTATGTCTCTTCTAATTAGATGAAACATAATTAGTCTGTAAAAAACATTCAAGTATATTTATTTAATAGAAAATGTTCAATGTGTTTATCTCTCATACATGTAGTACCATTTGCATTTCTATGATATATATATATATATATATATATATATATATATATATATATATATATATATATATATATATATATATATATATATATATATATATATATGGGAAAATGAAAAAGGAAAACCAAAAAATGGATGTTTTTTATGTGTACATCAACGTTTCGTCTTTATTTATAAGACTTCATCAGGATGATAAAATAGAGAAAAAATGTCATGCAAGTACAGATACATGTAGGGTAGATATATTGGGAGGAAAAATAAAATGAAATAATGGCCACTACTGGGTGGACGTCCGTACTTGTTGGAGAATAGAAATGAATGTTGAAGCATTTCTATTCTCCAACAAGTACGGACGTCCACCCAGTAGTGGCCATTATTTCATTTTATTTTTCCTCCCAATATGTCTACCCTACATGTATCTGTACTTGCATGACATTTTTTCTCTATTTTATCATCCTGATGAAGTCTTATAAATTAAGACGAAACGTTGATGTACACATAAAAAACATCCATTTTTTGGTTTTCCTTTTTCATTTTCCCATCACGTCGGATTACCTTCATCCTTCTCTTCTCATATATATATATATATATATATATATAATTATTTTCACAATCGGACATAATATCACAGCTCACCTAAACACAGAGTTCTGCCTCTTTAAGAGCTCATCAATCGGGCATGAGTACGTAAGAGGGCGAAACTCTAGTGGAAGATTAGCATGTGTATTAGCTGCGGTGTTATATTAGATGTGGAAATAATTATATAATCCCCTCACATTGTATACAATATATATATATATATATATATATATATATATATATATATATATATATATATATATATATATATATATGCAAACTCGTCTATTTGACAATATTTTCATTTTTTCTGGTGGTATTTTCTGTATTAAAATCAAAAAAATAATAAATGTCCCATAGGTGTCACAAACGTTTTCGATTCTTCGTCGAATCACCCTCACGTGTCAATGGCAAATGAACAAAAAAGCCGGAGAAAGAAGAAAACTTCCAAAAAGACAGCAGTTAAACGCACAGAGAACGTTTCCTCCCTGTTCTAGGAAAGACGTTGACAATTTTAATTCAGCAACGCCGGAGCGGCATCACAGAACAAAATCGCATTACGTTAAGCATCCTAAAATGTTGTCGCTGGTTTCATACGTGATTTCACTAACTGTAAACTGCTGTGTTTCCATGTAGACAGCTTCCGGTATTTTTTAAAAATTGGTTTCGGAATGTATTATTTTAGTGTTATTTACTAGAATTTGTCTCCAATAAGAAGTATGGCAGTTATGTCTCTGTGAGTGTTGGGAAACTGAGCTAGAGCCCATAAGATGCATGGCGAGGCGGCACGAGAGGGAAGTGGCTACAAAACCAACGTAACGATTAGCTTTATAACCACGATGGGGAGCTACATTCTCCTATACAGTACTCTATATGTACTAAAACTATTTTTCGAAAGATTTAATTTTAATCTTTGTGTGGGGATTGCTTTAATAGCTTAATTGTTTAGATATAAGTGATTATTTCAGCTACTGGTAAATCCATGATTATATCCCTTTGATTATAATTTAATTTAGCAAGAACCACGAAATAAGAAAAAATACAATTGTCTTCCCATAACTATTAGAACTTTCTAATACAGGGTGGGCAAAAATAAGGGTCCTATTTTTAAAAATTCATAACTTTTTTATTTATTGATTTTTAAAAAAATTTTTTTTTAGAATAAGTAAAGGACCCCTTCCGAAGTAAGCATGAGCCGTATTAGCCCTAAGGAACGTACCCTCATTTAGAAAACATTATTTTTGCTTAAAAAACTCAAAACAGTGTAAAAAACAATACTTTAGTTTTTGTAAGTTTTAAGAAGTGTTTTTCGGCTAAAATTTGTTTTGTTTATTTCAAAACATCTCAGAAGGGTCAGTCTACACACACATAAAGTTTGGTGAGTTTAACTTTTATTTTGTGGAAGTTATTCAAATTCAAGTTATTCAAATTTAAAAATAGGACCCTTATTTTGGCCCACCCTGTATTAATGTATAAACACTGAACATATATATTTATATACATATTCTCTTTATAAATATTAACAGAATTGTTACCTTGATTTTGTAACAACATATGATAGATGGACGGTAAAAGAGAATTCAAAAATATTTTGAAAGCAAAAATATGACAATTATATATATAGTTGTCGTCGAAGTAGAGGCAATTGTATGCATCTTTTTCTGAATAAAAGTTAGTCATTTTTTTCGTTTTGTCGTTATGAACGAAAAAAAGAAATCAATCAGAATGTTATATTTGTGTTTAGAAATATGAATTTTAGGAACAAAACAACTTTGAAAAAACTGTTAAAAGATTGCTATGTTTCTTTTATAAGACTCGGTGTATAAAGGAACATGTAAGTGTGAAATCTAAAGAATGTAAAGAAGAGACAAATTCTGAAGTAAAATATCGTAAAATATCGTAAAATATCGTAAAATATCGTAAACTACCGTAAAATATCGTAGACAAAATCAAATCAAAACATCTTCGTTTGACTAATATAACGTTTCTTTTTATTCCAAGAACTTTATCAACGTAGCAAAAAAAATGATTATTTTTATGCAGACGATGTATAGATGAAGGAAGGTAGCAGAGATAATAGTCAGGGTCAGAAGGGGGTAACATTTATGTGGCAAGTGTTAGGGGAAACCCGTGTTGTTTCGGGATGTGGTTGCATAGTAAATGCGATAATTCTGATGTTTGAGAAGACCCATCTGGAGAAGTTGGTGAAATCTGATGTACGTATGTAAAAGTATCTGAATTAAGTTTGGCAACCTCGTAACTCTCGCTTCCCTTATTTTGTCCTTTAATCGTCACATCCCATGAGCGATGTGTCTGACAAAAAGGAAAAATTGTTTTTTGTGTTGGTCGGAATATATCCATCTAACACTTAGTGTTGACTAGTTTTTGACCTTGAAGTAGTATTTTTTCTTCTTTATAGCTTCTTACATCAAGTGGCTTCATGCTTTGTCTGGAGCGACTTCTATTATCTTTTTTTAAATACTGTATAATAAAGTATAATTTTAATGAATAACCGCGTTTTTCGTAGACAAATACTGTATTAAGTAAATGGTTACTCATATACATGGGCTTGAAGTTTTTTTTTAATAAAAAAAATATGCCTCAAACAGGATTCGAACATGTGTTGTCTAATTATAAGAGTCGATTGTATACAGTGTTGTCAGAAGTACTAACACTTCTGTTAGATTAACACTATTAAAAAGAGGAACGTTTCATATATCTTATAGATAAAATAATGTGTTATTTTATCCGATTTCAATAAGATTTAAGAAATTTTCCCTAAAATTTCGCCCCTTAAAGCGTATCGTTTTTTAATGTATGTTTTAATTTAATTTTTTAATATTATTGATATTATCTTTTTTAATTTATATATATATATATATATATATATATATATATATATATATATATATACCATATATTTTATAGTTCTATTAAATGTTTCAAATTTTATGTCCTAATTGGATATATATATACTCCGCCCATGAATATTTTAGTGATTTGAGGTATAATTTCTTCTTTTCCCGCACTCATTTCCGTGGAAACTTGAAACGTTAATGTGGAGGTCCTTTCATCAACATAAATAACCTTATCTATTTTGTTTAAGTATTACCATTATTAGATAAGCTATGTTTTGTCTATGGTTTAAGATACTGTCATCTGCAGTTTTTTATTCATAAATGGTAGAAGTATATTGTGCCCTGAGATGCGCTTATGAATAGGTAGTATCTACTAATTGCCCCAGAAAGCCGCCGGTACGGATGACTAATCACACATAACTGTATAATATAATACATATTCCGATATATTAAACATTAAAGTTTTCCTACATCATAATACATTAAATACATCGTAGACAAATTCACACCAGCACAAACACATCATAAGACAACACACGCAAACACACATTGTACAAAGTACATAAATGCACATGTGGTTCCGTGTATATATATATATATATATATATATATATATATATATATGGGGGCGTGTATGAAGGAAATATGGGAAATATATGCAGTTCCGTTTTGCTCCAGGCACATCAAGGAGAAAAATATTTTTTACAGTGGTAGTAACTAGAGGGTTTTTACTGTGAATATTTTATAGGGGGGAGAGCAGAAGTTGGAGTTCAATCGAGGGCCTACTATGAAATAGCGATAGAGTAGAGAAAGACTAGCAGCGTCTCTTCTGTGAGAACACGGTTGTAGATACGAAAATAAGACAACCCCACTTGATTTTTAAGTCGATTTTCTACTCTGTCAAGACAGGAGATAACATCTGAGCGCCATTCCCTACATGTGGCAACAGTATTCCATCTTCGGGCATATCCTGCTCTTATTACGTCATGTATGAGATAATTTCTGGAGCAGTAGAAAGATCCAACTATTTTTCTATCGACCTTACAAGCAGATCTGATGGAAGTCTTCCCGTTAAGGTCTGAAGTAAAGTTCGGTCTTAGAAGCTTATCAAAATATACGGTATTCTCAAAAAGAGCGCCATCCATTTCAGCTAGGGCAAAATGGGTGTCTGAGCGTTTGTGCTGAAAGTAGAGCAGCTTGGGGTTAGATGTATGAAAAGCAACCAGACACTTGTTTTCCATTGCACAATCTCTTCAAGGTGGGATGAGAGAGAATCAGAAAGATCTGAATCATCATTTTTCTTAGAAGTGCTGCGATAGTTCAGTTTTCTACATAGATGTCAATGAATGCTTTTAGAATGGGATTTGGAAGATCATTGATGAATATCAGTGACGGGGTAGGCGCGGAATCGATCATAGGGGCACGCCGACGTTAATACAATAAGCTTCCGACTCCTGCCCATCAACGACTACTTTTATAAGCTTATCAGAGAAAAAGGGTTTCATGGTTGAGATAGCATTTCCAGATATTCTATAACTAGCAAGCTTATAAAGCACACATTTGTTTCAAATCCTGTTAAAGATTTTAATCTAGCAGGGCGAAATACATGTTGATTTTCACTGGGTAGATTTTTTTTTCTGAAGTGATTAACAACTTCTTGATTTATAATATATTGTAAAAAAAACTTACCCATGACACATAGGCGACTGATTGATCTTCCCTGACATACAGAAGACCGGTCTCCAAATTTTGTAAATACTCGGCAGACTGACGAAGTTTTCCAAGGTGTTTAGAAGAATGTATCCCTCAGGAAAAGACTAAACAGCGTTGTAAGAATAGAGATAGTTTCGGTTGCAGCTTCTTTAGTGCTATAGTTGGAATGTTGTCAAGACCAGTTGCTAGGTCGAGGTTCTTGATAAGTTTGGAAACATCCAGGACAGATATGTAGATGTTTCTCAGAGTGTTTACAGTCATAGGAGGAAATTTCAGGAAATATGCGACCCTAATTTCAAAACCTACAAATTTTTGCAAAGTTTTTGCGAAAATCTTAGCTTTATCAAGTGCTAGGGAGAACATCTATGGTCCATTTATGATGGTTGGAATGGGGTCTTAGATCTATTTATGGCACTATTTCTTATTCGCCGAAACTTATTGGAACCAAGCCTTTGGTCAGTCATTCTAGATTTAATAGATTAAGCATAGGATTCTTCCGCGTTTTCTATAACCCTTCAGCAGTGAGTTCTGGCGGTTTCAGGCGACTTTAGTTTAACAGCTGTTTCTTTTACAGCAATAGAAATAGTGATTTCTTTGAGCAATGGTGTCGGTACATTTAGCTGTGTACCACGTCTGACTGATTTCTGTTTGAATTTCTTTGAGGTTATGAAGCTCTGAATACCAAGGATTACTCAATCAGATATATCGGATGTGATACATGACACTTTTTTATAAAATAGAATGTATAAGAATTTTCGATATGAAGGATCAGAGGCTGTCCTAGTCAGTCATCGAGTATCTCTATATGCTGCGATGGAAAGAGACATCATAGGTCTTACTGAACTTTGTTTTGAGACAACTGATTGGAAAATAGCAGCTATTATAGAACAGTGGATAGGCATTGTTCAGGGCAAGTTGTCAGGATAAGATAAAGGTGGATTGGGAAATATTCGTCAACATCGGGTACGCGCGTAGATTTGTAAACAATCATGGAAAATCATGATAAAACCTCCATACGTCATCAGTCTTGTTTGATTTGACTAGCTATTCAACATTGTAAACATAAAAGTGACCGAGGACATAGATGCTAGCAGAGGGGTGAACAGAGAAGATATTGTAAATGTTCTCAAAGATACTCTCAGATATAGTAACTCCGTCATTTTGTGGACAATATAGTGTAAACATGTATGAGTGCTGTGGGCAAGTGCTACATGGAAACACATGTAACGCAATTTAGGGTCTTCTAAAGCCAGTTAAGGTCCTTTGCTCTCTTGGAAGGTTGGAACGCAGACAACTGCTGTTGAAAAAAGTTAACTAGCAATAGGGGTCAAAATTTGAGGTTAGGGAACTGGATGAAAGCATGTGTTTGATTTTAGACTTTTCATGTTGGGATTGAAAAATGTTGTGGAAGAGATCAGTAGATGGGTTAAGATACAAAACACAGAAAGAAGGAATACGCATATTATCTTTGTAAACTGTTGAAGAAAAAAGCCATATCAGTTCCAATTAATATGACAATGACAAGCCCACTAAAAACTACTGCATAGTCCAGGCCGCATTCACTAAATAGCAATCCAATAGTTTCTGTATTTTTCACGGGTCCTTGGACTAGCAGGCGGATAACGTCAGATCCGATAGAACGTTTTCTTTTAGCACCAGTATTAGGGACACGGTAAGAAAAATAAAAGAAAAAATCTATTTACTCGGGCATCTCCATATACAGCTCACACTAACCAATAACCGACCTAAGAAACAGCATTTTCGTCTCCCTCTGTCAAAAATATCACTCTTGGAAAGAGAGTACTAAAAAGACAGAATATAAGAAGGCGAGAGTTACGGGGCTGCCGAAAATACATCAACGGTGCATTTTCTACTCTTCATCAGTGTGGTTGTATAAATAGATAGCAGTGTTGTGCGTTTGTACGACACGAAAATCGCTCTCTCCTTCTACAGGGTCTGGTTTCAGTGAACAGTTATGCAGGATAACTGAAAAGATGTAGAGCGCAGGTTTAACATCAAAGTCTCCTACTTCTTGGTGTATGATCTTACAAGATCTACGGGTTTTTCTCGCCGAGTGGGGTAACTCCACACCTGAGTTTTATACTTGATATTCTTACGCCCCCGTTTGGGTAAGAAAAAAGAACATCAAGTTTCAACTTTCCGTGTATCTTCCAGAAAAAAAAGATTGAAGATAGGTTTACCTCGAAGAAGTAGTAATATCAAGAGAAAATAAAATATGAATAAATATAAAAGGTAAACAAGAAAAGCAAAATTTGAAAAGATTCCGACAGGCAGGCAGACTTAACTGAGTTAGCGCAAACCTCTATGTTCGGCTGGGTTCGTTTAGTGCGTTTAGTGCGTTTGGGGTCTGCTCATGATAACGGTGGATTTTTAGGAAGTGGACGATACCTAACTTTATATAGATATGCACCCTCTAAATGTTACAATTTACCGAAAGAATAATGTACCCATGTTACCTATTGTGTTTTCTAGAATATATATTTAAAAATTCATAGCGATCCGTTCATTCGTTTAGGAGATTATTATGTACATAGAATATATATATATATATATATATATATATATATATATATATATATATATATATATATATATGTGTATTAATTTTCACGTACATACAAAAATTCATAAACACGTGTTTCTGGCTATCAGCCGTCATTAGCATGGCTTACTTGGGCAAGGATAGAACCTACAATATTACTGTCTTCAGTTTTGCGTTTTACCACCAGACCACAAACACCTTGCCGAAATATGTACAATTTATTACCGCAATGTTACGTAGTTTTTTTGTTTTTTTTACTGACGATAGAAACATAGCTGCTCTCTTAGTATTTTCCACTTCCTAAGCGGTAAAAAATATTGCATTATATATATATATATATATATATATATATATATATATATATATATATATATGTGTGTGTGTGTGTGTGTGTGAGTGTGTGTGTGTGTGTGTGTGTGTACTTGAATGGTTTCACCCCAAATGCTACTCAATTATGAATAACATAAAAATATGCATGAATAGAACCGTGCGTAATAATGAACAAAAACCAATCACCCAATAAGAAAACAGAAAAAACAAATACTAAGTTAATAAAAGTTAGTTTGTAAAGAAATATCCAAATTAGTTATCCTTTTTTCTTCCACAGATCAACGACTGAGTATCCATATCGTTGTTCTTTCTTTCTAAATAGAAAAGTGTATTTTTAATATCAATGTCATAAGAACTCGATATATGTATACATACAGATGACAGCTACTACATAACAATGCAATGAGTTCGTTGGATTTTTTTATTATTTGATCGAGTATGAATATGAAATACAATAAATCTAATGTGGTTACTGATACCTTCGCCACGGATATCGAATGAACTCATTACGTTTGTTAATGTATCAACTACGACAGAATCGCGGATGTTTTGATTGCCAGAAATAAATCTATAGATTTACAGGACGATGCGTGAATCGGTTTTTGTAGATAAGCAGATAAAAATAAGTTAATCATATGTAAATGGATGGGTTTATAAATTGATCAGAACAGAGATAAGTTGATTGCTTTCGCTTTGGTTTCGTTTGTTTTACAGCATATCAACAACTCAGTGGATAAATTAATGCCGACAACAACTAAAACTCAAATAATAACTCGATTTAATCATTTTAGGATAGTAGAAAGGCAATTTTCGGTTTACTGTCGGAAGCCTCGTAACTCTCGCTTCCCTTATTTTGTCGTTTTCTCCCCATATGCCATGAGTATTGACTCTGACAAAGTGGGGTAAATTGCTGTTTTGGGGGTCTAAATCTATCCAACTAACACTTATCGTTGGCTAGATTTTGTACCTTGAAGGAGTATTTATTTTAGCTCCTTAGATCAAGTGGCTTCATGCTTTGTCTAGAGCGATTTCCATAAAAAGTATGCACATACAATTTCCATTTATTTGTTCTAAATTCCTTAATTGTAGGATTAAATGGGGGGGGGACATTGTGTTTGCAAGATCGAATCTGTTTTAATTCTTATAAATTTATTCTTCGTGTTATATATATATATATATATATATATATATATATATATATATATATATAGAGAGAGAGAGAGAGAGAGAGAGAGAGAGAGAGAGATAGATAGATAGATAGATAGAGAGAGAGAGTGAGAGAGAGAGAGAGAGAGAGATGTATATATAATTTAAAAGTTTTTAAAAACTCATGATATAATCATTTACAGTATATCCTGAAAAGCAACATGATTTTTTTTTGCGTACGAACGTTTCTGAGACATTGATTGAAAAACAAGTTTCTTCATCAGCACAAATGAGAAAGTGCATCACAGTTCAAAATCAACAAAACGTATTTAACACTTCTACGTTATTTTTGTTAAAAACACACATTGTTAACAGAAATAAAGTGAGATCAGTGTGTGCATTTCCCCATCAAATTAATACACATGTAAATACACACAGTTACACATATGTATACATTTTATTTACCTCCCCAGGAGGTTAGGCACAAGGCCAGTTTTATGTTACTACACAAGGTAAGATGTGACCCCAGTTCGGGTCGGGAAAGTGGGACTTGAAAAGCCAGCGCCCGAGAAGGTGAGCACTCTGGCCATTAAAAATTGCCTGGGCAGCCCTGTCGGCATTCTCCGGTAGGGGCGCCTCGGGCAGTAAGCAATAAACTTTCCCCTCCCCAAAGAGGGGAGGCAAAGCCTGAGAGAGTGGACCTCCTAGAACTGCATAGGACAGACCCATAGACCGGCGTAAATCAAGCCCCGAAGGCCAAGACGATACCAGTTTATGGGGTGTAGTATCCATTGGAACAAAGGCCGATCAAGAATACAACATATGTATACATACACAAATAAGAATATATTAAATGGTCTTAGAATCTTATTACTACTAATTGATCAACACATTGATTTTTTTCATATGAAAACATTTAAACCAAATTTCCATCAGTTCTTGCCGAAATACCGTGTTTATAACACTATGCAAATAGTCTCAATAAAAAGATAAGCTAATCACAGTTTTACTAGTAAAATCTTTTATCATTTCAAAGAACAACAAAGCTTTCTTGTTATTTCCCAGAGAAAAGACTGTGGAGTGCAAAGGCATTAACAAATCGGTGTAAAATTTAAAATAATTATTCTTTCGAAGACAGGGGAGATAATTTCACAAAAGGTTTCAATAATTTCTATGATGTCAGAATTGCCATTAAAGGGGAACTCTAGTTAACTAAAAACTGAAAGTTTAAAATACAATTAAATTAAAATAAAAATAGCCAGTGATACAATATCAACAGAGTTATATAATCCATGGAAATAACTAAAATGTCAATTTATTCAATAAAAATGATTATAAGATAATATAAAATAATATTTACGGGGATCAATTATAGATTGATAATAGTTCCATGAGAATAAATGATATACATTAAAGGTTACCAGAAGGGTTGAATTTATACCATAATATTACGTATAAGCAATGATGAATAAATTATTGAATAAACATGTGAATGGAGACATAGATACATTACGTCCCAAAGATATGGTAATAGAAAAAACTAATATGAAAATTTCTAAGAAAGATTTATGGACATTCTCTCAATATATTGATTATTATTAGATATCATTAGTTATAAAGGGATATCCAATTGATTACGTAAGAACAAGTTCGAAGCTAAATATGTGTCGCGGATGATGAAAGGAGGGGCTTAAAAGAATTTAATTACGAAAGGAGTCTATACTTAGGGATCCATAATTATTAATAGTACACTAATGCTAATAAACGTCACATAACCATGGGAAAGGTTAATGAGAAGTGGTTGTGGGACCTTAAATCGGTTATGGTTGAACCAATTATTATGCATGCAGGTGGAAAGGACTCCATCCTTTCCTATTAAATAAAAAACATTTATGTTAAATAAGGATAAATTTTCACAAGGATATACCCTACAGTACATGCCTAGGGGCTTATAGGCATTTTTTAATTATACGCCATCTAAGGTTGTATAGAGTGTGCCCTTCAAACCTTTTGAAATACTATAAACAAACTGAAATTATGGGGAATGTTTATTAATTGATATATAATACCTATTGTGAAAAGTTCACAAAAATACATCAGATATGCCTAAATTGTCACTCTCTTTTTGTCCCCTTTGCATTAAACTGAATTAAGACAAATATATCCCACATTACACACCCTGACCCCAAGCAGTTGTGTTCCAAAATTTCTAATGATCAATTAATGTGTTAAGGAGTGAATCTTATACATACAAATATATAAAACCATACACACACATACGTAACTTTATATAGAGATGGGTTTTAGATTATTTCGTTTTGTAGGCATATATTTTTTACATAAATAGTACGTAAAGTATTTATCATATTGAACCCATTGATGCAATCCTGACATCACGAGCATTTGAACCTGTATCAATAGCGATATATGTCGAAGCAACATTATGTGTTTCATGTCAACCCATGAATGTAAGTTTCTTGCGATCTTAAACACGAAAGTTGAAAAATGTAGATTAGTAGATATCATTTAGTTGTACAGCCTGTTTCGACCAAAGAAAACCAGGGTTTCTGGTTGAACAAGCATGATGTTGAGAACACCAGAATATTAAGCTCAAAGAAATAAACATCATACATGTTATTTAATATCTGTACTTTTTATGCTCGTTTCATGATCTATGTTGAAAAAGAATTTTTGTAATATTCGTCATCAAAATATATAAATGTTGGTTGTTGGCTTTTAAGGATTGTTTATTCTTGTTAGTTTTTTTTATTCAGAAAACGCACGTATGATTTGTATACGTATAGTTTTTAGATCCATGATGATGATATGCATGATGATGATGATAATGTGGATGATGATAACAATGAAAAGGGGGGAGGTTAAGGAGGAAAACGGGCCAACGTTAATCCTCCATATATGCCCAGATAAGATGACAATAAACCTTTACAGGTTACATAAGACGTGATGGTGTTGTGTGTGAAAGAGTATGCTTGATTAGTTGTTAGTTTTTACGTCATGTCAACCGGCGTCGGGTCAGTTTATGCCGAAACCGTGGGACACATGTTTTTGTATACGATTGGTTTTCAGATTCGTTTCATTTGTAGGCGTAAATGATCGATTCTTTTAAACTCATTGGCGAGTACTATCACTCCAGATGAGAGTTAGACTAAGATTAATAGCAACTAAGGGGTAGCCCACATTCTCTAAAACGTCCAAAATAGGGGCTCACAATCGGATTCAGTTTCATATTATACCCAGGACAGGTTTATCCTGTAGCGCATCGATGTTTTTTTTTAATAAAATATGTGTCAGATTTTTAAATGTTACCTTATTTTAAATAGGCCTTCTTTTTGACAATTTAGTCCTAACTTGCTATCTGCCCTCTAAAATAACTTAGCCGGTCTTATATCACGCTATATCTGTAAACATATTTCATTGTTATTTGTATCGTTTTTATCAGACTAGAGTCCTGAACAATGCTAGAAATTCTTAGACTACGATTCGACCTAATTGGTCCCCACTCTTATTCAGGTTTATTTTTCATCCACAGTGACGTTTTTTTTTGTATTCAATGTAACTAATTAGTTGTGTATCGTATACACTGACGTTTCACACGCAATTAAATCCCATTGTTGCATAGCAGCTAAGCTTCAGGGTTCAAATATGATGATCGCCAATTCTAACCAAAAAATTAAGACATCTGCTTGGCTGAACGAAAGGCACCCGGTCGTTGTTAATTATAATGAGTTATCGCTGAAGATTATACATAATATAGTATATTCTTTATTCATCCTTTTTAAACATTACGGGGGCAAAAATGATAAATAGAGACAGCATGCTATCTAAACATGTACTTCTCGATCCGCTTTAACGTAATGTAAATCGTTTATCAACTTCGTCGTGTTTCATTTATTTCGTACTTCCGTTTTTCTGATCTCACATATGTTAAATTGTACATCTTTTTAAAACTCTTTGGCAGCTAATTTCGTCCGTCTATGTCATGAGAGACTTGACGCCACATATTATACAACATGATTATTTCGACGTCATGAATAGTCAATAATAACAAGGGAAGAAATTGCATAGTGCGTGACAAGGACATGAAATGGCGTGACATCGATGGTTTGAGAGCTTTGTTCTGCGCGTGCGTCATTATAATAAATAAAAAGTCGCAGTCGATGAACAATAACATCGGATAAGGCCGGAGAGATTTTCAGCCGAAACGTATTTGAGAATGAAATAGCAACGGTGACGGCAAAAGTCTACGTGAAAATAATGATAACTCGTCATCCTAAAGATTCCGACAAAAATTCATTGTACATTATGTTTTATTGGTCGTGACAATTTCTGATTTTTCCTACGTTAAATCGCTTTGCCAAACAATTCGCCGGTTGTTGTCCCTTACGAATAAGTCATTAACGAAAAGCTGAACAAAAGAAAAATGGCGACTGGTCTTGTTATGTAGATAAAAATATATGTAATGTAAAATCAAAAATAGAAACACAATTTACAGTAGGACCAGAAGAAAAAAAAAGAAAAATAGCGTTTCTAAATAGATGTCGTTTATATTATGGATGGATGTGTGTGAAGTAGCCATTTTGTTTTTCTTTTTCTATTGTGTCTACTGATTGTGTGTTTTATTAATCAATCTAAGTTCCTATACAAAATATGCTCCGTAATTGACATATGATCTTGTGGCGCATCGTTTATTTTTATGTACTTTTATGAAACTGTAAGTTTTTGTAATACTTTATTGCATCGTTACCATTGTGCATTCATGAATATGTATAAAAAGAATCATAGAAGGATATCACAATATGACGCTGTTAAAAAGGTGGAGAAAAACGAAGTATTCTTTAGTAAATCTTACTTTAGTCAAACTTGTACACTGTGAGCTAATGTGTGTTACCGTGTTCCATAATATATTTCGAGGTAATACCTCTTCATCAAAACCGAGAACCTCAACAAGGATGCCATCATTTTGGTGGTTTCAGATCCGCTGCTGAAGTTTTCTCTATGATAGGTGCCCTTGATGTACAGATAGGTGGCCCCGTACCCCATGACTAGATAGACGCCATTCAGATTTAAGTATATTTAATTTTGATCAAAATCGTAAATATTTTATCTACACGAGTTTCAGGAGATGTGAAACACCCAGCATTTTATGAAGAGATATTATCTCGGAATATATTATAGAACACGCTTACACAAATTACAACACTGTGTATGACTAAACATATAAGCTTTATTTAAAAAATCGCTTCGTGTTCACTTATCGTGGAATAAGCATATTTAAACGATGAGTATATTCCTCTTCCTTATAGGCAATCTTCTGGTGTGAGATCAAATGACGAGACCAAATTCAGTCCAGCACTGGAGGTGAAGAGTACTGTTATTAACGCTCCCCACTCCATATTTATCTAATACTCTCGGGCGTTAAAGTGTTCTAGAAAAAAACAATATCAGTTACTATGATTGAGTTTAGTACATTCCTGAGATTTTGATTGACGGACATCATAGTCCTCTGGTCACTTCTAAGAAATAACAGTCATAAAACGGTTGCGATCCAATGGAACAAGGAGGTGCATAATACAATCACTAAAACTATCGGGCTGCTCGAACTTATTGACTAAATGAACTAGAAGGCTCAACCAACCTAGTTGCTTTTCACACCGGCCTACCCTTCCGGAAGTACGCATAGCCAACCCCGCCTCTGTCAATTGATCATCATAGCTAAATCAGGCATCAAAGAGTGTAGCAATGTTAATCCTATACCTATCTACGTCGCTACGCATTCTTAGACTCTTCGCGATTTAGAAGTGTCCGAATATTCCATGCGACGATAGATAGTCTGATGTTTTATTTGTAAAATTTTGTTTCATCCTGCTAGTATTCACAGCCTGTAATAGAAAGTTGCTGGACGGCTTTATTTTAACAGACGTTTGGTTGTGTCACATCGTTTAGATTTCTCACCGGAGAGTTCTGGGTGAGCAACGCTACTCTGAAAAAGCTGATCAGTCACACACACCCTAGCCGAAGCATTTTGCTGTTCAATCAACTATGGGTCGACGTTAACTAAGCTGTAAGCCGCAGTATGTAAATCCTGAACACGCTGTTATTTATTTACCTCCATGGGTCTTGTAGGTATGTCTGCACACAAGGATGGCGGTGTGGTTTGTATGTGCGACACACACAGCACGCTCTGCGTCGGCTGCCTCTAGTTTGCGGAAACCATCGAAGTCTGTAATTTTTTTTGTCATTTTCTCCTTTTCAATTACGCAGAGAAGTAAATTTTATTGCGTTTCGAAGAGTTATTTATTGTATATGTGTTTGTATTTTAGCATCAAAGACGAAACCCCACTATTCAAACTTAAATTATTTTCGGCGAACCGGCGGCGGTCATTGCGAAATCTAAGTCCAAATTTTAAGGAAAAATTAAATGTAAGTAAAAGCGCCTTAAATTACTTTAAAACACAAAAACTGATCCATAGATAGAAACGTACTTATATTGCCTTTGGTAACAGTTATTTGTTGACTATTTGTTTTTTCACATTTTCTTTTTGTTAGAAATTCTTGAAATCGCCCGCTCTCGTTCTACAAAGGCTGGTTTCAGTGACAAGCCAAACTAAGATGAATAAAGTGACCGCAGCTTTTTCATCAGAGTTTCCGTCTTCTAGATGAATCATATAATAAGATCTAAGAGTTCATCACGCATAATGGGGTACCACGGCGCTTGGGTACAATGTGAGGTATTTCGACGTCCCTGTTAAGTAAAAAAATAAATGCTATATTAGACATGTGTTTCTGATTTAAACAGGCCTCTCTAAACAAACCTTTTCAAATAAGTGTTACTATACATGAAGCAGGTGCAGAGCATATAGCAGCAGGTGAGGTGAGGGCGAAGGAGATAATCGTCCAATTTAATCGTGCATATATATATATATATATATATATATATATATATATATATATATATATATATATAGTATATGTATTGTATTGGTTTCTGTAGATGTAAATCCGTTGAAACTCAAGTGTTTATAAAAAGTGCTCAATAACAAGTAGAGCTGTTTATAAGTATAAATTTTTATTTATACAAACATTATTGGTTACATATGTGCATACATGTTTCGGTTGCACTCTTCGCAGAGAGTCAACCTCATCAGACCAAGGATTACTCTGAATCCTTGGTCTGATGAGGTTGACTCTCTGCGAAGAGTGCAACCGAAACATGTATGCACATATGTAACCAATAATGTATGTATAAATAAAAATGTATACTTATATATATATATATATATATATATACTTTTTAACTATTTGTTTGTAAAAAAGAAATAGTTAGAACTACCATTTCTCACAAACGATTAAAAGAATTTAAACCAAAAACTGTATTCGATAAAGTAATTCGAAATTTTGAAAAAACTTAATATGTTACCTTAGCAATGAGTAGTCATATACAGGCAGATTGCTTCGGTGTATCACAGCTCTTACGTGTGGCTAGACATGAACCTTATACAGGCTAAGATTGAAACCCGGTCGTATTTTCGACAATATCGATTGCGCCATTGTCACCAGCGAGAAAGTTAAATCTTACTATATCAGCAGTCGACGAGTGCTCTATTCGTTTCTACGAAGAGTTTTCCATTATCGCTTATGACAGCTGGTTATATATATATATATATATATATATATATATATATATATATATATATATATATATATATATATATATATATATATATATATAACCCCATAATTGGCCCATTAAATACCGACTTCCACTCCAGATGATTTTCCCAACTATCACCCCTCACAACACAAATATAAATAAAATTAAAAAATACGAACAAATACCCATATCCACACTACTTTTTAAGAGCGATAATTTCAAAATAATTCTCCAGTCATTAAAATGGTAACACCCCCATTTCACAACATTATTATTACCCCCACCATTTCTCGGTCATAATACTAATCTCCCACATCTCCCAAACAGATTCAATTAGAAGGTTTCAAACCATTTAAAACCCCTACAGAGTTACTGCCCTTAGACCGCCCGGATTATATCTTTATTTCAATTCCTTCGGGATTTATTTAAAGTCTTTTAATCCAGGATTTAAACACGAAAATTATTAATGTTGTTCTTTTTAAACACCTTTAATCCATAAACCCATATTCCCTCTCCCTAATTCCTTTAGAAAACACATTTTCAAACCCCAAAACAGTAACGGCCAAATATACGAAACTCATAATATTGACTCACGGAAATTATATAGAAATATATTTTTATTTTTTTATTTATTATTTATTATTTTTTATTTTTTATTATTTTTTTTTTTAATTTTATTGTTATTATTTTTATTTTTGTTTTGTTTTGCTTGTTTATATATTTGTTAATATATTTTTTATAGATTTTTTTATAGATTTTTTTATAGATTTTTATATACTTTTTTTTTATATCTTCTTTTATATCCTCCGGTTTAAATCTCAACTGTCACTTTTCACCCTTCCCCCCCCCTTTTTTTAAAAACCTTATTAAACCTTCCTTACACTTAATTCAAATAAACATAAAAACACTCTAATCAATGAACGCGTCCAAACGAGAGTGACACGTGACTTCACATTTCCGAAACAGAAGCTGAAGAGAGCCGGATGGCTAAGTCCTTCCGTGTTTGAAACCGACGGTTTGAATGTTGTACTAATTTTTCTGTACCAATATATATATATATATATATATATATATATATATATATATATATATATCAGATTAAAAATTCGCTTCTCAAAATTTGAACAGAACCGCATCAAGAGAGCATTCTTTTTTACAAACGAAGGGCTCAATATCTTTTAGATAGAGCTTTATAACAATAAACCAAAAGTACTCTATCTAGAGCAGTTATAACAATCTACATAATAATAATAATATGCCAAGGAAATGTAATGTTCCTACCTACGTTATCAGCCTCTACCCTTTTTTTAAAAGATAAGATCGACTGATCGGTGAAGATGCAATGCCAAAAAATCCAATTTTTAAAATTTCATTTGATGCTGTGTCGAACATGAAACTCGAACTAAAATACACATTTTTTGGCCCTCGGGCTCGGATCAAATGGTAATATCTGTTCAAATATAGTACAATAATATCGTCGTGTCTGCGTTCGCGTCGGACGTCCATAGAACAGAAATATGTCACAAAATCATACAAGTGTTTTGGAGATAAACCCCTCATAACCGTATATATTCTTAAACTACATTTACTAGAGTATGTAGATATACGTTATTTCTGTTCGTGCCAGTCAGGGATACGTCCTCGACGATCAGTCCGACAGTGACTTTATTGCTGTCTGGCTGTGGTATGGTCCTGTTCAGTCTCAGAAAGTTCACTCTCCAAAGCTTTGCCTACTCTTTGAGAAGGGTTTAGTTTATCGCTAATTGCCTGGGCATTTGCTTTTCAACTTAACACCTGACCTTGTGTCTAACCTCGTGGAGAAATAAATAAAATAAGTATGTTTCAGTTTTAACAGCGGTGGTACAATAATTCTGTGGAGTCTGCGTTCGCGCCGGACGTCCATAAAATGGAAATATATTACAAACTCCTACAAGAGTTTTGGAGATAGATCCCATCATAACAAGATATCTTTTAAAACTACATTACAGTACGATGCAACTGTGAAAGTTCCACTAGTCTCGTTAGTAATACTAATTTTGGTAAATTTATAAGAAAAATACGCCGGTTGGTATCATTAAAAGTAGGGCGAGGAGTGTCTGAGAGTTCACTGATACCTTTGGAACCAATATGGAATCAGCGTCATATCGGTATAAGTACGAATATATGTGTCCATCAGGCACTGATTCGAAGGAGTCTGCTGTGAATATACGTCAGCTAGGTGTTTTTGACTGCTGGTGTCTGCATGATATCATGCGACTCACCCTGCTGGACCGAGTTCCCAATGCTGTCATCCATTAGCGGTGCAACATTCAACCCATTGAAGGCTGTTCTGAAACGAAACCGCCGGCGATAGTTCGGGCACGTTTTCAGACGTCCTGATGCAACTATGCTCTAGAATGTTCTCAATCCCCAACCCCTTCAGCATTGTCGCTGTCGCCATTGTGGGCAGTGGAAGATTTGGTTAGACACGTCATGACCGATATCACTGCTCTCATTGGCCCTGAAGTATATGATGCACGTCGATGGAAGAAATAGTCGGACAGCTTATCTAGACGCAATGGGCAGGATTTATCCGTGACAGTGCGAATCAAGGGGCCGACTCAACCTGAGAGGTGCAAGCCAAAGCAAGTACAAAGAGTAAGTTAAAGCCAATAAGTGTTCAACAGACGGACAGAAAACATACAATTATAATATAGATTCATCTCATATTTACAATTTTTTTATTATATTATTACATATATTTTACTCTTCGATGTGCGTGTTTTTTAAATGGATACCGTCGCGAGCTAATCTAATCGGTTAAGTTCAAATCCAACTGAATGTATTGTGTTCAATTATTTACTAATACCAAATCACTAAATGAGTCCCGGGCATGTTATTAGATGGCACCTTAGTAAAATCTGAGCCTAATCGGAGTATTAGTTTAAAAATTACAATTATTTAAATGAAGCTACTGTTGCAATTATTCAAAACAAAAATAATCTGAATTTTGTGTGTCAATAAAGCATTACTTTCTGATAGGAAAAATACTGTTCAAACAAAGCAAAAGCTTGATCAGTGTTATTCAAACTCTGCTCTGTTGGGAAAAACGGTTAAAAAGTGGTATGTTTACTTTAACCGCGGTAATACAGACCGAAATAATGCTGAACGCTCAGGCTACTTAACTTGAGCAGTTCTTCCGGGAAAATACAAATATTGACAAACTCGTTTAAACCGATCGTAAATTAAAGTTTCGTGAGATAGCAGAGCAGTTGAAGATAAGATATTGAAAAGCAGTGTATTGATCATTTTGTACGAACATTTGTCGATGAGAAAGATGTGTTCAAAGTGGGTGCTGCGTTTGCTCACAGTCGTTCAAAAATAACAACGCGTCGACGTTTCAGAGCGTTCTTTTCAACTGTTTCAACGCAACAAAAATGTGTTTGCGTCAATATTTGACAACGGATGACGCATGGATCGATCACTATACTCCGAAATCAAATCGGCAGTCAGCTGTGTGGAGAGCAGCAGATGAAAGCTGTCCCAAAAGATGAAAGACGCAAACATCAGCAAACAAAGTTTTTGCCCTCTTATTTACGATGCGCAAAGAATTTTGTTCATCCATTATCTTTAGAGAGGAAGAACCATCAATAACGAAGTCATCATATTTTCTGTGCTATTTTGGAAAGTTAAAAGCCCATAATTTTCCCCCATCTATGCGTTCAAGTAATCGCATACACTGAATCATAAAAACGGGTTGATATGCCGTAAGATAGACGAACCAAACCAATTTTATTCTTTCTTCTGATTTGAAATTCTGTACGTCTGTTCTATAATTAATCCAATCTTTATTTTAATTAAATTAACTTCGGGAAGGCCGTAAGTTAATTATATTGCCGTTACTAGGTTTCCGCTATTTTCTTTCTCCCGAAATATATGCTTTTTTCTGCTTATTCCTCCGTGTTCTTGTCGTCTGCTCCGGTGTTTGTCAGTTTTTAAACTCCGCCTCCTTCTCAAATCATCTAATTATATTTCAATTGGATTTGGTTTGCTCGAAGTTCATTATTGGTAAACATTTTAAATAAAGATCTTTTTTTCATTCTATTCGTCTATTTTCGCATAGAATTTTCAAATCAATCTTATTTTCACGATTGATTTCTTCAAAACAAACGAAATCTTTGCATTTCTCAAGCGATTTTGAAAACAATTTACCTTTTAATAAACGCAGGAGAAACACTGCCCGTTTCTCTGTCACACGTCAGTGTGAAATAGCATCATCTTATTTTAGATACGTCTAAGTATATCTATATGAAAATCTAGTCGGTGATCGGTCTGTCACAGTAAAGCTTCTAAGACAATTTCATTGGTATATCACGCTTGTGACGATTAATATAAATAAACATTGCCGCTGATATTTCAAACTTAAACTGTAATAGCATCCCCATAGTTCTTTAACGCTTAAATTCTTTTATGGGAATCGCTCCAGACACGGCATGAAGCCACTTGATGTAAGGGGCTAAAATATATATATATATAAACTACTTCAAGATCAAAAGCTAGCAGCGATAAATTTTAGATGGATATATTTTGTCACAGAAAACAGCAATTCTTCCTTCTGGATATGAGGACTAAAGGACAAAATAAGGGAAGCGAGAGTTACGAGGCTGCCAAAAGTAAACTTACGGTTCACTTTCTACTCTCATTATACTGAATTAAATGAGTACCCGTCCTAAGAAAGGTAAAATTGATTCCCTGAACAAAACAGTTTAGCACTACATGTATGTCCTGTTACGAAGATTAAAATCAAGATATAATCATACTAAACCTTATGTATAGAATCATTATTCCAATTTGGATCAAAATCTATTACATGATTTTGATTCTAGAAATTGTATACAATTAAAAGCTTGAGCTTAAGAGGTCTTAAAAAGAAACTGAAACTCAGGAAAGTTTGCGTGTCTCATAATTATGGGTCAAATTCAATGCAAATCTGATATATTTGAATTTTAAGTGAGAGGCTCTGTTAATATTATTCCCCCTAAAACCCTATAAAATATTGAAAAAAAAGAATTTAGTGAATATTTATTAACTCATGTCTAATAATTTCACAAAAAATCGGAAGTATCTGGATTTTCACAAAGGACTTTCACCAATTGTTATCACCTTTGCACGAAACTAAATTCAGCTGAATATGCTCACATTACGACCTCTTACGCCTAGTAGTTGTGTTTCAAAATGTATAATGATCGGTTCAGTAGTTCAGAAGTAAACCTTGTTCATAAAATTATATAAAAATATACACATGCCTAACTTGATATAATAATAGATAAGTGTATGTTTGTTTTTATGCTTACATTTGAAATATAAAATATACACATGCCTAACTTTATATAAATATAGATTATTTGTTGGTTGGTGTTTTATGCTAACATTTGAAATAAAAAATATACACATGCCTAACTTTATATAAATATAGATTAGTTGTTGGTTGATGTTTTATGCAAACATTTGAAATAAAAAATATACACATGCCTAACTTTATATAAATATAGATAAGATTGTGGTTGTGTTTTATGCTTACATTTAGACTATAAAAATATACACATGCCCAACTTTATATAAATATAGATAAGGTTTTCGTTGTTTTATGCTTACATTTGAAATATAAAATATACACATGCCTAACTTTATATAAATATAGATTAGTTGTTGGTTGGTGTTTTATGCTAACATTTGAAATAAAAAATATACACATGCCTAACTTTATATAAATATAGATAAAATTGTGGTTGTTTATTATGCTTACATTTAAACTATAAAAATATACACAGCCCAACTTTATATAAATATAGATAAGGTTTTCGTTGTTTTATGCTTACATTTGAAATATAAAATATACACATGCCTAACTCTATATAAATATAGATTAGTTGTTGGTTGGTGTTTTATGCTTACATTTGAAATAAAAAAATATACACATGCCTAACTTTATATAAATATAGATACAATTGTGGTTGTTTTTTATGCTTACATTTAAACTATAAAAATACACACATGCCCAACTTTATATAAATATAGATAAGGTTTTCGTTGTTTTATGCTACATCTGAAATATAAAAATATACACATGCCTAACTCTATATAAATATAGATTAGTTGTTGGTTGGTGTTTTATGCTTACATTTGAAATATAAAATATACACATGCCTAACTCTATATAAATATAGATTAGTTGTTGGTTGGTGTTTTATGCTAACATTTGAAATAAAAAAATATACACATGCCTAACTTTATATAAATATAGATACAATTGTGGTTGTTTTTTATGCTTACATTTAAACTATAAAAATACACACATGCCCAACTTTATATAAATATAGATAAGGTTTTCGTTGTTTTATGCTTACATTTGAAATATAAAAATATACACATACCTAACTCTATATACATATAGATAAGGTTTTGGTTGTTTTTTATGCTTACTTTGAAAATATAAAAATATACACATGCCTAACTTTATATAAATATAGATAAGGTTTTGGTTGTGTTATGCTTACATTTGAAATGTCAATGTCTGTGAAGCTTAAGTGAGATATAGTATATTGGAATAACATCTTTACTTGTCTGTCATGTTAAAGTTTGAAATAACATTTTCAATCGTCCGTCAGTGTTTAATTTAGAAACATAATTTACATCGCTTAACAGGCAGCGTTAAAAGTCGTATTTGATTTTAGATGCGTCCACGTATCTCTATTAGAGGTGCTGTCCGTCGGTCAGTTGTCACACTTAAGTTTGAAAGAGGGTTATGCCAGTTTTAAATGCTATTTTTATAATTCGGTCACCTTTATGTTTTAAACTTTCATCATTATGTTATGCTGAAGATTGAAATAGCATTTTCGTTCACGAGTGACGTTAAAGTTTAAGATAGCATTTTCCTTTGTATGTGATCGTGAATATTAAATAACATTTTCGGTGATGATTCAAATTTAAATTTGCCTGTAACACTTAAGATTAGAATACATTTTAATGTGTATGTCACGCTTTATACTGAATAGCATTTTCTTCGGTATTTCATGCTTAAATGTGAAATAGCAGTTTCTGTTAGGCTTCAGTTAGAAATATAATTGTTTCGATCTGTCTACCTTAAGATTGAAATAGGATATTCATTGTCCTGTGAAACTTAAGTTTGAATTCTTATTTCATTGGGCTGTCACGCTTTTACCGTATTGTATTGTCGTTGATCTTAATTTTAAAATAGTATATGACGCTTAAGATTTAAATAGTATTTTAACTGGTCTGTCATGTTTAAGACAAAAATATCATTTTCTATCGGTTGAAATGGAATTTTCGTTGAAGCAAAGTGTTGTATATGTTCTGTTAATACATTTCATCTTTTTTGTCTTCGGTCAGTGAAGTAGAAATCCTTGAATTTTATTTTTTACTTTATCCAGAGTTCCCCTATTTGGGGAGCTGAAATTTCTCAACAATAACTCATTAATAGCAAATATTTTTATTTAATTAATTATAAAAATCTTTTGTAAATACAATGTTTGAGGAAAATTACTTTCAGAAATTTACTTGACTTTATAAGATAGTTAGAGTATCGATGTATACTAATATAAAGATGTGTGTTGGTTATAGGGACTAGTTAGTAAAAAAAAACACTGTTGACTGAATCATGAATGAAACTGATTGTATCCTTCTACTAGCAATTCTCACAAAAATTTTAATTTTAGATTTTGCTATAGAAACGTAAGATATTAATTACTATATAGCATTTTGTGCATGTCACACTGTGTACGATAAGCAATTAGTTATTTACTAATGAGTTACCACCTATCAAAACTAAAAGCTACTCGAAGATAAGAATTGTGGAGATAGATGGATTGTCAGTTGAATGATAGCTAATATTATGTATTGATTGAAAATGGTTAAGGGAATGAGCACAAGTGTATTATTGATAAGGACGGTTAATGTCTATTTTGAATTAGAACTTTTATTTATTTGTCACGCTTAGGTAAGCAATATCAGTTCCATCGAACTGATACGCTTAATATTAACATAGAAGTGTCGTTGTCATGCAAAGCTTTTTTTAAATAACTTTTTGATTGGTCTGTCATGCTTACAATATAATTTTTAATTGGAAACGAAGTTTTATTAAATAGTTTTATTGGCCATTTAATCGCTAGTCAGTAGTGCGATTAATATAAAGTGATCTATCTCATAGTGCATAGTACATCAAAGCTACTCTAATGAGATACATTACGAATTAGTCTACGTTATAAGGGGTTGAAAGATGAGGACTTCGAAATGTAGGTTTTTTACTCCTACTTATAGTAATCAGAAAGAAAACGTCCGATCAGGTTGAATATTAAAAACTAATGAATTTGAAAAACAGTTTGGTTTTTTGTTTGTGTTTCACACCACATACAAATAATAGGCCTAAATCGCATACGAAGAAGTTTTGTATATGTAGATTTTGTTTATAAAGTTATACCCATTACAAGGAGGGAAATCTGACTCTACGTAATAGATGAGATTAGGCATACTTACAATCAACTGGGAAAAATATGTGTCCAGCTACTCTTGAAAGAGGTAAGTGTTTCTTATTTCCATTTATTGGATATGAAAATATATATGTAATATGTATTTGATGTTTCGGAATTTTTTAAGGAGAGGATTGATAATTTGGATTGTTTATTAATACTGGTTGTTATATTCACAACATTCCCAAATTAAACCTAGAAAAGAATTGAATTTAATATGGGAACAAATAATTACAAATTGCAGGAATTTTCATCGTTAAACGGGCAAATGTAATTAGTGTATCTATAGAATTAATGTTTTGTTTTTATTTTCGTTATTTTATGTTTTTTAAAACTTTTTCAGAAAAGCGTGATTGCGCTTTTCTTTAGTTTTATTTAAATTTGTTGTTCTGTTTGTTTCTAGGATGTGTTCGTTGTTTTCTACTGATTTCATTCTATTTATCGAATGCGAACTTTTAATACGATAAAGAAAACGTCTTCTTTATTTTACAAAACGAAACGAGAAAATCTATTTAATTTGTCTTCTTATTTGCCTTAAGGAATAACAGGTTTGTTTTATTTTTTTCACAGATAGATAAGTCTTAAAAGCGAAACTACAAAGAGATTAAAACAGGCTTGATGCAGAAGTTTGCTGTATACGAACGGGTAAAATTCTCTAAAAAATATGACTCACAGACTAGTCTTTTCCCCCGAACGGTGAACTTGTGGGTGTTGAGTAATAAGTGAATCCCTGTTTGTAATTGCCTTATAGTCCAGAACTATTAGTATTGAACCCGGCAATAAACACTAATAAACTGACTTCTTTTTTTTCGAAAGGTTTATTATGTAGGCAGAAATACATTATATTTTGCTCGTGTGCTTTTCTAAATATAACGTGAAAATGAACACTGAATTCAATTAGAATGCCTACTACGCCTTAACTAGCTATTATAGCTGGGTCTTATCAACAGTCTTTCCTAGTATATATGACAAACGAACATACACTACATTGTCCCCTCAAATGAGGAGGTAATGCATGGAGAGATCATTTCATGACCACATAACAAATACTATACTACCCTTTAAAAAAAGGAGGAAGTAATTCCTGGGAGGATGGTATCATGACCACAGAAGGGGGATGAAAGGCCTGAGAGGATGATATCATGAAAATAGAACAGATACTATACTATCTCTAATAAACCGAGAGACTAATACCCGGGAGGATGGTATACTCACCACAAAACATATACTACACTACTCCGACCAAATAATGACAAGGTAATGCTTGGGATTATGGTATCATGATAAACAAACAGATACTACACTACCCCAAAGGGAAAGTCATGCCTATATGAATGGTTTCGTGACAACAGAACAGTTACTACACGATCATCCCCCAAAACAAAATGAGGAGTTACTGTCTGCGGGAATGATATGACAACAGTAGAAGTACTCAACTATCACCCCCAAAATAAAGGACGAGGTAATGCCTGGGAGGATAGTATCATAACAGCAACTTCCCCCTTAATTGAGCATTGAAAGATAGTACATTAATCTGAAATAGTATAGTAAACTGAATTGGGCATTAAAATAGTATAGTTTCGGCCTCAGACAAAGAGATACCAAATTTTCCTAATTAATAGATTAGTCTATTATTTTCGATTATATTTCGACTTTGTGCTGTCTCAAATATAGTGTATAAAATTACCAGGTTTTTTTTTCATTAAAATACCCATCACGATTAATTATTGTATCTGGAATTTCATGACAGTTTTTAATTGGACTCAAACGTTGATCAAAAGCTAACTGCCATAAAGTGTTTATGTTTAATATGGCTTCGAAATCGCTGACTATGAAATCCTTAAAATACATATTATGTCCTAATTTATTGTTAAAGAATCGTATTTTGTTGTATAAATTCTGCTGAATAATATACTACAAATTTATCATTGACAAATAAAAAGGTTTCATTTTCAAGATCGGTTTAGTTTAGTTGTGTGTTTAACGACATATCCATCATTTTCGGGGTTATTTAATTCTGAATCCAGTTATTTTGGCAAAAGTTGTTATGCTTCAAGTCTTTAATACTTCCGAATATTTAATAGATTCGATTCTGTATACGAATGATTTGTACATTAACCTGTTTTGTAGACACATATTTTGCAAATAGGTTTTATCACGTTGAGATCTGGTCAGTATGAATCTATAATCACGTTGACGCACCAGTTTATGTAAGATCACCGAAGTTAAGCGAGGAAATAGGTGACTATTTTTGAATACAACGTCTTGCATGTGATAAAAATCTTTCTAAGTTTATGTACAAAACCAATCGTATACAAAACCTGTACTGTTACGGCATAAACTGACCCAATGATTTTGACATGCTGCAAAACACGACATAAATAACATCTCCTAAAATACAACCCTTTCTTTACAGTGGTAAGAGGGAATAGATACATGACCTTGTCAAGGATACCAGGCTAACTGTGCACGGGTGAAAATCCAGAAAAAATTAGCACCACAATGCATCGTCCTCTAACCGTCTCTGCCTCTGCATGTTGCAAGCAGATTTGTAAATCAATAAAATAACAAAACTGCTTTTGTGCCATTTCTTTGCGTGTTCTGGGCCAAACCTTCCCCGAATTCGCATGCAATTGCTGAGCCTTTTTGTTCCCGGTGTAGAAAGTAAACCCTGAAATCCTAAAAGTTAATGAATAGCTGCGACCAACGAGTAAGACTTCATGCAGACCATCTAACCCTCAGGCACAATCTTTGTGAGATCTATGCAGAAGTCTGACTCACTTAGTCACAAAATGATCGACAGCAACAACAAGATCAATTAGGCCTAAAACCACATATATCGTAAATGTTACTTAAAATCCATTGTTTTATAGGTAGCTTATATATTTAGAACCTTAAATTCAGGTTACATGTCTCTGAGTTTGATTTTGGATAGAGTTTTACTGAATAACAGGATTTAGTTGTTCTTTAGTCGAAGTACACACAAACGTATGTAATGTGGTGCTTACCTCAAACAATAGGTTCGGCGAAAGTTTTACTTTCTGCAAAATAGATGTTTCTCCACTGCATAAATGTGGTAAGTGTATTGACAGGCGCCAGAAATTGTAAGGAATACCGAAATGACTGTGGCACATGTGTTATCTCGCCATGAATGACGATAACGCGTTGGTTTTACCTAAATAAAAACGACCATATCTCATATGTAACCTTCATTGGAAGTATGTAAATATCTATGCTATTTGATTTTTGTTTTGTCTTTCATATATTCATCCTCTTCAGTGATTTTAACGTTGTTTTCTGTTTTCTTTTTTATTTCAGGTATTTTGGGAAATCGGAATATCTGAGATGACGTCATAGCTCGACCAATTTATTTTGTTTGTGTGGCCTCAACTTTAATTGACTGAAAAGTTGGTTGTGAAACTCTTATTGGCGAGAAGAATCGCAGAGCGTATTCAAACGTAATTTATTTTTTATACGTTTGAGGATTTCTTTGTGGAGTTGTTAAATTCTTCTTTACCTGCAGTTCAATCCGACATACCGAGTAAAACATGAACGACACAGACCAACGACATCGCGTTGTTGTCCTCGGGGCAGGTGGTGTCGGCAAAAGCAGTGTCATCAGACGATTCTTGTTCGGTGCTTTCAACCCTGAGTATCATGAAACAGTCGAGGATCTTTTCTGTCGCCAATATGACATAAGTGGAAGCCTCATTAAAGTGGACATTTTGGATACGGCAGGGAACATACCTTTCCCGGCAATGAGAAGACTGTCGATCTCGACAGCGCATGCGTTCACACTAGTGTATTCCATTACAAACGTGGACTCGTACAAAGCGGTGAAAGCGTTATGGGTTCAAATCAAGGAGGAGAGAGGAGACTACGATAAGATCCCCGTGGTGATCGTGGGCAACAAAGTAGATCTGGAGAATGACCGTATTATTGAGAAGTTTGATGCTCTCGACTGGGTCAACAACGATGGTCTAAAAGGCCGGTTCGTAGAGGTGTCGTCCAAAACTGGCGAATGTATCAACGACGTCTTTCGGATATTGCTCATCCAAGCGAATATTCCGACAGTCAGACAACTGGAACCGTACCTACGGCGTCGACTGTCTCTCGACCACACAGCCGAGGATGAAGCTTCCGACAACACGGTTGACGAGGAGAAGAAGAAGTTCCTTCGGAGCCGATCATTGATTCGAAGAGGAAGCAAACCGAAAATTAAACGATCGGGTCATCCTGGAAAAAACGATTGCGGGATTTCTTGATCATTTCTCTATGGAGTCTAATCGAAGATACCAATTATTTCGATTATATTCTCTTTCTACAAATTTTTGCCCATCCCTTTTTTCCAGATTTGTCTTACTCGTGTGTCTGTTTTTTTTCTTGTGTGTGTGTACTTTTTTATTTGAAAAAATTAAAGAAAATTACAGAAAGCAAAAAAGCATAAATATCTGAAAAGAAAATCAGAAACACTAACAACACCAAAAATATTTCTAAATATAAGAACACTGATGCTGATATAAAAAGCGTCCTTGAAATTATATGTGTGTTGGCGAATATTTATGACTGACAAATAAAAAAAAATAAAATTATAATGATATAAAAAATAACTGTTAAAGAAAGATATAGCAATTTCAATGACTCTGAAAAAGAAAATAATAAATATTTCAACGTTTGTAAAAACCGAATTCAAACGGATTAGAACGTTTTCATTATTTTCAGTCAGTAAAATCTACTGATTGGCCTATATTGACGACACAGGACTAATCAGATTTCCAAAAACTTTAGAAAATCAAATGTGCTTTTCTGATTTTTTATTCAAGAAGAAATCAATTGATTCATGGTGCAATTAATATTAGTTGAAACAATTATTACTTATCTTTTCCTTAAAATATAACAGAAATACAGGAAAAGGTCATCTTACTAAGAATTGAGGTGCAGAGTAAAACATAAACGAAGCAATCTTTCTACTAATGGACAATCACTAATATTGAGAATCTCGCAGTTTATTGATCTATGGTCTGTACCAATTTATTAATGGCTCAAAAATAACAACTAATAATAATGGCAGACTACTATTGAATAAATATATGAATGCTTTTTACTGTAATATATCACAAAGCAGTTGAATGCTATTTACTGTAATATATCACAAAGCATGTTGAATGCTATTTACGGTAATATATCACAAAACAGTTGAATGCTATTTACGGTAATATATCACAAAACAGTTGAATGCTATTTACGGTAATATATCACAAAGCAGTTGAATGCTATTTACGGTAATATATCACAAAACAGTTGAATGCTATTTACGGTAATATATCACAAAGCAGTTGAATGCTATTTACGGTAATATATCACAAAGCAGTTGAATGCTATTTACGGTAATATATCACAAAGCAGTTGAATGCTATTTACGGTAATATATCACAAAGCAGTTGAATGCTATTTACGGTAATATATTACAAAGCAGCTGAATGCTATTTACGGTAATATATCACAAAGCATTTGAATGCTATTTACGGTAATATATCACAAAGCAGTTGAATGCTATTGATAAGCAATACTATTGAGAAGCTTGCAGTTTTTCTATACCTGTGTTTGCAATGATATACTATAACGATAAAAGCGAACAAATAATAATTATATGAAAGAATATTGTTGAAGAAATATGTGAATGTTATTGATGACAATATATCACAAAGCGGCTGAATACTATTGATAATCAATGATACTGATAAGCTTGCAGTTTCGTGATGCCTGTGTTTGCGATAATATATTACAAACAAGAGAAAGCAATAAGTAATAGTACTAATATTAATAATATGACAGACTACTATTGAATAAACGGGTGAATGTTATTGACAGTAATGTATCGCAAAGCAGTTGAATGATATTCACAATCAATAATAGTACGAAGCTTACAGTTTCGTTATTCCTGTGTTTGTGATGATTTACTAGAAGGAGAAAAAACAAAAAAGTAATAATAATAATAATGATAATAATATACAACATCACAATATAGAATATGTTTCAATATCATTTATAGTCAATAATATTGAGAAGTGTGCAGTTTCTTGACCCCCGTGTCTGTGTCAAATTATGAAGTGAACAAAAGAGCAGATAATAATAATATACAAAATAATTTATGACGAAACGTCTGAATCTGATTGAAAGTAATATCTCAACAAAATATTGAATACTATGAATATTAATATTAAGAAGCTTGTAGTTCTTACATCTCCCTGTCTACCAAAATGTACTTATAGATTGAAGAAAAGGGATATAATAATACACACATGGTTGACGATGACTAAGTGGTTAACGACACCGACTGAAAACCTTGGGGTGCCATGTTCGAATCCAGTTCGTTCCACAGAAATATTTTCATCCAAGCCACCCGTGTGTCTAACCTCTTAGAGATGAGGTAAATAAAATAATAATATATCCATTCAATATTGAATAAATATTTGAAAGTTAATAAAAGTTATATTTCACAAAATATTTAAATATTATTATTAGTCAGTAATATTAAACATTTTGTAGCCAGTTGATCTGTATATCTGTGGTAATGTACAAATAATAATATACAAAAACAGTATTGGAAATACATGTTAATACTATTTTCAGTTAGCAATATTCAACAACTTGCAGATTATTTATTTCAGTCGATATAGAAAATTAGCCATTACTTTAAAATAAAGAAATATTTATAATTATAATAATACAATAATAAATTAATATTGAAATATTTCTGTATATTATTGATATATGATCATAAGAGAAGTTTTAAATTTCTTAAATTCCGTCTCTATTACAAATTACTAACGGTAAAAAGGGAAAAAAAGATAATAATATAAAAATGTATATTAAAGAAATAATAGAATGCCATTGCTAGACAGTAATATTGGGATGCTTACAGTTGATATATATATATATATATATATATATATATATATATATATATATATATATATTGTATTAATGTTTCCCATATGTTAAAAAACGGTGGTTATACAATAGTGCTGAATAACAAGTAAAGCTGTATTATAGTATAAATTATTTTATTTATAAAAACATTATCGGCTACATATGGGTATACATGTTTCAGTGGCCATTTCTTTCTAAATTTAACTTGACAATTTGTAGGTGGCCTGGGGAAGCTGAATTCTGTCCGAAATGGCAGCTCAAACATGCATGCCTATATGTAGCCAATAATATTTTTATAAATAAAAGAATTTACGCTATATATATATATATACGTATGTCATAAAGTAATACTTTCGTCATGAATAAGTAAGATACAAAACTACAAACTGCGAAGAAATGTCACAAAATATTTGAATACTATTGATGGCTGTATTTCATAATATAGCTGATTACTGTCATAGATATGTCTGACTACTATTGATAGTAATAATGTTAAAATATATTTGAGTAATATTGAAAGTTATGTCATAAATATATTTGACTAATATTGATAGAGATATTTCAAAAACTTATCTTACTGCTAATAATAGTAATGCTGTCAAATATAGTTGAATACTATTGATAGCAATATGTCATAAATTATCTGACTTCTATATCATATATATTTCTGACTATATTAATAGTAATTATGTGAAAATATATTTAAATACTATTCATATATATATATATATATATATATATATATATATATATATATATATATATATATATATATATATAAAAGGAGATTGTAGTTTGCTTGAAGCATTGCTGGTAAATGTAAGTGTAAATTAGTCGTCCAAGGCTATAGCAATGCGATGTGGTTGCCGTGAGATGGAAAAGTGAAAAGAAATAAACGCAGGGAGAAAGTGAAACTCAAAACGATTTATTAATAATTTCACGAAAACTGATTAAATACCAAATAGTATTTTTTTTTTCGGTAAGTAACAGATCGGCAAAGGGTAATCTTAAATTTTCGAAAGAAAAACTTTCATTATCACAAGACAACAATAGAAGACCGAAAGGGTCGAAAACGAACGGGAAAAAAAACCGGTGTCAGATCATCGTAATGTGATAATGAAAGTTTTTCTTTCGAAAATTTAAGATTACCCTTTGCCGATCTGTTACTTACCGAAAAAAAAATACTATTTGGTATTTAATCAGTTTTCGTGAAATTATTAATAAATCGTTTTGAGTTTCACTTTCTCCCTGCGTTTATTTCTTTTCACTTTTCCATCTCACGGCAACCACATCGCATTGCTTTAGCCTTGGACGACTAATTTACACTTATATATATATATATATATATATATATATATATATATAAAGCAATCCAACAAAAGATATAAGCGTCAACTAATATCTTATAATTAGTGAAACATCCGGAATGGTCCTCTGAAGAGAAGAATTATCTTTGAAAACTCATGAGCTAAGGACTTAAGGATGCTTTGCATGAACTTTGAATTCTAATAAAATTTGATTGACACCTTATTTTATTACTTCATTTTATATTATAATATATATATATATATATATATATATATATATATATATATATATATATATATATATATATATTGAAATAACTGACTAGTATACTATCCACATCTCGGACGACTGATGATAGTCATGCCATCATAAATATATGTGATTGTAGTTGACTCAAATATGCGTATGTCACAGAGTACTAATCACGTAAACAAAATAAACGATCACATAAAATACAAATATACGAATTAAAAAGTTATGTCATAAAATATTTGAATACGATTGATAGAAAGTAAAAAGATGACAGTTTTTTTGTGTCATTTCGTTTCATATATTTGTACACGTTTGGATTGTTTTACCGATTAGAATAAACATCGATAAAGGTTCTGTCCCCATGGGTCACTTAGAGGGGGCGTAGATATTCGGCACATAGACGGTAACGTAGGTTGCGGGGACCATTTCCGTTGTCTTTCCCGGATCATTTTATATATATGATATAACTTTCATCACACTAGGATATATTTGAAGTTTTAAAAAACATTCGGTTTCCATAGCTTTCCCATGTTAAATGGACACGTAGAGATTCGGAAACACTTCTATTGGCTGGTAAATTTTAAATCAGAATATACTTTTAGATTTGTGTGTATATTCTCTTACCTTTCTTTCTATAGGAACACACAAACATCACATACACATACATTGATATTTATACATAGATATATATATATAACAAAAGCACTATATATATATATATATATATATATATATATATATATATATATAGCATTTTTGTTGATTTTACTTTGTATTTTGATTTACTTTATTTTTCTTTGTTTTAGAACTTTTGTTTTCAATTTATTATTAGAGTTCGTTTCTCTGTCATATTTTTATTCTGACTTATTCGTTTTTTTAGGATTTTTAAAAAATGTTTTTCATCTTTTATCTTAACTTTATCTATTTATTATTTTTGATCACATACGTCTTTGCATTTTTATGATCGGCTTCGTCTGTCGCCCGTCTGTATGTCACGTGTCTGTTTAAATTAGTATTGTCAACGAAATTTTACATAAGAATATACTTTTATAGTTGTGTAGATTCTCTGACATTTCCATTTTATAGGGAACACACAAATGCCCTCGTATTTAGTTTTGTATAGAGAGAAAATTCTGATATATGAAAGCGATATTTAAAAAATATTTAAATACTATGGATTGTAACATTTTCTGGTTATGTGTGTTTGTCAATTTACTAGTGTCAAGATAAAATATAATAATAATAATATAATAATAATAATAACAATAATAATAATAACAATAATAATAATAATAACTAGCATGACTTCGTAGAAATTCCACGGTGGTTTCTACATACATCTGTATAATATACTGTTAATAACAATAGTCCCTCTTCCATAAAAATAATTGTGATTGTCGGCTCAATATTCGTTAAATTAATAGAATGAATATTTTTATTTATTTAAATTTGTAGCACTTTAATTCTTTTTAAAACGATATACATTCTCCTTCTTCTTACGGTAAAAATAATTGTCAGCTAATTATACTTTAAATCAATAAAACGAATATCACTTTTTTCAAGGTATTTATTTAAAACTGTACCGCTTAAGTCAACGATAATAATTTTGGGAATAATTAATTTCAAAATGGGGAAGTATGAATTGTTTACCATAACGACATCACATTAATAACCAATCACCACGAACAATATTATTTTATAAATTCATTTTTATTAATTTAAGGTGTGATAATCATAAGTACGAACATGAAACTGTCTTAGCGTGTAATAATAATAATAATAATAATAATAATAATAATAATAATAATAATAATAATAATAATAATAACAATAATAATAAGTATAATAATAATAAGTATAATAATAATAACACTAATAATAATAATAATAATAATAATAATAATAATAATAATAATAATAATAATAATAATAATAATAATAATAATAATAATAATAATAAGCACTTTTGAAAATACATTCTATAAACATTTATAGGCAATTGTGAATATTGTTAAAATTTTAATTTCTTGATTTTTTAAAGAATAATAACAAACTAATAAAAATATTCATAACCACTATTGAAAAGTGTATCGAATATTTTTAATATTATAACAATATGCTCATTCTATTGAAAGAAATATGCCAAACATATATCAATAGTATTGAAAATAATATGTCACAGAATCTTCGAAAACTATTACTAGTTATATCACATATATCCAACTACTATTGATAGTACTGCTGTTAAATATATTTGAATACTATTTATATTAATGTCATAAAACTATCTTATTACTATTGATAATAATATTTCCCAAAGTATCTTACTAATATTGATAGTAATGCCGTCAAAATATATCTGACTATCATTGATAGAAATATGTCATAAAAATATCTAATTTGTGAATAATAAATATATGTAACAACTATTAATAGTTATGTTGTCATAATGTATTTCAATAATATTGATAGTAATATGTCAAAAAATATCTGACTACGATGGAATAAATATGTCTGATTACTATTGATAGTAATAACGTCATAAATGTATCAGACTATAATTGATAGCTGTGCTATAAAAATACATTTGAATACTATGGATCGTTATATGTAACAGTATATATGACTATTATATCATAAATATATTTTACCACTATGCATAGTAATACTGTCAAAATATATGTAAATACTATCTATAGTAATATGTAAGAAATATATTTGACTAGTATTGATACTAATGTCTCGCAAAATATCTTAGTATTAATTGTAATGCTGTCAATATATTTTAATACTAATGTTAGTAATATTTTATAAAAGTATTTGACGATTATGTCATCAATATATCTGACTCCTAATAATAGTAATACTGTCAACCATATTTGAATATTGTAAATTTCATAAAATAACTGAATAATATGTCATAAATATATGTGACTTAGATTGAAAATAATATTTCCAAAAGTATCTTATTACTATAAATAATACTGTCATAATATATTTGAATACTATTGATAGTATAAGTCATAAAATATATGACTACTGGGTCATAAATATACTTGACTAATATAGATTGTAATACTGTCAAAGTATATTTTAATACTACTGATAGTTATAGTTATATGATTCTTAATTACCAGTAAGATTGAGAAACGTTTAGTTTCTTTAAATTACTTTGTATCACATATTACTAATGTGACAAAAAGAAACATATAATAATATAATAAAAATTTCTATTGAAAATATATTTGAATATTGTCGATATTAATATTGAGAATCTTGCAGCTCCTCAATAAGTGCGTATATATCATATTAATAACAATACATATTTGGATTTGAAAGGCAAATCTTGTGTAGGCGCCCTTGGTCACATTAGAAAAAATATGATGCTTGCAACAAATGCCAAGCGAGATTTCGCGAACAAAACTATTGAACATGTTTAGTAATAAACACAACCAGTTCGATTTAACTTATGAAAAACGATGCAAATATAGATGTATTTATAAGGGTCCTCTAACTATAGGTAAAATTAAACGGTCAAATTTAGCCTTTGAAACATTCTGTCTTTCTAGCGACGAAATTCTAACAAAATTAAATAAAAAAGAAAACGTTAATAATTGTAAACTGTATATTAATACATTAACTTTTTAAACGTCACTATTCTATTCGAAATGCAAAAGAATTTTTAAAAACCGACAAGTTGTTTGTGGTAAATACATACCATAGAGAAAGTAAGAGGTGTGGTTTTAAAAAGCGATAGAAGGTAAGAAAGGCCATATTCTTAAAGTAAATTGGTAGTATATGTCACGTGATTCGAAATTAAAACTATTTTAGATAACACCGTTTTGGAATAGAAAAGTTATTTGGATTTGTTCACGAGTCCAGCTAATGATGATGATAATTATGATGATGATGATGATGATGATGATGATGATGATGATGATGATGATGATAATAATAATAATAATAATAATAATAATAATAATAATAATAATAATAATAATAATAATTATGATTATAATAATAATTATGATTATAATAATAATTATGATTATGATGATGATAGTAATAATAATAATAATAATAATAATAATAATAATAATAATAATAATAATAATAATAATAATTATGATTATAATAATAATTATGATTATAATAATAATTATGATTATGATAATAATAATAATAATAATAATAATAATAATAATAATAATAATAATAATAATAATAATAATAATAATAATAATAATAATAATAATAATGATTATAATAATAATTATGATTATGATTATAATAATAATTATGATTATGATGATAATAATAATAATAGTAATAATAATAATAATAATAATAATAATAATAATAATAATAATAATAATAATAATAATTATGATTATAATAATAATTATGATTATAATAATAATTATGATTATTATAATAATAATAATAATAATAATAATAATAATAATAATAATAATAATAATAATAATAATCAGCAATAAACGAAAGCAGTGTATTGGAGAAAGTTCTGCATTATTAAGAAATAGTGCAGGTTTAAATTTCAAGTACACACTTCTTTTAATACAAACACACGCATACGATATAGCTTATCAACCTTAATTAAGCTTATAATTGTCTTATTCTTATTCTTTCGTGTGAATCAGATGATTCTGGTGTTGGCATTAGTTTCCCCGATGTCTTTCTGGAAAAGACGTCGGGTACGTACGGGAAGGACCACGAGAAGGTTGACAACATCCCTAAGTGAAAGTGGTATTGTGGACCCGACTGGATTCGAACTTGGAACACCCAGGTCTTCAGTCCGTGTCGATATCCACTTAATAACCTTCACCTCCCAAATTGCTGACACACACAGATATAAAAATCATAGTATACTGTACATAAAAGAGTTCTCATTCTAGCGAGGCAATCTACCAAAATAAGATAACATATGACATCAAATATTACATTAGTTTTCCTATGTGGACGGCATTCGTCTCGCGAGGAAAGTTTTTTCAAACACTCCCAGCAAACGTTATGTGGAAATTCACTAACCGACTCAGAACAAAACTGGCCGACTTGACAAAACCGATAAAAAGAATATGGATACTGAACAAAAATATAAGCGACGCATGCAAGAACGACTACGTATTAACACAAATAATTTTTGAAAGATATTGTCTATAATGGGACCTTGGGGAGACTTAGTGCCACCCAAATCCCAGAAAGACCAAATGCTCGTTGCCAGCAATAAATCAATGGGAAATGACAGTAGCAGTAACGCAAAATCATGTGCAATGATTATCGAAAGAGGTGGAGAGTACTAGAAATATGGGAACACTTGTTGTCACTCAGACTCAAGGGAACACCACTGATTGTTGCCATTGATCAATCACTGATGATGACCTGTGTGAAAACCTCAAGTGAGTAAAGAATAATAATCTACTGAAAAGTTAAATAACAAAAAAAAAACATTGAACAACAATTAATCGTTATAATGTACACCCAAAGGGTGGGGTACATTGCGGATTTAGGGTGCATTGTTATTCCTTGTATTCTATGAAAATACATTCAGACTACCTTCTGTAGTATCAAAACAAAAATAATAATAATAATAAACGTATTCATTTAATATTCATAATTAGTATCCAAAATATTAACATTTTTTTAGGGTGCGGGGAATTATCTGCGAGTTTGTTTTTCTGCCCAATTCCGTCAACTACAAATTTGACAAACTAGATGCACTCAAAATGGAACGGGAAATAAAATGTGTTTTTTTTTTCATACAAGCTGATTTAAAAGGTATTTGTGTGAAAATGCCGAGTAAATTGCAGTCTCAGTTTGAAGTCTATTTATTATATATCTCGGCATATCGTAGTTCGTGTAAAGTAATAGAATGTTCGGTTATCTTGAAATTCACAGCTTTGTAATGGCTGCTAAATGTTTGCGATTAGTGTCATCTCACATTGCAACCAGTGTAAAGGGGGAAATAATACGCCGTATCATATTTGCGGATTTCATATTTTTATTTTATAAATATTGCGGATTATTTTTTTTCTTCTGCTTTAATTTGAAAATGTTATTTTCTTTTCTGATTGTTGCAGATTAGTCCACCGTACAAAATATCATGATGCACCGTTATATTTACAAAATAGAAATGACAAAAAAAAATGTTGTAATATATTCCAATATTATTTTTAATAAACACTGTTTGATTGTATTATTTGTGACCGTAAAGATCAGAAAACTAATTATTATTTGCGAAAAGTAGCAAACAGGGCAAAATAATACGGCGTATTTTTTTTGCCCATACACCGGTTGCAATATGAGACGCAAATAGTTGTATGATATGCGAACTACGTTGCTAAGTATATGTGTGTAATGGGACTTAAGGGAAGCAACCATCTACATCATTTTTCATTGAGGCTGGAAAGTTCGACCCCCCTTTTCTGAGAAAAAATGTGCCGCTCAGCCTGAACGGAAGTGGAACTCTCGGACATCGAATGAAGTCAACTTCTTAGTTCAGAGGTAGATCTAGGTATTTGCGGTAATAGAATGCTCTTAAGTCATTACTAGGTTAAGGGAGGTTCCTCATGACATCATATGATGCAACAACGAAACTACTTATTTGCAACGGTTTTCAATATCATAATCGATCTAAGGGCACTCGAACCCCCCATAAAACAATCAAAACCCACACAATTAGAGACTTATATGATTCTATGAAATTACCCTTTTTCAAACCTTTTTACCGACCGGTTTTCCCACCCATAACCAGACTCTTTCAATCTATTATGTGACTTGGGCAGATAATCCATGTATATGTATAATAAAAGTGGTCCCTTCACTTTCACATATACGGTAGCATAACTACCCGTAGAGTCGCCACAGATTTCTTGAACATCAGCTCTCTCCGTTCCCCTGTCGTCAAATCTTCCCCATGGAGTCACTCAACTTTAGATCCGACGCACCTAATGCTTAAAGATTGGATTTTGCATTGTGAGGGACAGGCAAGATGAAGGCGACTTCTATTATATTGCTGTGCTGGAATGTTATTATTGTTGTCATCCAATGTCTTTTGGGGTATACTTATCCTTCTTCTCTGTACAGTGCCTTGTGGGATTGTCTTGGCAAACCTTGTTGATTTCGGCTGTGTCTTTTCTCTGTTATCAAGGGGTTTCTGTGTGCAGTATGCTATTCCGCACTTCCCCGTCAGTGATATGTTGGAATTAAATAGTTTTTAAATGTTTGATATTACTCAATAGAAGACACAGGAAAGCGCTCATGAAAATGTCCAAGAGTGTCGCCAGAGGTTATTTGCGTTTTTCTCTGTCGTCAAATTTTTCTTCAGGAAGTCACTCAACTTTAGGCCTATCCCACATAATGCTTAAATATTGTGTTTTGCATTCCGATGGATGCGATATGAAAATGTCCAAGGGTTGTGCGATATTATGGACTTAACTTACGATGGGTATTTTTGTCCGTACACCCTAATTATTTAATATACCTTATTACAAATTTCTCTGTTGATGGCATAACCTCAATCGAAGATATCAAAAACTTTTCAAAAGCAAAATATTTCTGCGGCCTATATACTCAACAAAATTTTTAAAAGTTGACTTTAAATTCGAATTAAATTAAAACTACAATCAAATGAAAAAGTTTACACATTACTAAAATGTGATCAAATTTTAATCATATTTATATTTACTTCTTGCGATTTAATTCTTTTATATAAAAATGTCGTGTTTTACGCCTTTATTGTTTTTGCTTTTTGCGCGTCAAATTCATTTTATAAATAAAAATATAAAATTTAAAAAATATGGTTTCTCTGAAACGAAAATTGATTTTTCAAAGAATACTGGAAACCTTTGGAAAGGTCGACGTCACTTATACACACAATGCGAAGAATCATGCATAATCGTATATATATATATATATATATATATATATATATATATATATATATATATATATATATATATATATATATATGTGTATATGTATATATATATATATTTACATATACATATATATTTAAATATATATTGATACATATGCATATATATATATATAAATATGCATGTATGTATATAGGTACTTATATGAATGTATGTGAATCTGTGGTTATATTAATGTGCGTATGTATGCGTATTTATTTACATGCATGTATATTAATATATAGAGAGACAGATATAGATATATAGAATATAGATGTATAGTGCTTAGTATATAGTGCTTTTATATATTTTGGTTGTGTAGCTTAATGGATATTAGATGATCCGAGAGTTCGAATATGTAATTCCAGAGCAATTACGAATTGACTTACTTCCCGACAAAAACAAAATCTCGTATCAAGTAAAATTGGTTTTAATTTTTAAAAAATAACAGCTATTTCTTCGAAATCAAACAATCATAGAATCAGTAATTAGAAAGTCTTATTTTTTCAGAAAAAAACGACTTACGGTCAAACATTTTAACCAACACATCCGGGGTTTTTCGACACACGTAGCAAATAATTTCCACGATCTGCTATATGAAAATAACAAATGGCGAATCGTGGAGATTATGTTGCTTGATAAAATACCATGTTTCTGTGGGAAACTAATTCGATGTGTGTATATATATATATATATATATATATATATATATATATATATATATATATATATATATATATATATACACATACATATATATACATATATATACACATATATATACACATGCATATATATATATACATATATATATACATATATATATATACACATACATATGTATACATATATATATATATATACATATATATATATATAATATATGTAGTGCTTCAGTGTATCTTGAAAATAAATCAATAAAGTACTCGATCGCAAAACATGTCAGAGTTAATATACAAATTATTAATTTAAAAAACTATTGGTTACATGGCGAACAAATCGAATAATAGGGGTCAAAGATCACCGTAACGACTACCGGAAGATGGCACGGTGATTTTTGGACCCCATACTGCTAAAATAAAAGGTCAGCCTATCTCAATGAAACTGTGGTACGTCTCTGAAGTATGTAACGTATAGATTTTAATAAATAAAAGGAACAGCGGAAAACCTAAAAATCAACGTTTAGTCCAGCTGTTGCGTAGGCTTTATCAAGAGCGACAAAATGCTAAAAGTGGCAAAGAACGAGTAGATCTGTAATTTGGGGAATATTTATTGTGATAGCGTTAATAAAATTTAAATCTATTTTGACAATGAAGATCTGCAAATATCTACATACACACACATATATTACTATTAAAATAGAGTATTTACACTATCACTATATATATATTCCCCAAATTACATATCTTATCGTTCTTTGCCACTTTTAACATTTTTTCCGTTCTTTATAATGTCCCCGCAACAACTGGACGAAACGAGTAGTTGTAGGTCTTCCGCTGTTTCTTTTTTAATTCATATATATATATATATATATATATATATATATATGAAAGATTTTTATAAAATGCGTCAAAATGCAGAGATAAATGGAAAATACTAATTGCCAAAAAGTTGCATTTGTGGTGAGATCTTTAATATTTAGTCATTATTATAAAAAGGCCTCTTCAGAGTCGAATGGAAATGTTATGTTTAAATATTTACAAAATATGGCATAGATGTAAGAGATAAATGGAGAGGGGACAAAAGACAAAGGAGAAAATAGAAGACAAGGGAAGAAATCATCATGATATTATCAAATATAAAGGGGGGTTTAGTTAATGGTCGTTAGCAATGATAAATCAATCATAAACGGCTCTTGTTATAAGCAAAACCATTTTCTACAGTTATTAAAGAGGTGAAGAGTGCTGGAAATCTGCAGAAACCTGTTATCACTCAAAGTAGCACCACTTGTGCTTGCAAGTGAGCAATCACTGATAATGACTCGTATGAAATTGCCTAGTGAGTAAATAATAATAATAATAATAATAATAATAATAATAATAATAATAATAATAATAATAATAATAATAATAATAATAATAATAATAATAAATACGGAATTTAGAGATAATGACAGCTGGAATTGGTTGATCAGAGGTGGTCTCAAAATATCTCCTGTAAGCACCTTAATAGCAGCACAGGGAACAAGCCACCAGCACTAGGTCGATCAAACACTACATAGACAAATCTGCAGATTGTGTAATGAAAGCGAAGAAATCTTAGCGCATATTGTATCTGAATGCCCTATGTTAGCACAACGTCAATATAAAAAATGGAGACACGACAAAGTCGCTCAGGTACTACACTGGAGTATATGATAACTTAATGAATATATACGAGTACAATGAGAAGTGGTATGAGCATAAACCAGAAGTGGTACAGAAGAACGACAATGTGAAACTTCTTTGGGGCATGCGCATACAAACTGATAAGGTGTTTGAACATTCCAAAACCGAATTAATCTTTCTAAACAAAAAAACAAGAGAAGCTTGCCACTTCGATACCAGAGTGCAGGAGAAAGAACATGAAAACAATATCAAGATCTAAAATAGGAATTAGTTAGATTATAGAAATGTAAAAATGTCAAGATGATTCCCGTTGTAATTGAAACACTTGGAACAATAACGAAAAGCCACCATAAATGGCTTAAACAGATTAACGAAATAATTTTTTTTCAAATTCTGCTTGCCTGTTAGGAACAGCGAAACTGTTAAGGTACAGCTTGAATGTGAAGAGAATTGATGTGATGTTAAAAAAAAAAAAAAAAAAAAAGAAATCTAACTAAAAACCTCCAAAAGTGGAGACAAGTATTGTTGAGAATGACAAGTAAAGGATCTAAAACATCTGGGATACAAAGTGTAGTATATGTTCTTATCCTACAGTTCATATTTTCTGCCTTTGATTGGTGAATGAGTCATCTTTCTAAACTGAAACAATAATAATAATTTTTATCACAATCCAGTGTTCCTTTTGGGGGAACTGGGTTCTCCCTACATTAAAAAACCGACCATGTGTTTAACTCTGCCCTAGTGCGGAGGTAAGTAAATAGGGACAACTAAAACATCTAGTGAGATGCAATAATTCAGAGTGATGACCAGATTACACATCAAAAACCTCGCATGGTTGTAGTGAACAGAAAAGAAACAAACATGCCCGATCATTGACGTTACGTTTTCTAGTGGCAACAGAGTACACAAAAGAAGAGGAAAACATAAAAAAGAGAAAGAATATGTACGTTAAGTGTTGTATTCTGTTGTACTTAAAAGAATGACGATAAACACTGAGGTATAACAATATAAGTGTACATCTTTATTGTCGGTGATAGTGAACGAGTCGATGACTGAACAAGGAATGCGCACATGAATTTACGGAGTGGTTTTCTTGAACAAAGTCGCCAGTCGACACTTGATCTCAATTTCAGGTTAGTTTATATAATAATTTGTGACATCCATGCATTCACCTGCTAACAACCATTTCGGGATGTTGGCCTTCGCTGTCAATGTAGCAACACCTTTCAGGTGTTTATTTAGTGGCATGTTATTACCGTTTGTAGCTAAAATTTGCAGGTTATTCTGAATAAATCAACAATTATTTTATTTTTTACAATCAACCCGGTTTTGTTTCTTCCGGCCAGGTGTGTGTCTGTGTTAAGTACGATTTATTTCTGCCAGGTGACATTTCCGGTATATCCGGCACGGATATTCAACATAACTTCCCAACTACCAACCTCGCTCCAAAATATTTACTCGAATGTTATGAT
>OY744545.1:31131181-31133681 GCA_963556195.1 Sepiola atlantica
CCATAAAGGTGAAATGTACGAAATCCGCTAATGTACGGTCTGGAAAACTGCCAATCAGAGAAAAGCCTAGAAAATGTAATTCACTAACACACACACACACACACACACATATATATATATATATATATATATATATAGGTAACACGTCAAATATATATATATTATCGGGTTTCAATTTCAGTCGAGAGCACTTGTTTGTCTTGCCACACTGACAATATAGGTAACTACAAACATGCCTCATTGTCGTCCGCTGTGCACTATAGTACGTGTATATACACATAATATAATAAGGTGATATAATATATTGTATATATATTTTCAGTATTTACTTCAACAGTTTATAATACGTGAGTAGAGCTTAGTAGTAAAGCATGAACATATATCTATGACAAGATATGAAACATCAATGCTTCAATTGTAGCTTACTTGCCATAGATATATTCTTTAACTATATTTTCATACTATATATATATATATATATATATATATATCTTTCTAAAAATTATGGATTTCCAATATTTATTTTAATAATTCTCAATATGTGAGATCTATGATTGACACATGATTGCATTCACCATATATTTTTTATTGTGTATTTAAAGAGCTTAAAAGATACAAACAACCCAATATGCAGTACATTAAGCACCCAACCAGAAACAATAGATCAGCTAGTTTACGAATGCTCAAAATTGGCTAAAATAGAATACATAAACCACAAACAATATTTTCATTACTCAAATGGTAAATAGTACATACGGCTATGAAGAGCCGTAAAGTAGATATATATATATATATATATATATATATATATATATCATATAGAATGATACTTTATTATATAGGTATGTGCGTATATGTATATGTACAGCATGATCATGTTGAGACACCAGTTCTCGTTAAATCACCGAAGTTGGGTGATGTTAAACCTAGTCTGTAGCAGATAAATGTTCATTTTTGAACTATCAGGCGCTGTATGTGGGAGGACGTGGAAAGAAGTACAAAACTTAACGACTTCATCTTCTCTGACCGGGATATATATATGCGACTGGGGAGCGCTTGTGAATTGTATATTCTCCTTAAAAAGCTGGCGCAACCTGCGTAGGGTGAATGTCGCTTCGTAACTTTTTCGTATGTATGTATGTATGTGTGTATATATATACGTATATGTTGCACTATGAGTGTATAATTGTGTTTTCAAAACTTGAAATCTAATCGGTCTATTCACTTCAAAAGGAATTCCTCTCGATAAAGAGGGATCCATTTCCTAAAATGCAGGTATCACGCTCAAAACTGGCTGTTAAAAAAAAACAAGTTTTTTTTTCAAATTCCTATTCATTTCCATATTTCTTCAGAGTCTGTAAAATTGCTCAGCTTTTTCCAATTATTTTCATCTTTATCATATTTCACAATGAATTTTCCTTGTAACTAACCTTGAATTCTCAGCCATATATATATATATATATATATATATATATGTGTGTGTGTGTGTGTGTGTGTGTGTGTGTGTGTAATGTATATATATATATAATATATAATATATAATATATATTATATATATGGAAGTTAATATTCTATGCTTTTTAAAATTGTTCATATAATTTAATATAAAATTTCAGCATTTTTCAAATTATATATATATATATATATATATATATATATATATATATATATATATATATATCTACCAAGTAATAATGTAAAAGCAATTTCTATACAGATCAGATAAGCATCAATTTTCGAAGAAAAGATAAAAATCAATACTGAATATTGAAAATTCTCAATAGAGCCATCACTAAATAAAGTTTTTAATCGAGATTGTGATGACAATTTCGGAACAAAAGTCATGTTTCTAGAGAAGTCGAAAGCATTCACGAGTAATCCAAGATTTCGTGATATACTTCGAATTTTTCGTCTTTCTTATGATGGGGAGTCAACTATACCATCTTGAATTATCCGTGGATGCTGCCGATTTCTGGTTTTACTTTTCACATTTTCCTTGGCAGATATAAGGTAAACCATGCATGGTGACTGGTAGTTTTTCGCCTTCCAGTTCATGGTCTAAAGACTAACGGATTCTGTTCAGTCAATAATCTGAAACATAGATCTACAAACAACTATATTGAGTACTCTCTTCTTATAAATATAGAAAGTCATATTACTGTATAATATATATCTATAAGTATATACATGCAAGTTTCATTAAACTATCATGACTTTTCCTTACGACTATAAGTGTATTTATAATGATATATGTACATATCTCTCTCTCTCTCTCTCTCTCTATATATATATATATATATATAATATACATATATATATACATATTTTATATAATGTTTAAATAACATAATGTATAAAAATATAGCATTTATAGTTTTTACAGTATTTATTTGAAAAGTGCTCAATAAAAGTTTTATAATAATAACTTTAAAACAATCGTTTTCAATCCCCAATTCCTTTGTGGTCTGCATTTTTAGTGATTGAAACAATATTTAACTTG
>OY744545.1:31136181-31426181 GCA_963556195.1 Sepiola atlantica
CTCTCTCCCTTCCAATTTTCCTATCTATTTCCCATCCCTTTGCTTTCTTTTCCTATCTACTTGTGTGTCCGTGTTCAAGTGTTATTCTCTGGGTGGGTGTCACTGTGTTCACACTCGTGTATGTGTTCGTGTCTATTAGTTGCTATGACACCATTCCTGTACGAGAGTATGTGTATAAATGCGTGTGTGAATTTGCACGTATGTGTATAGTGCGTATTTATGTGCGTACGTATCTCTGTGTGCATACGTATGCGTGCTTGCGTGTTTGACTGCGTGTCTATGTGTGTACTCTCGTGTAAGAAAGTACGTGTCTGTGTATGCGTATGCGTGTCTTCGTTCATGTGTGCATATGTGTGCGTGCACTTCTCTCTCTGTGTGTATGTGTCTGTGTACGTCTATATGCGCGTGTCTGCGTGTTAGCTTTATATGTGCGAATGTACACACTTAATGTGCGCCTGGTTGCGCTACTGCACATGTGCCCGTGCTTGCACGCGTCTGTATCTATGCGTCTACGTCGTATGTACGCGTACGCGCCTCGATGGAAACGGCGCGCGCACACGCATACGTGTGTCGCCTTTTCGAAGCTTACACGACACGGAGCTCATCAAATAAACGCGCCAGTATCGCCTTAAATCAAACTAAATCCTTCACGCGGACCAAAATTAAGAGTTCTCCACCTTTTCATCTCTCCCTCTTTTTCTCTCTGATTCGCTCTCTTTTAATTAACAAAACAGTTATTTGTTTTAATTTTTTTTTTAAACAAACAGAACAAAAACATTCACATAAAGCGGAACAATTATCCAATTAAAAGTCGTTGGTAAATATTATTATTTTCGCGTGATTAAATCGCCATTGCTTTGTTAATTAATATCGCGATTCCGTTTTTTTCTGGTAGCCGGTGTGTCTTTAATCAAACTCCGATAATTAATCTGAAGATAATTTGCAACTAAAAGAAATTATTTTCACGGCGAATCAAACGTTTCCAGACTCAATTTCTTTTTGAAATGATGAAATTTCATTATAATTTTTTAACGGTGGTTCCCAAACTGTGCGTCGCGGTCCACCGATATAGCATCAGATAAACATTTGGCGAGCAATGAAAGGCCAACATATATGATATCTATTAGCTGTCTTAGCCAGCTTGCTATCGTTTCGAAGAAAACAAATTTAAAAGAAAAAAACATACCATTCATAGACAAATGCTTTCGCAATTATGCATACTAATAGATAAACATTAACATTTATTCATATAAATAGATAAACATTAAGAATTATTCATGTAAATAGATAAACATAAACAATTATTTATATGAATACGTAAATATTAACATTTATTCATATAAATAGACAAACATTAACATTTATTCATATAAATAGATAAACGTTAACAATTATTTATATGAATAGATAAATATAAACAGTTATTCATATAAATAGATAAACATTAACAATTAGTCATATAAATAGATAACTATTAAAAATTATTCATATAATAGATAAACATAAACAATTATTCATATGAATAGATAAATATTAACATTTATTCATATAAATAGACAAACATTAACATTTATTCATATAAATAGATAACTATTAAGACGTATTCATATAAATAGATAAACTTAACAATTATTCATATGAATAGATAACTATTAAGAATTATTCATATAAATAGATAAACTTAACAATTAGTCATATAAATAGATAACTATTAAGAATTATTCATATAAATAGATAACTATTAAGAATTATTCATATGAATAGATAAATATTAACATTTATTCATATAAATAGACAAACATTAACATTTATTCATATAAATAGATAACTATTAAGAATTATTCATATAAATAGATAAACTTAACAATTAGTCATATAAATAGATAACTATTAAGAATTATTCATATAAATAGATAACTATTAAGAATTATTCATATGAATAGATAAATATTAACATTTATTCATATAAATAGACAAACATTAACATTTATTCATATAACTAGATAAACGTTAACAATTATTTATATGAATAGATAAATATTAACATGTATTCATATAAATAGACAAACATTAACATTTATTCATATAAATAGATAAACGTTAACAATTATTTATATGAATAGATAAATATTAACATGTATTCATATAAATAGACAAACATTAACATTTATTCATATAAATAGATAAACGTTAACAATTATTTATATGAATAGATAAATATAAACATTTATTCATATAAATAGATAAACATTAACAATTATTCATATGCATAGATAACTATCAACAATTATTCATATAAATAGATGAACATTAAATATTATTTATATAAATATATTAATATTAACATTTATTTATATAAATCGATAAACATTTACATTTATTCATATAAATAAACATGAACATTTATTCATATAAATAGATGAACATTAACAATTATTTATATAAATAGATAAACATGACCATTTATTCATATAAATAGATAAACATTAACAATTATTTATATATATAGATACGAAATATTGACGTTTTTGTAATTTTTATACAAATTTATTTATCATTTAAATAAAACCGTTTAGAAATTAAAAAAAAAGCAAAAATCAATTCGCTTTAGCGATTACGTGTGTGTGTGTCTGTGAGAGGGAGATAGATAGATAGATAGATAGATAGATAGATAGATAGATAGATAGATAGATAGATAGATAGAGAAAGCAAACGGTTACTATTAATAATAATCTGGAGACTTGTTGTCACTCAGACTCCAGGGAACACCACCGGTGATTATCAATTAGCAATCGTTGATGATGTGTGAAACTCCTAGTGAGTAAAAATACAACAACAACAACAACAACAACAACAACAACAACAACAACAACAACAACAACAACAACAACAACAACAACAACAACAACAACAACAACAACAACAACAACAACAACAACAACAACAACAACAACAACAACAACAACAACAACAACAACAACAACAACAACAACAACAACAACAACAACAACAACAACAACAACAACAACAACAACAACAACAACAACAACAACAACAACAACAACAACAACAACAACAACAACAACAACAACAACAACAACAACAACAACAACAACAACAACAACAACAACAACAACAACAACAACAACAACAACAACAACAACAACAACAACAACAACAACAACAACAACAACAACAACAACAACAACAACAACAACAACAACAACAACAACAACAACAACAACAACAACAACAACAACAACAACAACAACAACAACAACAACAACAACAACAACAACAACAACAACAACAACAACAACAACAACAACAACAACAACAACAACAACAACAACAACAACAACAACAACAACAACAACAACAACAACAACAACAACAACAACAACAACAACAACAACAACAACAACAACAACAACAACAACAACAACAACAACAACAACAACAACAACAACAACAACAACAACAACAACAACAACAACAACAACAACAACAACAACAACAACAACAACAACAACAACAACAACAACAACAACAACAACAACAACAACAACAACAACAACAACAACAACAACAACAACAACAACAACAACAACAACAACAACAACAACAACAACAACAACAACAACAACAACAACAACAACAACAACAACAACAACAACAACAACAACAACAACAACAACAACAACAACAACAACAACAACAACAACAACAACAACAACAACAACAACAACAACAACAACAACAACAACAACAACAACAACAACAACAACAACAACAACAACAACAACAACAACAACAACAACAACAACAACAACAACAACAACAACAACAACAACAACAACAACAACAACAACAACAACAACAACAACAACAACAACAACAACAACAACAACAACAACAACAACAACAACAACAACAACAACAACAACAACAACAACAACAACAACAACAACAACAACAACAACAACAACAACAACAACAACAACAACAACAACAACAACAACAACAACAACAACAACAACAACAACAACAACAACAACAACAACAACAACAACAACAACAACAACAACAACAACAACAACAACAACAACAACAACAACAACAACAACAACAACAACAACAACAACAACAACAACAACAACAACAACAACAACAACAACAACAACAACAACAACAACAACAACAACAACAACAACAACAACAACAACAACAACAACAACAACAACAACAACAACAACAACAACAACAACAACAACAACAACAACAACAACAACAACAACAACAACAACAACAACAACAACAACAACAACAACAACAACAACAACAACAACAACAACAACAACAACAACAACAACAACAACAACAACAACAACAACAACAACAACAACAACAACAACAACAACAACAACAACAACAACAACAACAACAACAACAACAACAACAACAACAACAACAACAACAACAACAACAACAACAACAACAACAACAACAACAACAACAACAACAACAACAACAACAACAACAACAACAACAACAACAACAACAACAACAACAACAACAACAACAACAACAACAACAACAACAACAACAACAACAACAACAACAACAACAACAACAACAACAACAACAACAACAACAACAACAACAACAACAACAACAACAACAACAACAACAACAACAACAACAACAACAACAACAACAACAACAACAACAACAACAACAACAACAACAACAACAACAACAACAACAACAACAACAACAACAACAACAACAACAACAACAACAACAACAACAACAACAACAACAACAACAACAACAACAACAACAACAATAACAATAACAATAACAATAATAATAATAATAATAATAATAATAATAATAATAATAATAATAATAATAATAATAATAATAATAATAATAATAATAATAATAATAATAATAATAATAATAATAATAATAATAATAATAATAATAATAATAATAATAATAATAATAATAATAATAATAACCGAGGAGGGACAGCAGAAACCAGACCTCCACTGGAAGTGCAGAGACTGCTGGGACCTGCTTATTGCCACCCAAATCTCAGTGAAGACGAATGGTCCTTACCAGCGAGAAATCAATGGTAAACGGCTGTTACGATACTGCAAGTTTATTTGCGGTGGCTATCGGAAAGAGGTGGGGAATACTGGAAATCTGCGGAGACCTGTTGTCACTCAGACTCCAGGGAATACCACCGGTTGTCGGTGAGCAATCACTGATGACCTGTGTGAGAACTCCTAGCGAGTACAAATAATAATAAAACATCTTTATTTATTTTCCAAAAACAAAAATCATACATATGTTAGCGTGAGTGGGGTATTGCATATAATGTATTCTTCCGCCTTACTTTACAATGTATTTATCCTTCATAACAATAAGAAGTAAAGAAAGACAGGAAAAAAGTACAAACAACAAATTTGCAATCAATATACTACAATATGCGGAAAGTGTGCACTCCTTGACAAATACAAAAATACACACTAAACAGACTCACGCATGTACATATACATACAAATGTACTTAGATGTATATATATACACATATATCCACTCATATCCATTCTAAAAAAATAAGTCCATCAGAAGCAAACAGAATTGTGAGTTAAGCAAAATCAATCCACAGCATAAATAATCTATTATATCAACATTTAAACAATCCTTACGCATAAACGTTGAGAAAAATGTTAATTGAAATCAAGGGATCATAATTATAAACTAGAAAAAATCACAACTTTTAATACAAATAAACGCGTCCGATTCTTTTATTGAACAAATAAATACGACATACAATAATCCCATATGTAAAAGTATGCAGAATAGCCCTAACATTCGCTCAAATGTTCGCTCTTTGAACTGACATTTATGATACACTCTTCGCAGGTAGGATATTGATTTTATGTCTTACAATAATCGCACCTTGTAAATATTAATAGCGTCGGCGCAAAGATGCTCTGTGGACAAAAGATAACAAAAAATTAATGCTGGCCGATTCTTTAATCAACCCAAACCCTAATTTTCGACAGTTGATACGCAACTTAACCTTACCCAACACATTTTAAATCGATTCCTGTGTTGGTGTTATACAACCAAGGCTGTGAGTTATAATAGAAAAGTTTGCTTGACACCTAGGGGTTAAAAGTGACCTCATAAACGGAAGCGGACGAAGTCAAGTGACTTCCGGTGAAAGAGAATGTTGTCTCTTCTTGACGGCACTTCAAGTAGAGCGGACGCCTAAAAGGCGCCGTCCCTGATGTAGCTAGTGAACCGCAACACAATCTATCTATCTGCCTATATAGTTGTCTGTCTACTTCTTTCTCTTTCTCTTATCTCTTTCTTTCTCTGACACAACAGGTCACATGTTAAAGTATTTGTATCTTCCTCACCCAGGTGTATGCATGGTGTAAGTTATCTATATTTATAAACCTTCTCACAGACTAACACCAGCGTCTTGTTTACAGACAATCAAGAACCTTTATACACATCTCTGTAAGTGAAAACGCAACACTTCAATACACGCAATAGTTCGATTATCGTTAATTGTGTGAGCGCGAATTCCTAATTCTATACTAAGGCGCATACAATTTAAAGTGAACAAATTGACTTTTTATTTCCGAAATATAATTACAAAATTCTGTATCCTTTGGCTGAACTGTGACAACCAAAATTCCCAAGGGTTTTGCTGATAATATCTGAAATAAAAAAGAAAGAATACATAATAATTAATTTTATTATTGGTTGTCTGTATTAACTAGAGCGCCATGATCTTACTATTCATTTATAAACCACGTGTTTATGTATGCAGTTCTTACCCAAAGGACATTTACCTTTATCAATAAAGTTACCAACATTAGTTTGTGATGGTGGGTTGTTATTATTATTATTATTATTATTATTATTATTATTATTATTATTATTATTATTATTATTATTATTATTATTATTATTATTATTATCATTATTATTTTATTGGATGTTTTTAATTTTTATATTGATTCGTGCTATCAGACAATTGCACCGATTACCCTTAATAAATGTTTACTAATGGACAAACAACTTACAGACATTACCTTCAGATAGATTGCTTTAATGTTCTTGATATGAGATCTGTTATTTCTTTTAATGGTAAATACTTGACCAGGGTGGATACGTCGAATAATTTTGACATTGTTTAATTTCTAAAATGGCCAAACTAGACTTGGTTTTAAAATATACAATTTTATTTCCGTGGGCAACTTATTTCCAAGGTTTAAACACAGAACAACAATGATAAATTTTAAGGAAGGATCTAATGATTGTTTTTAATAAGTCGCGTAAACTTTTAGCTACTTTGTATGAGTATATATCAATGGCATAATATTTGTATATTGCTATCATTTATTTTATTTTTTTTAATTCTAATGTATTTTTCCACTCTTCTTATTGTTTACCTTTTTTCGATGTCCATTTAATTGTGTCCGCTGTGTTTTTCTGACACTTTAAACATTTGGAACAGACAACAGGGGAATACATGGTTCAAGTTAAACTCCGAAATGTCAACAGTTAAATAAATGAAAAATATATTGAATAAAATGTTTTCTTTGTCTTTTTGTTGTCTTTATTATTATTATTATTATTATTATTATTATTATTATTATTATTATTATTATTATTATAATTATTATCATCATCATCATCACTATTATTATTATTTTATTACTATTATTATTATTATTATTATATTTATTATTAATAATAATATTATTACTTTTGTTATCATTATTATTATTGTTAGTAATATTATTTTTGTTATTATTATAGTTATTAATGTTATTATTTTTGTTATTATTAGTAACTGTTATTATTCTTATTATTATTCTCATTATTATTATTGAACCATGCGTTATTTTTAAACACGCTTGTTATTTACGTTTTTATGTCCGTTCAGTAAATATCTCTTGTAATTTATTTGTATACGAAAACAAATTAAATATCCAAAACAAATGAATATATCGAATAAACATCTATCCAGAAACGAGTATAATCATAATATATATATATATATATATATATATATATATATATATATATATATATATATATATATGCGTGTGTGTTACATTATGAATGGCCCTATGTCGAATAGCGAGTACATAAGCTAGTATGAAGTTTGACAAGGGTCGAACGAAGTGCAGGTCGAAGTGACACGAAATTTGAGAAACAAACTGATTTTCAGGCCGAATGATAACAAAGATATTGAGAGGGTTCTTGATAAGGTGGAGAAACATGTGTGTAATTTGATAGACCCTACTCTTTCTTCTTCTCTACACCCTCTCTCACAGACGTGAGGTTGCTAATCTCAGTCTTTTTTATGATTTCTATTATGGCATGTGTTCTTCAGAATTATGTGATATATTCCCCGGTTCCTTTTTTCAGCCCGTTGTACTTGTTTGGCTAGTGGTCTCCATCAATTCGCTGTTTTGATACCTCATTGTAGTACAGCTCCTATTCCAGTAGCTTATTTCCAAGAATCACGGGATTGTGGAACTCTCTTCTTGCTGTCTGTGTTCCTCCTACCTATAATATTGGTCTTTTCAAGACAAAGGCAAATAGGCATCTGCTGTCTTAGCGGTAATCATATTTTTCTTGTTGGCTCCTTACATCAAGTGACGTCTGGAAAGATTTCCATAAAAATGGATTACCTATAGGGGTTAAATTCAAAGAGGAAATTAAATAGCTCAGCCTCAAAGAGATATGAGTCTACATAACGCATGACGTTACTAATATTGTGCACAAAGAAACGAAGGTTTCAGAGACAGTTGTTTGTAGAACTCGAAACGGGACGGATCGCCGGTAAAAATGTAATACCTAAATAAAAGTTAAAATCGCCGGTAAAAATGTAATACCTAAAGAAAAGTTAAAATCGCCGGTAAAAATGTAATACCTAAAGAAAAGTTAAAATCGCCGGTAAAAATGTAATACCTAAAGAAAAGTTAAAATCGCCGGTAAAAATGTAATACCTAAAGAAAGGTTTAAATCGCCGGTAAAAATGTAATACCTAAAGAAAAGTTAAAATAGCCGGTAAAAATGTAATACCTAAAGAAAAGTTAAAATTGCCGGTAAAAATGTAATACCTAAAGAAAAGTTAAAATCGCCGGTAAAAATGTAATACCTAAAGAAAAGTTAAAATCGCCGGTAAAAATGTAATACTTAAAGAAAAGTTTTAATCACCGGTAAAAATGTAATACCTAAAGAAAAGTTTTAATCACCGGTAAAAATGTAATACCTAAAGAAAAGTTTTAATCGCCGGTAAAAATGTAATACCTAAAGAAAAATTAAAATCGCCGGGAGGCGGGTGTCCATCCCCCTAAGATGTCTCTTCGTTGTTTCGACCAATATATTTTTGATAAGATACTTAACTTATTAATTAACAGAAGACTAGTCTCTTTCTCCCTATCTTGTGCAAGTTATCTGATAACAATAATAAAACCTTTAAAAACTTTTAGCGAACCTCTTTTGTCTACCTGTCTGTGCGAGGAAAACGTTTTATTTATCAATCTAAACTAAGAAGACGATCGACGGATCACATGGAGAAGAACATTAGACGAAGAATCAGTGGGGCGGCATCAACGGTGAAAGAGAAAGCAGCGTCGAAGAGACAACGTATGCAGAACGGTAAGCAATAAAACAAGAGAAAGACAGTGAGGAAAAGGTATTTCACGCACGATAATCTATAATGAACGTTTTATTAGTACAAAAAAGAAGTAGAAAACAAAGGAATGACTGTACGCGAAATGCGCGTAAAAGGGAAGTGAGCGAAGATACTCACGTATAAATGAGTTTTGATAATTAAAACGTTACACACACAAATACACACACACACACACACATATATATATATATATATATATATATATATATATATATATATATATATATATATATATTATGTAATACAAACTGTTTAATACCAATGAATCTGAAATTATTTAATAAATCAATTAGGCACTTGCCCCGATAATTTAGTACTCTGCTCAATTTTCCCAAACTGTTTATCTATCTATCTATCTATCTATCTATCTATCTATCTATCAATATATCTATCGAACTATCTATCTTTCTCTCTCTCTCTCTCTCTCTCTCTCTCTCTCTCGATATATATATATATATATATATATATATATATATATATATATATATATATATATATATATAACGAGAGAGAGAGAGAGAGAGATGTTGTGTATTTAGGTCACATTCTTACATTTAAGCAAACATTGTCATCCTCACGTCTCGGAATTTAAATTGTAAATATTTTGGTGTCTAAGGATTTCACATAACGATCTCAGCTTTTTTATTATTCATTCTCCTTTTTTCTCCAGCTTTTTGTTCATTTGGTTATTGTCACCTGAATATGATTTGACGAAGAATCGAATGTGCTAGTGAAGAGAACTTTCTTTTTTTTTTACACAAAAAAGATTATTAGTAAAAATGAAAACATAAAAAGTTTTAATCAAGCAGATATTTCTGTTATGTTTAACCATGTGTGTATGTATTAATTTTATACGTACATAAAAGTAATTCATGTTCACGTGCTTCTGGCTCACAAACGTCATCAGCATGGCTAACTTAAACAAGGATCGAACCTTCGATATTGATGTCTATAGTCCAGCGTCTTTACCACTGGACCCAGACGCTTGTCTAGAAATGACAACAATATGTACGCTTTTTATCACCTAAATATTTCATTAAATTTAGGTGATAAAAATCGTACATATTTCTAGACAAGCGTTTTGGTCAAGTGGTAAAGACGCTGAACTATAAACATCAATATCCTGGGTTCGATCCTTGTCTAAGTTTGACATGCTGATGACGGCTGTGAGCCAGAAACACGTGCCCATGCATTACTTGTATGTACTTATAAAATAAATATAAATATAAATATATATATATTAACGAAAAATACGTTCTATAAATTTAGGGACAGCTAATAATGCAATTTTGTTCAAGTGAGACAATCGAAGTAATAGTAAGCAAAAAAGCAACGAACGTTTCAATCACCTATATATATATATATATATTTATATATATATATATATATATATATATATTGTTTTTAAAAATTAAAGTGTTTTTCACTTACAGGTGACGTCGTTTCGCACTCTCCTACCCTCATCAGTGTAGGAGCAGCGGTTGCAGGCGGTTGCAGGCGGTCGCATGGGCTGGAACGCAGTTCGTACATTCTGGCTAAAATCACGAGACAAACGCTCAAGACCACGCGGCCGCGAGAAATCGACACAAACAGTAATGGAAATTAAGATACATTTACTTGGGAGGCGGGGAAGTGTCATTGTTTTTTTACGGTGTTTAACGCTCAAGTGGAACGAGCTTATTGCAGAAATGACAACAAACTTTTCAATTTCAAAGTGGGCTCTACTATTAAGACCATTACATCTTTAAAGGTGCTTTTAACTATAAATTTATATGTTTTTTTCATATTAAAGTGTTTTTCACCTACAGTTCTAGTTTTTCCTGCTAGCCGTCACGTCGCGAACCGTAGAGAATGAAGATACTGCAATAGTTCGCAAAATTTGTCACCGTGAGAGAACGACAGGCCGAATATAATGTGTTGTTGTCGCCCGCCGCATTGGCATGAACACTGTAATCTATCTGAGATCTAATTAAAAGTCGCCTCATAAAGAGGACGACAGTGTACAATGTCGATCATAAAACGCATACATAAAGCCGTGTTGCCTGTTGGTGCTCGAAGGTCGACCGTTGCGCTTTGTGTCGTAAATTGAAGACGGCTCCAACGTTTCAGCAATAATCAATGAATAGGCGAGCGAGGCAAAGACATTAAACTTTAAACACCCAGACTCTAAGTACCAAACATAATATTAGTTACAAAAGTTTCGGGTATATGCATAATCAATGTGACAATTGTCATAAAGCAAGTAAGAAGAAAATGGTGCATACTTTCATTGCAACTCTTCTTGTCAAAACCATTTATTCCTTGCATTCAGTAGTTGTTTCGTCTATACAGGCGTTGGTGTTAATGTTAATCTAATTAATTAAGTAATTAGTACTGATATGAACCAGTTTCCGGAACCTTCGCGTCGGCAATGTTCGGGCATGTTACGTAAACACCCGAGAGATGCCGAGGTGAATTTTGACAGACGATAACTTCGATACGTTTCTGCGCGGTATTTTTTTCAGTTTTATTTTCAAGAAAGATAGCAAATAACAAAAAACAATCAAAACATAGCGAAACCACTGTTAATGAATATTTTTTAACAAAATAATGCTAAACAACTGTTAATGAATATTTTTTAACAAAATAATGCTAAACCACTGTTAATGAATATTTTTAACAAAATAATGCTAAACAACTGTTAATGAATACATTTTTATTATTTTGGTTTTGCATTTAGTTTTGTATTCAGTCAACTGTTTAAAAATTAGTATTTTGTATTTCTTAAAACTGAAAAAGAATCTTTTGTGTGTTTTTAGGGGCTTTTTGACATTGTCTTTTTTAATCAGTCGGGTTAGGGTTAAGATCAAGTTAGGGTTAGGGTTAAGGTTAGGATCGAGTTAGGGTTAGGGTTAGGGTGAAACAGAGACTTGTCTATCTCAACCCTGTCTGGGCCTCCGATCTGACGAGGATTTCGTAAAAAAGTTGTCTTCGCAGACCTCCCTAAACAAAATTCTTCCAATCTTCTGGCTTTAATCAAGTTCAATATTGGTCAGAAAATTTGTCGTCATCCAGCTGACAGCTGATTGGCTAATCGGCTCGACATCTCTCGAGTGTTTACGTAACATGCCCGAACGCTGCCGACGCAAAGTTCACGGAAACTTGTTCATATTCGATATCAGTAGCAATTAATTAATTAATAGATACGTGGATATAAAGTGATAGATAGGAACAGACAAAGTTAGTTCGCAGATAACAACAAATACGAGAGAAAAGGGAACGCAATTGTGGCAACCAGGTTTAAATGAAGATTATGGCTTTCTACGATAATATTCCAGTATTACACATGCCGAACAATAATAAGATTCAAAATTATCCACACAGAACAAACAACCAAATATATAAAGAATCTACCCAACTACAGGCGTAAATATGCCCCCAACACATGCTATAGAATATGTAAGCAACATTGTCTTGGGGAGGGCGTGGTCAAACGTGATAGGAAAGCCATGGGTATGGGTTCCGCCAATCCTCACCAAAGACAAGAATAGAGAGGAAAACTTAGATCGAAACTAGACAATCAGTCCCAACACTCATCGGAGGATTTATTGTGGCCTGATTCAACAAATAAATCGGTTGTTGATGTTGCTGTTGCTGTTGCTGTTGCTGTTGATGATGATGATGATGATGATGATGATGATGATGATGATGATGATGATGATGATGATGATGATGATGATGATGATGATGATGATGATGACGGACGACGACGACGACGACGACGACGACGACGACGACGATGCTGTGGAGTTTCTCACAAGAAAAACAAAGTAAACGTGTTAATTCAACATTTTTTGTGGTATTTCCGTTATTTACAAGCGTTTAAAACGCGGAGTCAGCACAGCCGAAAGTATCCGGTGTATTTGTGGCTGATGTCCCCGTTAAATATACGCCCGCCGTATGCCCTGGCTGTATGATCTGGCCGTATGCACATTACACATTCAATAGAACTCCTCTCCGTTTAATCAAACAAATATTAGCAGGCAACCTTTTAAAAACACGAACGTCGGTGTGTTTATTTTAATATTTAAATTATTTTCAAATCATATTCCAGATAATGATTATCTACAATGTGACTTGCAAAATATAAATACCAACAATTTTGACACTCTATCTTTTTCCCGGATAACATAATGATGTGCATATAATATCATATTTTTTACCGAGGTATTTAACATTGTATCTACACTCGTAGTTTTTGTTTTAATTTGGTTTAGAAGATTCTTTTTTTATTCGAACATTGTTATTCTTTGCTACTGAGTACAAAAGAAGTTGCTCTGGAAATACAGTTCTGAAAGAATACGCTATTTGAACACATGTTGTGCTATGTTGTATAAGTGAAAACAACTTTGTCTGGAAACAGCTGGAAACAATTTGGATACTATTGTAGTTACTCTTTACTTGGAATATTATTTGAAAATAATTTAAATCTTTCGAAAATGCATACTTCGTTCTATATATATATATACAATGAAATATCGAGCTTTTTTGTCAAGAAATGTGCAAGTTGACGATAGATCTTTTTAGTTAACAAAATAGAGTTTTCTAATTGATTTCAATTTGAATGTACAGTACACATATATATATATATATATATATATATATATATATATATATATATATATATATATATATGTGTGTGTGTGTGTGTGTGTGTGTGTGTATGTATGTGTGTTAGTGTTAGTATCTGATATTTTCTAATAAATAAATAAACAGACACACACACACACACACACACATATATATATATATATATATATATATATATATATATATATATATATATATACAGGGTGGGCCAAAATAAGGGTCCTATCTTTAAATTTGAATAACTTGAATTTGAATAACTTCCACAAAATAAAAGTTTAACTCACCAAACTTTATGTGTGTGTAGACTGACCCTTCCGAGATTTTTTGAAATAAACAAAACAAATTTTAGCCGAAAAACACTTCTTAAAACTTACAAAAACTAAAGTATTGTTTTTTACACTGTTTTCAGTTTTTTAAGCAAAAATAATGTTTTCTAAATGAAGGTACGTTCTTTAGGGCTAATACGGCTCATGCTTGCTTCGGAAGGGGTCCTTTACTTATTCTAAAAAAAAAAAAATCAATAAATAAAAAAGTTATGAATTTTAAAAAATAGGACCCTTATTTTGCCCACCCTGTATATATATATATATATATATATATATATATATATATATATATATATATATATATATATATATATATATTAAAAATAGACTGTCAAAAAGCTCTAATGCAAAGTTCCGAATACGTTCGTCGAACACTCTCGACTAGTCTTCTATCTGTGCCCGCTTCTAGGTACATATAGATCTTAAATTCCCTGAATAACGTGACAGTTTCCGTTGGCCGAACTGCTTGCAGATTCTAGGCTGACTCTGTGAACCGAGTTTGCGCCTCCCGACCGTCTGAAATGTTACTTTCCTGCACTGATGAGAGCAATAAGCTTGAAACGCTAGCGTCTGTAGGTATTAATAATTTAATATTTATTTATAAATATTATATATATATATATAGTCAATTCTGAAGATCTTTTGAAAAAGAAAGATAGAGAGAACTGAACACATTAAATGACGCCACAAAATGATGACGTAATTCATTAAACCAAAAGAGAGACAGAAAGGGGAGAGAGTATTTATGACATTTTATTTAGACGAATTCTTACATTAACAATCGAAGCTTCACAAATTGTGTGAACAAGATGCAAAAACAAGCAAATTATAACTAAATCGTTATGCGACCAAATCTTCTTTGTGAACTGTTGAAGCGTGTAGTCATACGAGAGTTTGCTATTTCTTTACAATATCGTAACAGTCCTTTGCCATATCACAGAACACATTAGCTATATTATAGTAGTCCTTTGCAATATTATAGCAGTCGTTTTCAACATTATATCAGTTATTTACAATATCAAAGCAGTCATTTGTAATGTTATAGCAATCTTTTGCAATATCATAGCAGTCCTTTGTAATATTATATCAGTTATTTGCAATATCATAGTAGTTCTTTTGCAATATCATAGCAGTCCTTAGCAATATTATAGCAGTCGTTTGCAATATTATAGCAGTCTTTAGCAATATTATAGCAGTCCTTTACAATACTATAGCAGTCCTCTTCGATGTCATTGCTTTCAATCGCCCTATTCCCGTTTTTTTGGCGGTGGACCCACGATGCTTATGAGCCAGTAGCAATGACTTTAGAAGAGGTGTTCCCATGTTTGTAAGAGGACGGTCAATTCTCTTTTCCTTTAGTCCAGAGCTGAAGTCCGATTTCTTCCTGCGATGTTGTAACTCGCGTTGCATAGCTCAGGAACACGCCTCTTGACTTCACTCGTTCACACAGACGGCGTTCATCACTGGTAAACTTTGTGAGCTTTACTCGGCTGGCAAGTTCCCGTCTCACATCTGCGACAAATGTGAGACCTTCAGTTATTTCAAACGCAGAACTATACAGAACAATGTTGTTTATTATAACATTCGCACGGAGATTAGGGTGGAGAAAACATAAAACAACAAATGAACGTGTTTGAAGTCTCATTTTGAAAAAAAAAATTCTCGCACAAGTTTAGTGTTACTTCAAAAATAAAGCCAGAAATGAACGCGTTCTAAGTCTTTATCTGAAATAAAAAATCCTGCAGCTGTAAAACAGCAAATAGATATAACGAATACTGGAATATTTATTTTTTATTTCATTATATTTAATCTTTGATATACCAATAAAAATTATTATTCAAATGTTTAAATCTTTTTTTAAATACATTTTTCACTGAGATATTCTTTGTTTAATTTTATGTTTTATGAAACGAAGAAAATCTATTTAAAATGAATTTCGTTTCTTTGCGTTCTAATAACTGTATCTTATTTTATAGACCTAACCGATAATTTTCCCTAGTGATCCCAGATGTAATCGAAGGAAAATATTAACGGTGTGTTTAGATTCTGTGAAAAATGTAACCATTATTGAAACTTATTTCAATGTTGTTAAGGTATTGATTTCTATAACACACAAAGAAACAAACATTGATTTCATATAGAGAGATAACATTCCATAGTGCCGTATGTCAATGAAATTTGGGTTTGATTGTATTATTGTTCAATACGCTTTTATTGACTTATTTTTTAATTAATTGTAGCCATAGAAATGTGAAAGACTTAGTACGTTGTAAGGTTTTTTTTTATTTGTTATTGTAATATTTTACAATTTATTCAGTTATCGTTTATTGAATAAAGTAAAAAAATACATTTTATAGTTGCGATTAATAAATAAAATTCGGGTTTGTATTATATTTTCAATTTAATATATCTAATAAAAATATACACTATATCCTGATTCATCATTATCATGCAAACTGGTCGTATATTTTGGCAAGTAGGGATGGTGATATCATGACGAAAGTACATATACCACACTGCGCCCAAAGGAGAGAGTAATGTCTGGGAGGATGACCTCCTGATAACAGAAAAATCTACACTACCCCTAAAGGAGGTGGTAATGCCAGGGAGAATGGTCTCATAACGAACGAACACATACTACACTACCCTAAAAGGGGGTAGGAAATGCATGAATTATGGTTTCATGATTCTATTCATCTTCCTCCCACAAGGTAAGATGTGACACAAGGTCGGGAAAGTAGGGAGAAAACCAGCGCTCGAGAATTTGAGCACTCTGGTTGTTTAAAAATTGCCTGGGCAGCCCTGTCGGCATTCCCCGGTAGGGGCGCCTCAGGCAGTAAGCAATAAACTTACCCCTCCCCAAAGAGGGGAGTCAAAGCCTAGGAGGGTGCACCTCCTAGAACTGCACAGGACCGCCAACCAATAGACCGGCGTAAATCCAGACCCGAAGGCCCGGGCGATATCGGTTTATTAGGCGCGGTGAAAAGATAATGCACTATGCCCCCTCTGAATCGAGCATTGAAAGAGAGTAAAATAGTACATTGATAGAAGTAATGTAATAGTTTCCGCTTCAGACAGACAGATACCAAATCTCCATTAGTAATAAATAGTGAAAGATTTAAGGCAGTTTTTTAGCAAAATCCTGTGGAAATGAGATATTTCTGAATATGTTTGCATACGATATTTAGAACAATGCTGGGTTATCTTTTTAAAGTTTGGATTTTTTGTATCAGTTCGTAATACAACACACTATTAGTCAAAACAGTGGCATTTCGATAAATGGAATCCGATGATGAAAGCGGTGAGCGTCGGATTCCATTTTTAGAACTGCCTTTATTTCATAAGTCGCCAAAGATTTCAGATGGGTTTAAGGGCGTTTTCTAAACAGTAAATGCCTATCAATATAAATGAAACCATGGTAGTCTTAGGCATTATGTATAGTTTATTTCTTCAAATAAACAATTAGTATATATATATATATATATATATATATATATATATATATATATATATATATATATATATATATATTAGTTCCGGTCTATTCTTTTGTTGTTCACAAAGTCATTCTAATGATTTTGTCTGTAATACTATATATTCTAAAACCATATTACCCAGGATAAGCACATTTTATGCTGATCAAAGATGATACATTAGCGTGGGGTCTGCGTTTATAACATCAATTAAAACAAAATCTAACGTTTTACATTATTTTATTTATGAATTGAAAATTATAGAAATTAAATAAATAAGAATATAAATGTTTATAAGGCGTTCTCTCCTTTTTAGTTAGTTCTCAGAGACGGAAAGACCTTAATTTCACCTATCAAACTCTGCAACTACAAACGCAAGTTGTTGTTTTTCAATGGAAAACGGGTGCCCAACACGCGAAACATCCGATGCGCTTCGAAGCTGGTAAACCTTCGTTTTTATTTCCATTGTTACAGTAAGCGACATTTCATTTTTCTTAATTTTCACACTACAGAAAAGAAAGAAAGAAAGAAAGGACGCTTAAGGGGGTAATAAGAAATCGGTAACATGTTGGGAAATAAGATAATGATTCAAGACAAAAAAAATAAAGAACAAAATTTACCAAAATCAGAAAAGAACGAAAAAGAAAAGAGAAAAGATTATAACGAAAGAAATAAAGAAATACAGAGAGGAAGATATATTTTTTAAAAAAGAGTAAGAAAGAGAGAAAGAATAATTGTATCGATCTGTAGAAGATAACAGGAAAAACTTGGTCAATACTACTTACTGACTTACTTAGCCGGTCTGTCATTAACGACCTTGACTGATTTGATATGAACCATCGATTTTAGTTAGTTCAGCTTTTATCAGATGGTAAAATCTATCTCTCGGAACCTGAACATCTTTACGATTTCTTGCAATTGTATATTCGTGTCCGAGTTTAGCTCTGTCACAATTTCGGTGTCCACTTCCAACCTGGGAAAATTAGTTTTGGTGTTCAGTCAGTTTCCTTCCGAAGCACGTGTCCAGTCAACCGCAGATTTCTTTGAATAAGAAGTGCAACGTAGTTAGCCCTTTTCTTTGCTGGAGGCCACGTTACATAAAACTAAATAGAAACAATTACTTAACTTTCCGTTGGGGAATTCTCTAAATATTATTTCTTCCTGTCCGACTGGTTTGCAATTGAAGACTCGGAAAACAAAAAAGGAATTGCTATTGTGACTTTATCTATTGTTACAATGTTTTCTCATTTTCTTTTCTTCCACCTATTAGCAGCAAACGCTGAAAACGTTCTTCCTATCAAGTCACGAAATCAGTGCACCCGATTGTTTGTTTTTGTGCATACATTAACTAATATACAAATCACCTTTGTTTATGTGATGAGCAAAACCGAACTTATTGAAGTAAACAACAAAAAATTGCCTGTGGGGTACGTAAATGACTTGAATGACAAGAAGTGTAACGTACTGTATTTTTAAATATGAAAAAGTTCGTGCAGTGAAGATGATTCGAACTGTCGACCTCAGAGTGACAAATGATTTGTCATTTCGAGCTTCGATATAAGGTGGAAAATTTGCCTGTTCGTGAGGGGAATCAGAACGTCAGACAATGAAGTTATTCGCTATAAAAAGTGTTTAAAGCGGTGTCGGTTGGAGACGTACAGCTTTTGGTCCATTCGGGCATTATATTTAAGAACTTTTGGATGATGGTAGAAATCAGAATATAAGCTTTATCCTGTTCAAATTTCCACACTACAGTATATTTTTCAAACTTCACAATATTATATTGCAATTCGAATTCCATTAACACATTCTTCATTAAAATCGAAAACTTAACCTAACACACTTTTCGTCACAATTAGCACCACTGTTACATAAACAAAGCTATAAAGTTGAACGCTAAAGATTGAGTGGCACCTAAGGATCGGAAGTGACCCCAGAGACGGAAGTCGACGATATCACATGATTTCTGGAGAGAACGTGTAGCTACTTGTAACGAGTCAAGCTATATATATGTCTATGTAGCTACTTGTCTTTTTCTCACGCGCGCACGTATGTAAGTCGTCACTTTAAAGCGTCTATTTCTCTCTCTAGTATTCTCTGTGACTGATACGTTCTGTTTGATAAACTTATATATAAAATGCATTGCAGTGTTCGTGTAAAATACTTGAGATATTGATCGAATTCGGGTTCCCAACGATAACGGGTGTATAATAGTTTATACACTCTACGGACAACCGAAACTGGTACACCACCACCACCACTTACATCAACACACTAGAGACAATTTCGTTACAGAAGTTCATGTATATTGTTAACATTGGCTTTCTTCATGACTCTCTCATTTGATACCTATTTTCACTATTAGAAATTAATGATGATTCGTAAATATATATGGTATCATATAAAGGTAAATCGTATTTTCGTTCGTGTTTGTCATGATTAAACTCAGAAACAACCATATATACACTTACACTTGGATCTATTCCCACCTCCAGATCGTTACGCTAAAAAATACTATACCATTAATTTACTCGGCACATTGAAGATGAGTTTCAGAAAAGATTGGTAATAAGAGTCGTCTATGTTGATGCATTTGACGTGTTGACATAGCGAACCACCGCCTTCGCCTGAAAAAAGATCATGGAGCTGACAAAAGACCTGACACTTAGATACCTCATCAAAGCCATCTTGATATAACAGGCGTTTGTATGTTACGCTAAACAATAAAGTATATTATGACGACAAACAAACGGCTTACCTCAATGTAGTGTGCTGGCCCCACTACTCAAAACCACCGGCATAAATGATCAGCCAATGGACCAGAATACTGAGCGCCTCTATCTATGTTGAGGACCTCTGTGTAATATTCCAAGAAAGTTCGTTCAGAGCATTACATGAGAACTTCAACTCAACCCTAGATGAGATACTATTATACTACGAAAACAGCCACCTGATTGCAGACACTGCGAAGACTACAAATCTACTAATTCCATCTCAGGAATCGGCGAGTCGCGTAGGCTAGAATACAACTCATGAACTATACTCAACTTATCTATATTGGCGAGATCTTGAACCGCATCCTTTGATTCAAAGAAACATATAAAACACAAAAGTTGAAAGTCAGCTTCCGGAACAAAATCCTACAAAAGGTGACCAACTGAAGAGCCACAACACACACTAAGATATACTTTCTTGGTTATTTTCTCTGTGGAGTACGCGTGTTGTTTGAGAGAGATCAACCCAGGCGAATTAATTAGATCCAGCATTGAACAATATCTGACACTTAGTAACTAGTTGTCTGAAGACCTACCAACCTGCATCTTTTCGCTTACATTGCCTCTGCAGATGTGAGATTGGAATTTGCCAGACGAGTAGAGACAACAAAGGTAACCGGTGAGGAATACCATCTCCTTCATATACTTTATTTGTCTGCCTTTTTGCTAATATCCTGCGAAGTTTTAGAGGGGACAACGAGTTCGAGGTTCAAAGAGAAAAAAGGGGATGGGGAGGAATCTACTATCAAATGTTGTTAAAAAAAGGTGTAGTCCCAACCAAACGCACTAGCATGACGTAGTTAAAGAGCCACGAGTAAAGACATATTTATATCTGCCACCGACCGCGAATAGAGACCAGAATTTCAACTAATGGTGATGAGTGAATTTTTTTTTAAAGCTATGTTCTTAATTTTTTATTTCTGACCTGCCTCTGTCCTCAATCTTACTAATTCTAATCATGTTACTAAATTTACTTGTATTTACCTTGTGTTTATTAATTTAATTTTAAGTTTCGATTTACCCTATTTTCTCCGTAGCTTTTATTGTATAAATAGTTAACAAGTATTTCTCAGTTGTTACCCTACTGCCTGTCTATCTCTTATCTGTACTAACTTGTGAGAAGGAAACATATCTTCAAATTTCTGTTCCCTCTGATAAGTGTACAGTGAACTTATATATATATATATACATGTATATATGTTGATAAATATGAGCATATGTGGATGGAAATTATTTTTACCTGCAGGGGCTCGGAAATACCCGACTAATACACGGGCGCAGGCTATCGTCTCTAGGAGTGTTGGACCAGTAGACCTTGTCAGGTCATCTATCTAAGAGAAGGAAAACTCTGATAATAAAACCTTGCTACTAACCATTTACGTCTTGGCAGCAAACCTTTGGGGAGGGAGGCCTCCTTAATCTTGACGGAAAACTTTCCTAGATCTGGAATCTCGAACAAAGTATCCGGTTTGCAAACCTACAATTTCTTAAGGAGTAGATGGGCTCTGCCTATCGCCCGGCCTTCGCACTCCTTCTCTGTCTATTAGCCAGGCGTAGAGGTACAAGCACTGGGACGCCTTTAAAGACACCTAGTGCTTAGCCTTGTTTCCTGACTTTCCTGACTAGGGTAATGAACGCCGTCTCTCTTTCTCTCTATCTGGGAAACTTGGGGAAAGTATTTTCGTCACTTAGACCTACATGACTAGTCTTGGTCGCTCTTGTTCCGACAGGTTGAGGGTACAGGTTAGACAACTTGTCTGGCTGCTGTTTCCGACTGGTAGTTAGGAGCCCTAACTCTTAGGTAGCGCTAAGAACGGCTGCTCTATCAACAGTTGCATAATATCGTCGGTAACTGTACGTGCCATGTCGCGCATGGAAAGGGACCCTACAGGTCACAACCCCCATGGACCAAGTCACGACTAATGGACTGGGTGTGTGAGCTTATTGGCCCCAAACAAGCACCCACTTTGCTCTCCCCACTCTATCTCAAAACAAACATGAATTTACAAAATAAAAAACAAACCCAAACCAGACACCCAATAAAAAACATATTCACCTTCGCCCTTGAGGCTCGCATTAACAAATATCCGGGAACTTAGAACCAACATTAACGATGTAGAAACTTTTCTCCTGACAAACTCCCCGGATATCCTAGCACTAAGTGAAACAAACCTTCAATCCTCAATCTCCTCTCATCACTTTGACATGATATTAGCTTCCACTCTACCGTAAGGACTCTGACAAACATATGAGGTTTATGTTCGGAACACCCTTTCCTTGACTAGAGAACATAGGTTAAAATCAGATGAGCAAGACTACATGTGCTTTAGATTGTCTTTACATCACAGAGTGAGTTATTTATATTTCTTATGCCGTTCTCTTTCGACCCAGGACTGTACTCTGCGTGACTATGTCTCTGAAAGTTTAGATAAAGAACTCTCACTCGACTCGAATGCCCAAATACATGTACTTGTGGCTTTTAATGCACATCACTGTGACTGGTTGAGATTCTTCAGCCTTACTGATGCAGCTGGAAACTCTACGTTTAATTTCTCCTTAGCTAACTCCCTCTCTCTCTCTAACTGTCCATTTTCCGACCCGCCTTCCTGATCGTGCGGACCAGCAAGCCTTACTTCTTGACCTGTTCTTGACCTCACGGAAACTCTGATCATGTTGTGGTAATGATACTTATCACCTGAAAAACTCGTCCAAACGCTGAAGAGCCGTAGCTTAAAACGACGAGAAACTATGGGCAGGCTGATTTTGAATCACTTAGGGATCACATCAGCGACGCCCCATGGGATGAAACCTTCTCACTCCATGCTGATGAGTGTGCAAATGAGCTAACCGAATGGGTCAAAGAAAGCATTGATGTTTATGTCCCCACGTGAAAATTCTTAAACAAACCCCACTCTCCTCAATGTTTTACCTCAGAATGTGCAGCTGCTATTGGTGAGAGACAGAAGGCATTCCGAAAATGTTGACGCCATAAGTCAACTTTGAATAGACAGAAATTTATAGAGGCAAGAAATGATTGAAAAGTAATGATAGATGAAGCAAAGAGAAGGTATACAGAGATAACCAAAACACGCATTCACTCACAGAAACTAGGTACTCGTGATTTCTGGAAAATCTACAATAGTGTGATGAACAATGGGAACTCGGCAATTCCCCCGCTATCAAATCACAACGATGTTGTTTGCACGGCAACTGATAAGGCTGAACTACTTGCCCAGCGTTTCGCCTTAAACTCCACTTTGGATTCAGCAAACCACCCCCTCCCTAAATTCCCAATTCGAACTGAAGCCACACTTGAGAACCTGGTCATTACCCTATCTCAGGTCAGAGACACTATAAAAATCCTTGACACCTCCAAAGCCTGTGGGCCTGATCTTATATCAGTAATAGTAATAAAGAAATGCTCTGCTGAGATGGTCCCTGTCCTCTCCAAACTATACAACAAATGCCTTGCGGAATCTTGTTTCCCTGATAGTTGGAAAATTGCCTACGTGGTACCAATCTTCAAGAATTCCGGAGATAGAACTGATCCTCTAAACTATCGCCCAATCAGTCTACTCCCGATCTCTGCTAAAATCTTTGAATCATTAATCAATCTAGCGATAATCCGGCACCCTACTTAAGAGTTCATCATTCAAACTCCTCGCCCTAACTTTCACAGATGATATATGAATTGGAATAAATACATTGAAGACATTTCTAGGGCTGCTACAAAGAAGGTGGTCTCCTTCTACCGTGCTAGTAAACTTCTCATACCTGACATTATCCTATATCTCTACAAAGCTACCATCCGCCCATGCATGGAGTATTGTTGCCACATCTGGGCTGGGGCATCATCCACTAGTCTCTCCCTCTTAGACAGGGTCCAAAAATAGTCGCCAACTTAATATGTCCCTCACTGTCAACCAAGCTCAAGCCCCTGTCCTATCGAAGAAGTGTTTCTTCCTTGTGTCTGTTTTACAAGTACAAGTACGTGGATTGTGCTCTAATGAGCTTGCTGCTCTGGTGCCCCCTCGACGTAAAGTCACTAGACAATCTGTCAAATCCCATCCATTCTCTGTGGAGGTCCATAGATGCCGAAAAGCTTTCTACTCCAAAAGCTTCTTTCTTCGTGTTCCCTGTTTTCCTGCACAGACCCTAATTTAGGTTTACCTTCCCAAACTTTCACCCTCTTTCTCAGTGGTCCCTTACGTCTACAGTGGCGGCCTGCCTTGTTTAGGGTGAACTATGTAATATATATATATATATATATATATATATATATATATATATATATTACGTCGCTAGCTATATGTGCATCGTTCCTTTCATTAAGTCGAACGCTCTTATGACGTCAAGCCGCCATATAAAGTGTTAAAATTATTACTGTTTATTCGCTGTTCAGCGTTGGCCGAGTGGTTCTAGATGTCGGGATTTGAGTTGTAAAAATACTCGGAATCCGTGGTTTCGAATCGCTTGACCATATTTGAATGATGTGACAGTCATTATTATAATTCTTCTATTGGCAACATCGCGCATCCCTGCTAGTCATATATACATGTAATTATTTTATATGTTACTTCTTCACTTTCCAGCTTCCCATAATATAGAAAAGTGTTGTAATCGCTATAGCTTTGTACACTCTACATATCACCCTGATTCTGACATTGCGTTTTTTTTATTAGTCTGATTGGAAATTTTCCAAATGCCTGCAATGCTTTTTCCATTCTCCTTTGCAATGCATTGTCAAATTTACTATTGTTTGCAAGTGTACTTCCAAGATCCGTCGAGTCAGTGACGTCGACTATTAAGTATTCTTGAATACGAACATAGTCTGGAGTTAAGTCCGATCAAAGACGGAAACCAAAAATATGAAACGTTCGGCCGGGAAAGAAAAATGTCTATTTTATTGCAAGTTAATCTGAATAAAATACTGCTGCCTTATGTGGTTTAGGTTGGTCTGTTTTTACGTAATATAACCCCACTTTTATCTATCTATTTATATTCATCTTTCTCTCTCTCTCTCTCTTACCATATATATATATATATATATATATATATATATATATATATATATATATATATATATATATATAGTTCTTCGGGTTATGTTGAAAAGAAATCGATAAACTCCATTCTTCGATTTGTTTTCATTTCGTGAGTTGCTGACGATTTGAATGGGCTAAAACGACCATTTTAACAATACAAGTTCAGTCTATTTCATTGATATATCTGAAGTGTATAACGTATATATATATATATATATATATATATATATATATATATAGTAGAAAGTTAGATTGCGGTTTCCATGCTTTTATTCATATCTAAAAAAGATCTATTACTTGGCAGACCGTTTTCTTAGCACTTAGATATCCAAAATACAGAGTTATATATCTAAGATTTTCTATGAGTGTAACTTTATGATGGAAAATGTGCAATCTTTTAATACATGAGGATTAAATAAGGATTGTAAAGCCGGAAATGACTTCCTGTTCCAAATGTTTCCGAATAACTTTTAAAATTTAGAAAGGTCACGGAATAATTCATCTTTTTTAAAAACTATATTCATCTTTAATTCACTCCAAACAAAGCATATTGCCACTGAGATATAAGGGGCTACTGTTATAAGGACTCAGATTTATAGGATGCATCCTGAGTGGGAAGATGTGAGGCAAAATATTTGTTCACATTACATTTAAGTGTCTGCCTGTTGGTACAGTCGAGAAAACACGGAGTACGGATGGAAATTTTAAAGGTTACCAGTCCGAAAAAGAAGCGATTAAAGTAAAATGTTTTCCGACATCTGGGAAATTCATACATTGAATGGAGTCGGAATTTTTCCGCTAGTCAGGTTGGTCGTGGGTATTTACGTTGACGAGGTATAAGTGTAGTAAGTTCGTCGAAGGAGATTCCGTGGAAGTACTTGTAAAACAAGCACTGCGATGCAGCATTGCGGCGATGGGGCAGGGACTATTAACAAAACATTAAAATGGATGACATGTTTACGAAGAAACCGAAATGTATTCTGGTGGATTTAATTTCTTAATTATTTTTCTTAAGAAAAAGATTTTTAAATTGTCGTTTTCAATAAATAATAGATTAATATAAAATTAACAAATAATGTGTGAGTCGAGAAAAACACATACACACGAGAAATAGTTACATAATCGGATTAATAAGAGATAAATAGTCAAATAGCTTTTTATAATAACAAAGAATGGGTGTACCTAAAGTGAAACCGAACTTCCATGAGCCAGAATTCCCCAAGAACTTCCTGTCACGTTGCTATTCTTTCTCTATTGTATCCTTACCTTTACGGAAGTTGCTCGACTGAGCTCTAAACTCTGGTGCCCGTTATAAACCATTCGCAGCAAAAACCCGCCTAATGCCCACCACTGTAAATAACTTTGATCTATTCCTATGTATACCGTAATCTAAAGGTAATTTCCATGACCAGGGTTTATTTCCAAGAACTTTCCGTCTGTGGAACATAATACCACAGGGCTGCTTCCCGGCTAACTACAAGATGGTGGTTTTCAAGTCCAATGTTAACAAATTTCTGTCGATCCGTCTACTTAAATAATCAAATCCTGCAAATTTCACCCATCGTTTTCCAGTCCTTTCGGGTGTGATTCCCTGTCCAACTGATAAAATCATTAACTCTTATCCTCGAGTGGACTTTGTGCCTTAATGAGGTGCAACTACTTAGCATAAAAAAGATTTTGCGTAGAAACCTCATTACTTAGAAGAATTTGGGCATTTAGAAAATCTAATTTGTTTAATAAACATCCTTAGTGTTGTAACAGAATGTGTCTTCCGATAAATTTGCATCGGCGATAAAAAGTTTCTGCTGTTTTTGGTCCCCCGATTTTATAAATCGGAGGAATTATGTCTTGAGGCATGTCCGTCCGTCCGTCCGTCCGGATTTTTCTCCGCAACCATCCATTGAATTTCTCTGAAATTTTGCATGAAGTTGTAACTTTGGTCAGGTTAGAAAATGACATTCCTCAATTTTTGAAAAAAATCTGGTTATAACCCCAGGGGGTCAAAATGCCCCGAAATGGCAAAAAAATTACATTTTTTGCCCCATAACTTTTCATCCATCCATTCAATTTCTCTAAAACTTAGCCAAAATGTGGAGGCAATTGTTCCTGATAGAAAATACGTATCGCTGACCTTGGAAAGAATCTGGTTCGATCCTTCAGGGGGTCTAAAGCCCCCAAAATGGCAAAAAAAATGACCCTTTTCTCCCATAACGTTTGATCCATCCATTCAATTTTTCTGAAACTTGGCCAAAATGTAGAGGCAATTGTTCTGGGTATGAAATGAGCATCCTTGACATCAGAAAAATTCTGGTTCGCGCCCGCAGAGGGTGAAAGGGGGGGGAATGCCCCAAATTGCCCAAATTTATTGCATTTTATACGCGCCACATCGAGTCACATACAGAGAGGGACCACGCACGCGCGGCTTGTTATATATATATTCTTAGATACAAATGCATGAATAGAAGATAGATAAGATCTTCATTGCAACTGAGCGCTTACACACGCGTGCTAATTGTCATATAAAATGCTAAAATTAAGAAAATGTATTAGGCTGTATATATTTTTTATGTGCGAATAAGGCTTATGTTTATGTTTTCCCTAAATGTTGTTTAGCAAAAACTCGTCTTCCTATAACCACTGTAAAGAAGTTCCTTTTATCCCTCTGTGTATGTAAAACTTAACAAAACTTCCATAAACAAAGTTTATTTCAAGGAGCTTCTCGTCTGTGAAACACAATGTCACGGGGCTGCTTACCGGCTGACTACAACATGGTCATTTTCAAGTCGAATGTTAACAAATTCTTGTCGACCCGTCCTCTTAAATAATCAAATATTACCCATGTCACCCATCGTCCTCTCGGGGTGTTGTTCCTTGTCCAACTGACATGTTTATTAATCCTTTTCCTCGGGTGGCTTTCAGCATTGATAAATGGTGACTTTAAATAAATAAATAAAATACAAGGAAAAAGTATTGAACGTGTCTATAAATGGAACAAAAATACGTTATAGATTTATTTCATCAAAAAACAAAACCTGGAATTCGAAGAGGTTCTTAAAATAAACGGAAAGACAGAAAGATTTATAAAAAAAAAACTAAAAAAAAGAAATAAAATGTTTAGTTATGAATAAAAGATTTGGAGAAAGATTTATGTCGGCATGAAAAACAAAATGGAAATAAATAAAATAGCGAAACAAATAAAAGAAAGAGAAAAAGAAATAAAAAAAAGGATTATGAAAATAAAAGAATAATGCAATATGACACAGTTAATCAAATAACTCAATGCTGTGATTTATTGATATTTTCAAGCGAACTATAAAAATAAATGTCAGAGTAAAAAAAAACGTGATGTGTGCGCATGCGTGATAAGAGCGCGCTTCTGTACACATGAGATTGAATGAGAAATAGTAATTTAATGAGTCTGAAATATGTCAAGATAATCAGCAGTAAAAGTAGCCCCACGCACCGCACTTTTCAAGGTCTACCGAATTTCATACAAAACGGCTTCCATTTCATATTTCTTCCTCTTATTCTTAATATAACTAGCAAGGAATCGCGACGTTGTCTGGGAGTTAATGAATATATGTTATTTTCGGCTCAGTCCATAAAACGCTTTTATTCTTATTTTTTTACAATTTTATTATATTCAATTTCTTAGGTAGGACCAACAGATGGATTTTAGCATTTTCTGGGTGGAATGCGACTGACATTGGTTGAAATAAATTTCGATAAATGTATCGTCTTTAACTCATTTGAGACATTTGTATTGAACTCTTAATGTTTAGACTTACACGTAGCTGTATCAATGTATTCAAATTAATTATCATCATCAGAAATAAGACCACTGAATTGGTGAATCTTAAAATTTACCTATATTTTTTATATTATATTTGAGCATTTTCTGGGTGGAATGCGAGTGACATTGGTTGAAATAAATTTCGATAAATGTCTCTTCTTTAACTCATTTGAGGCATTTGTATTGACAAGCAGCTGTATCAATTTATCTAAATGAATCATCCTCATCAGAGAATAAGACCACTGAATTGGTGAATCTTAAAATTTACCTATATTTGTTATATTATATTTTAAGAAATGATATACAAATTCTAGGTACTTTTTAAAGGGTCGCTTGCATTAGATTTTCAGAACTTATAGCGACCAATGGCGCGACTCATCGGTCAGAGTATAATTGTCGCAATCAATCAAATCTGAATGGGGGATCTAAGTGCGGACTCCATTTTAGCGGGATAAACGCAGAAGACAAAATATTTTCAGAAATTACGATATAGATAATTTCATTTCCTGTTTTATTTTTTTACTTTTCGCGCCAAACAAGCCACATTGACACTGAATAGTAAGGGGCTACCGTGATAAAGACCAGATTTATAAGGACGATAGAAGATGGAGCAGGACAGACAGTACGAAACCTATTAGGTTAGAAATTCTTTATTGCACCCTGTCCAAAAAAGAGATTTCGCAACAAAACCCCATGCACTTCCTTAATATTTAATTAACAGCATATTGTAAAGTAGTCATGGTTGATATTGAGGAATAGAAACTTGTAATTGTTCGAAACAGACCACGCCATGTTAGATAGGTGATATTTTTTAATTATTCCTTAAGTTAAGGGAGTTGGTGAATGGCATTGCTGACCTACGAATGGTCTTGTGGAACATTGTTCCCGGTAAGAATTCTCATATTTACGAAACAGTGATTCAAAGTGTAATTAATAAAGTATTTAAAGAAGAAATAGTTGTCGTCTCCTTTTCCTGTATGAGCATGTTCCAGTTACCCTTCAGAGATAAGTATCAGGATGATAGCGACACTCGGGTAACGTGAAACAAACAACATATACAGAGTGTTTGGAAAATCGATGGCACATTATATTCTATATGCATATACGTTCCCCGACCTGAAGCACGTCGTGAAATGTGGAAAAAAGTGGCTGGTTACTTTTAATTCGTCTAAGACCCAGCTTCTCTCCTTTCGCCACCAACGCTCTGACCCTCACGTTGCCCTTATTGAAATCAGTGGCTGTCAGCTTGCTTTGGTGTGGCTTCTGGAACTGATCTTCTCTCCAAACCTGAAATGGAAGGCTTACACCAAATTCTTTGCTAATGTTGCTGGTAAAATGGTTCAATCATTCTACCACTCCAGAAAGTATCTCAATGTTAGCACAATCCTCTGTTTGTATAAGAGTCAAATATGTCCTAAGATCGAGTAGGGAGGTGCCGATCAGAGCACCTATTCCTGCCTTGACAGAGTACAAAACCGACTTCGAAATCTAGTGGACGATGTCCCTTTCTACACTCTCCAGCCTCTTTCTTTCAGAAGAGACATCGTTAGTCTTTCTCTACTCTATCGTTACTTTCATGACAGATGCTCGACTAAGCTTTATTATATGCCTCCCTCACTGTAACTCATCCACAACAAAAACTCGACTAGCTACATCCACTGTCAATAAATTCCCTATCTCACTCTGTGTACCTAGACCTAAACGGAACTTCCATGGGCAGAGTTTCTTTCCTAGAACTGTCCAAGTGTGGAACACAGTGGCCCGGGGTTGCTTCTCGTCTGACTATAACATTGCCATTTTCAAGTCTAATATAAACAAATTCTTGTTGAGCCGTCCTCTTAAATAATCGATTTCTCTACCAATTACAACCATCGTTACAAATCAACTGTGTGTCTTACCGTCCACCTGTCCTACCCAATAACCCTTATCCTCGAGTGGCATATGGGACTTGATAAGTTGTGATGTGTTTGTAAAAAATGTCCGAAAACGTTTGGTCTCAGACTTATAGGCCATGGAAACAAATGCTAATCAACATTCTTTATTGTAAACATCTAACAGGTGCAGTGTGCATTACTGCACTATTATTTCTACATATGGTATAAATTAACAGTATTACTTTGACAATATCACAGGTAAAATAAGCCTGGGTCTGGTGTTACCACATTCACCCACAAAACCATGAAAAACTAACAGAAAACGCCTGTAAAAGCCGTGGGGTACCTTTGATAGAACACATGGGAGCCCGGTCGGCATTCTACGAATGTTGTCTCTTCTTATTTCAGGTAACAGAATACAGCAGACCAAATACAGGTGAATAAATATGATCATCACAATCGAAACATCACGCAGATGAAGAAATAGACCACAAAGGATATTAGGCTAATAATTGAGTACAATTAAAAAAAGAACCCCACACAAAAAGCTCTTTTACACATACAGAACATAATCTCAGTTAAGTTACGCCATCAATTTTACAGACACCTTGTATAATTCAATCAGCTATTCAAAAATTCTACGTGTACTGACGAATTTCCTACCAATCACTGCCGAATATTTAAGCATGCTACAAGCCCCGGTGAATCTGCGACAGATTAGGTTTGTCTTTCTTTTTAAAAGCGGAAAAATCTTGGAGACTGCACCAAATGTGATCCTATACTTCTAAGACTACATGCTTTATAGGTAGTTTCTCTTTTTAATAATACTGTTTTTTTTACGCTGTGTTAAAGAGATCCAGAGTACTTGAATTTTGCGAAACTTGGTCGGAGCCTTTGTCAATCGATCTTGTCAGTTAACAACACCAAAAAAAGAAAACAACATTATTAACCGTAATACTTATTTATTGGAAAAGTATTACATAACTACATCACTGTTTTTAGTATATAATATATACTAAAAACAGTGATGTCGCTTTTGTTTAGGGTGTAAAGAGAAGTTGATGAATTTAAATAGGAATAATCAGAAGTAAGCACAAAAACTCGGAACTTTCTCCAACCAACACCAGTTAACAGAATATCCGAAAGCAGATTATTTAACCCTAAGCCGCCCATGGTCGTTTTTAGGACCACAATGATAATTTACCATATTTAAACAACATCTGTATCATTTAATTATAGTTAGTCATTAAGATTATAGTGTCTTTCAAATAATACACCTACTGTCTGATGTATATTGGCAACATTGATGTCTCAGTTTGCAGTATAATGTGAAAGCCCTAAGTGGAAGGATACAATCAGTTCTATTTGGTAAGCAGTTCTTATAACTAAGCCACATGTTTTATATATGGTAGAAATGGTGCTCTATCTTATACTGGCTTCCTGACCAAATATGCACCGAATATTGATGTTCTTGAGGTTTTTTCCTTTCCTTTTGCAAAACAATCATTTTCTGCAAAGCGATAAACAAAAGCAACACGTTCCGCCCTGCAAAACAAACAACCAAACACCACGAATAAATATTTGAACATGTAAAGAACTTGAAGCATTTAAACTTTTACCATAATGACCAGATTCGGCATTAAATAATCCGAAAAGGGTTGATATGCAGTAAAACAAAACAACCAAACCAAACACTAAAGATGATATTAAAATATATAAACATTTAAAAACATTTTTTTAAATGATATTAAAATGTATTAACATTTTAAAAAATGATATAAAAATTCATAAACATTAAAAACTAATGTTCCGGCATTAAATGACACATAAGAGGGTTATATGCCGTAAAACAAAATAAACCAAACCAAACTATCGCATATAGTCAAGTAAATCTTTTAAAGTAATTTCGCTCAAATATAATATTGTATTCACAAAAGATTTTTTGGTAAAGATTTTTGGTAATAAATTAAAAAATTAAGTTTCGGTACTAATGGGTTAACTTGTCGTTTAAAAGAACGGATATAGCGAGTGCTGATAACTGCTTTAGAGAATTTCTCCGGCGCATTGTTCGGGAGATTTGAGCGTCTTTCATATTGAGGAGTACCGAGAGAATACTCAGTTATAAAGGAAAATACATTTACTTCAAACCAAAGACTGTTACTTTTATTAATTACTAGTACAGTTTCTGGCGTTACGTGCGAATAAATGGTGATCCCTCTGTATTATTGCTGCCGCCATATAACAATTTAATATTGTTTCTATGATTTTTAATGTTCAGCTTATATATGAAATAAATTAAAGTAAAACCTCATCTTTGCTGTTTACGGATGCACGACGTGATCGTACAGCCCTAGGATATCATTGTAAAACATTCTAATGCCAAATTACAACCACCATTGCATTTTTTGTAACATTTTACTCAAGAAACGTTGTATTTGATCTTTCTATAGAGCTTCGTTTATAATTGCATCCCCGCGTAGTCTTTCCCTTCTTTCTGTCTGCCGTTCTATCTCTATGTTCGGAGATGCAATTTTAAACAAAGTCCTATACCAAGAGCAAGTCAACTTCTCCCGAGTAAAATTTCACGAAGCATCCATTATTAGGGTTGTTTTTTAAACATAATATCGTAGGGTGTTTCCAAATTTTCCTTTAATTACCTTTTTGAGCGACGATATCATCTCTTCGGTGAGAGATTCGGATTCTCTTCTCAGACCTCGAGATTCGCACACTCTTTCAAATGTTCACAATTCAATTTCCTTCAGAAGGTATTGACTAAAAATTATGGTTGTGTTATCATCTTTTCCAGTTCTTTGTTGTATTTATTTTTTGTTTTGTTTTTTGCAAATAGCTTCAAGTCGTCCAGATACATGAGGGTTTTTTTATTTCGTCTTCTGTATCTTAGAATTTGTATCCGGCGCTACACTTCCTAAGTATTTTGTTCAGTGGCATCATGGCTACGATTGGTGATAGGCAGTTTACCTCAGAAATGCTTCTCTGTATTCCTATCTCAGTTAGACGTTGTCCTTCCTTGCACTCTCCATATTTCTATTTCTTTCTTTATGAGATTGAAAATGTTGTCGGACATTTTGTACATACTTAGGGATTCAATTATCCATGCATAGAGGATTCTGTCGAAGGCTTTTTTGTAGTCGATCTATTCCATTAATATGTTCCTTTTTTCCGTTTTTTATCTTCTTCAGGATCTTTTTACTTACATATAACAGGTCACGTATGCCTCTTACCCTTTCCGATATCATTGTTGTTCTTCGGGAAGTAAGTAACGGTTAATGAAGGAGTTGTAGATTTGCTCTTGCAGTTGTAACGTTAGGATTTTTCACATTATTGGTAGCCAGGTTATTGGTCTCTAGTTGTTTGGGTTAATTCCTTTTTTATTGTATTTTTGTATTCTACCCTGGTATATATATATATATTGTGCATACATCTTCTCAGGTTCTGCCTTTACTGCAATGTAGTGATTATTTTAAGACTAGTATACAAGTCTTCTAACGTGCGTGGTGCATTCCAGTTTACCATTTCCCTTAGGATTATCTTGAGTGTTTCTTCATTAATTTCGGTTTCTGTTCCTTCTTCAATTTCTTGAAGCTCTTCTTTCATGTTTTTAAGCCATTCGGCATTTCTTTGTTGGTTTATGGTTTTCTCATATATTACTCCAGGTGTTGTTTTTTGTTTGTTTTTGATTTTGTAATATCCGGCTGTTTTGTTTTTGTTCTTCCTCCGGTTATGTTTTAATAAAACTGGAGTTCATTGTTTACTAAGATCCCATTTTGTTTGCACTGTTCAGATTTGTATCTCTATCGTCTCAGTTATCATCCTTTGCTAGTATCATTTTTGTTTTACTTCTTCATGTTTCTTGTTTAGTGTTTCTTCTTTGTCAGTCATATTTTCTCTCTCCTTTATTTACCGCTGTAGTTTCCAATCTGGTTTCCCATGCAGGTTTTGTTGTTTAATTCTTCCGACGAGGTTTTGTTTCTATTTTTAGTCTTTTAATTACTGATTTGATCTCTGTATAAATTAAGTTGTTTAGGTATGTGATAGTGTCTGTTGAAATATACTGGAGGAGTCTGTGTAGTTGTTGGTTTCCGAAGTTTTACTGTTTATGTTGTAACAATCTCCTACCTGTGGATTTCCCCAGCTTTGAGAACCTTCATCTCTTGGGTGTATGTCTTACTTTATCATCAATCCTTTCTTCCGTTGCATCGTAGTAAGTAGACATGTCCCATAGATTCTTCATGCGTTTCACCTTTGTGTGAGATTGGTCTTTATTAGTATTATCCAACCCTTTCTTCTTATTCTTATTATTTTTCTTCTTTTCTTCTTCTCATTCTTATTCTTTTTTTTTCTTCTTCATCTACAGACCCTTCTTGGTTTTCTTTAAGACTATATCGTAACATTTCCTATTTCCCCCCCCCCCTTTTCTTCTTTTTCTTCTCTTCTAACCCTACCCTGTATTTTTTGTATCTCGACTAATGTCCTCATTGTCGACCATTTATTTCCCCAACATTCAAAGGATGCCGCTACCAAGCAACCCCCCTGCTCCCATTCCCCCCACTCTCCTTATTTATCACCCTTTTATGTATCGATCGATATTTGTCCTTAAACAAGTTTCATGGCCCAAAGCGCGCAAACAGCCACTAAAAAAAGTCCGCGTTTTAGCTTTTGGCTTCAATTAAGTACGGAACACCTGCGTCGAAATATGACGAACATTAACAATTGTTTTATGTCCGCTTTGAGCAAATCAATTTCAAAGAACTACTAATAGCAAGGAAGAATAAAAAGACACTTTGGGTTTTTTATTTTCAGTTTTAAAATCATGACTCTAACATTTGCACGTGAATATAGGAAAATAAATGAAAACAGCTGGTGTCAAATAAATGCAGACTTAAATAACAACAGACACCAAACCTTAGCCTTTGTGTTTGGAGCAAAATTTAGTATCGGTTCTGATACTAAACTTCATCTTTTCTGACCTCGGTCAGTGAAGGAGAAATCATTATGGGGTGAAGCAATGTTTTTATTTTTTTGTCCCAGTCACGAGTACTCCATTTTGGGAGCTGAGTTTTCCCTACATTAAAAACTGACCTTATCTTTAACGCTGCCCTCCTTGGGAGGCAAGTAAAAAGAGACACCAAACCATAGCGTTTTGACAACGAGCAAATAGTAGTATATTTTCTGATAGTACACTTCATCTGTTCCGTTCTTGGTCGGTGTAAGAGAAATCCTTCAAGACTAAGGTAATTAATATTTTTGTCCTAATCTAGATTGCCCCTTTTGGGGAGCATGATTTTCTAATTAGTAATTGTTATTTGATGTTCTACTGGGTCTTTTAAGTCATTACTCTGCTACTTCCTGCAGTTAAGGAACACAACACCTTCCGCTCGACGACTGAACACGTCCAATGTTTGTTTTTTCATTGAGGAGCCGACCGAGCACTATTCGTTGCCTATGCAGATTTCAAAATCGACTTCTAAATGTTGTGGGTGATATCATCTGTTCCTTGCAGACCCTTTCTCACAGAAGGGACGTCGCTTGTAATTCTCTTTAATATATCGTTACTTGCATGGAAGGTGCTCGACTGAGCTCCAATCTCTGGTTCCTCCTTGTAAAACATTCACAATAAGATCCTGTCTACTACCACAACTGAAAAAAGATTTTTCTTCCATCGCGTTCTTACCATGACGCGGACTTTCCATGAACGCAGCTTCTTTAGAATGGCTTTCCATTGGTGCAACTCATTACCACCATACTGCTTCCCTTCTGATTACAACTTGGTCATCTTCAAACTACATGTAAATAGTAATCAAACGCAGTTCACAAAACTGATGAATGTTACTCCCATAGTGTTCCTCATCTTTCGTCTGGGATTTATTTCCGTCTTATTAACCTCGAATGGCTATTGGCCTCGATACGCGGTGACCACGAAAGTACAAAAAATATACTTGTCATAAACGCTTCTCATAAGTAATCAAGTTCGTTCATTCTATTAATCATTTTCAATCTCCTCATAATATTCTTCATCTTTCAACTAACAATCTATCTTATTATCTTTTATCATCAAGCGGTGATTGACCTTAATACGTGGTAATTCATTAAAAACAAAAATACATATTTTAAAAGTAGATCACATCAGGTATTTGCGTTCAGTTTTAAATGCTTCAACATGCAAGGATCACGATGAGTACAATTGTTCCTATTCATTTACCTCCCTACAAGGGTAGGGTAAGACACAAGGTCAGTTTTAATGGAGGGGTACCTCCAACTCTCCAAATAAGAGCGTTCTGTATTGGGACAAAAATAATTCACTCAGTCTAGAATAATGTCTCCTTCACTGATCGAGGACAGAAAAGATTAACTCAGAACAGATATTACACTTTGCTCCTGGCCAAAAGACGATGAGTATTATTGTCATTTTTTAATTGTTGTCGATTCTCATGTTCGAATACTAGATCTGGGTATCTCTCAGTGTTGGCACTGTTCTGATCCGCTTTCAAATAGTGTCTACTCCTGCGTTTCTTTCTGCTTTCCACTAATACCGAGTCGATTGGGCCTCAGTTTCTTGTCAGTGTTGGTATCATATCACAAGCAATGTTAGTATCTGCATTCTTTGCGATTGCCATGGAGTTATGGTCATAGCTGTTGTCGCCATACACTATCAAATGGGAAGCAAAAGTTCAGAAAACTGTATGCCCCCCCCCCAAAAAAAGTAGTCCCCTAAAAGACAAATATGATATTGTAAAAAGTGCCTGATACGTGTAAAGAATCGTTCCTAAAATGAGGTAACCAAGCTAGAACCCGGTAGTATTTTCGTAATTTAACTCTTGTAGTTTCCAATTTTAAACAATAAATATGTTGAATAATAATTATTCTAAGTAGAAATTAATTATTATTCTGAACTACATTTCATCTATTTACATGTCACGGTAAAATGTGTAGGTTATCTATCTTTCTTAAATTATAAAATAACTTGATGCATTGTTGTAAACAATGCAGTATGTTTATTAGGGTGCATAGTTGCAAATGACAGGCTTGCAATGGGAGAAATATTTAGCTAAGAGACGAGATATCACCCATAAAATAAACTGCCTCTTTGAAATGTCTTCTTCGAGGTTCCATGCTGTAATTGTGAGCCACTTGATACTTTCTAAAAGCTATGATTATCCTATATCACTGACCCCTATACTCAATAAGTTTTTTTTAGATCCAGTGATAAAACCGCCCATGATTTTCAATTACTTGACTGTGTGGTCTACTACAAACGTCACCAATCTCTCTCTCTCTCTCTCTCTCTCTCTCTCCCTCTCTCTCTCTCCCTCTCTTACTCTCTCTCTCTCTCTCTTTTTTATATATATATATAAGAAGGAGAGGTAGACAACACAAAAGATGGACAGACAACCTCAAAGAGTGGACGGGCTACAACTTCGCTACAACCCAGTCTATTGCCCATGACCGTCAGAAGTGGAGACAACTGGTGTGGAGTTCATTGGTGCAGCGCCTCTACGACCCAGGAGGGGGTTAAGGGACCAAGTCAAGTCAAGTCAAGTTATATATATATATATATATATATATATATATATATATATATATATATATATATATATACCAGTTGAACGGGCAAGTTGGGGTAGTTGGGATTTGTGGGTTTCAGAGATAGATAGGCCTTTGGGCCTTCAGCTGATTGTCAATGTGTGTTCGGTTGGAAGATATGCTTGACTGTATTTGCAGTAGAATGAAAGGGGTATCATTTAAACTTCTCAAAATAAAACATGATTAGTTGTTTTTAGACTGGAGGTTTGGAAGAGAAATTTCTGTGTTACAGCACTGACCGAGACCACGTGATTGCCATCAAGGCCAATTTTGAAATGAACCACAGAACTCGAATGAAGACAGAGCAGACAGTAATTGAAGCGAACGCGCTCAAACACAGGTGTACATTACATTGATTAGTTCAAACTTTATAGAAAAAAAATATTGTCAAAAAAGCGGATTTCCGCAGCTATTAGTAAAGTATATATATATATATATATATATATATACTTAGTTTTTGTTATTGTTTTTACTGACGATAGAAATATGGCTGTTTTCTTTGAATTTTTCCGCTTCCTAAGCGATAAAGAATATTACATTAAGTCGACCTTTTTAATAAGACGTGTCATTATTTTTTGTATTATGTATGTATATATATATATATATATATATATATATATATATATATATATATATTAATTGTCACAAACATAAAAGTAACCCATGGACACGTGTTTCTGGCTATAAGCCGTCATCAGCATGGCTAATATCGTAGGTTCGATCCTTGCCCAGGTTAACCATGCTGATGACGGCTGATAGTCAGAAACACGTGTCCATGGATACCTTTTATGTACGTAACAATTCATTAATATATATATATATATATATATATATATATATATATATATAATGAAGAGCAGTAATGGATCTTGTATTTGTTTTCACTTGTGGATATTAGCAATCTTCACCGTATATCTTCCGTAAATACTATATTATAAAAAGAGAATCGGGGAAACCAATGTCAACAATTAAGCGTAGAATTTCCCGGGTTCTGGCTAATAAATAAAAGCATACAATGTCTTTTAGAGAAACTTTCTCTTAAAATATTCGTACAGAGTTTGTAAACGTAAGTATGGAACTTTTGAAAGAGAATGTTTTGATTAATTACTTTTTCTCACAATTCATATTTATGCAGTCCAATACTACATAGATGGTCCTTGGTGAATAAAGTTAACAAAGGATTCCCAAAAGGGGTTCCTATGGACCTCAGTGAACGAAAAAAAGTTGTATTATTTTTTTTTATTAGATGTATGCATGTTTATTGACATTTTCAAATTTTGGATTTTATGTTATGCATATTATGAAATTGATTCATTGTTAGATTTTTACTAACTGAGAAACAAATATTTGATTTGTTTTTTAAATTATATATGCATATATGGGTGCGCATATGATAAAATCAGATTGGAATCCGCTGTTCATTATCGAAGTAGACTGTTATCACTACAAAGTGGGTGCTAAGAAACACCTGATGTAATGAGCTACAAACAAAGCATTGTTTGATATCTGTGACGATATTTTATGCAACATCAGATCAAAGATAGGGCTGGTGATATCAGATCAGGCTGCCCTGTGGCTCCCTGAGACGAAATTCACCTACATTGACGTTTTTTTTTTTTTTTTTTTTTTTTTTTGTAAAACTTAATTATGTTCTACAAAACCAAAAACAAAAACAACAGCCCCTCTCCCTTTCTCCCTCCCCTTTTTTATTTTTATTTTTCCTACCCTACTCCCGGTCCTGGATATGACCTTAAACTACATCCGATGGTGAGATCCGGCTTACGGACTTTGGGGAATGTGGAGCCTCCTCTTAATTACCATTGCTCCCAGGTCCACCCTGACCCGGAGTGGTAGTACCTGTTAGGGTCCCAACTATGGGTTAAATAGAAACAGATATTAAAAGGGGAAAGAAACAAAAAAGAGAAGAAAACAAGACCAGATTCGGCATTAAATAACCCAAAAAGGGTTGATATGCCGTAAAACAAAACTACCAAACCAAACCAAACCAAAGATAGGGTAGTAGAAACTTATATATTTAAATATTATTTTGTTAATGTAGTTTCAGAATATAGCTGCTTATGGGAGTCTATCTTTAAGAACCTTTGTAGAAACAGAGCTTACTCCTAAAAGCTTCTCTTTTGTGGAACACATTACCACGAGGCTGCTTCCATGCAGTCTACCTATTTGCAAGAACCAATGCCAATAACAATAATCAAATTTTATTTCGGATTGATAAAGGCTGAATCGAGAAATAAAATAAAAAGTGACAAAAACCAACCACCCGATCTACAACATGCACGAGTTTTGTTTTGTTTTGATTTAAAAACATAGAATAAATTCCTTATTTTAGGTTTCTTTGTAGACAACTATGAGTAGAGTGTTTATTGTTTTAATTTAAAATAGAAAGACATTCACAGCGAGAACTCGTTTCGCTTCCACAACGAAAAAAACACTTTCTTCCTCCGAGTGCCGAGCAGAAGGCAAAATTTCCACAAACAGAACTTCTTTCCAAGTACTTCTTTTTCGTGAAACACATTAGAACGGGTCTGCTTCCCTGCAAATTATAACATGGATGTCTTCAAATAAAATGTCAGCAGATTTCTGACATGATCAGTTCCCACAAATATTCGAACTCGGTTGATTACATTAATCGTTTTTGATTCGCTCATAAGTTTTTTATCTCTATACTGACAATCATTTTATCTCCTTAGCATTTGTCCTCGAGTGGCTTTCGGCCTTGATAAGTGGTAATTCATTCGTAACAAAAACGAGAAAGAATATGTGTACATTAAACTGTTGAGCTGTTTAATGTGAGAAAATGCTTAAAGAGTCTAGTAGATAAAAGATTTATTATAAAAATATTATAATAACAAAAGTAAATAAAAGATTTATTATAAAAATGTTATAATAACAAAAGTAAATAAAAGATTTATTATAAAATATTATAATAACAAAAGTAAATAAAAGACGTGTTACCTGAATAAAAAGTTAAAATATCGAGGGAAATAATTACCGAAAACATCTTTGACCGTGTCATTTTGTTCAAACGTTCATCCGTAAGCGCAAAATGGTTAGTGATTTCCCTTTGGCCCAACTTTTAAACTCAACAACCCGTGTTTCTTTGTATTCTTCAGAACAGTTGCATTCAAGTTATACCGACTGATTAGCATTAATCAAATTTGTGCGACACTTCTGCTTATATGCAAGGTAATGTCTGAAACTTTAGAAAATGACCTCCAGTCTTTAGTGGAATGGAGACGTAAATGGATGGTGACATTTAATGCTACCAAGATAAAGCTTCTTTTCTTTTAACAATTACAGAAACCTTGTCATACACTGATTGCTATGACTAATTACACTCTGCCTTATAGTTCGTCATTCAAAGTCCACGACCTGACATTCGCAGGCAACATGAATTGGAAGAAATAGATAGAAAACATTGTCACGGCTGCCTCGATCGCGCTAGAAAACTACTCACGCTTGTCAGTATCCTATACCTCCACAAAGCCACCATTCGCCTATGCATGGAGTATTGTCGCAACATCTAAACTAGTGCATCTACCACTAGTATATCTCTATTAGACAAGGACCAAAAAAGTGTTTCCAATCTAATAGGGCCCGCACTGTCAACCAAGCTCCACACCCTATCACATCGCCGCAATGTTGCATCCCTATGCTTTTTTACAAGTACTTTTATGGTATGTACTCTGACGAACTCGTGGCACTTGTGCCTCCTCGACGTAAATACCTCCAAAATAACCCGACAAGCAGCAAAATCCAACTTTTTCACTGGAGAGGTCCCCAGATGCTGGAAAGTTTTTTACTCTAATAGTGTCTTCCCTCCCTTCCTTAAATACATTGAGGACATTGTCAAAGCTGCCACAAAGAAGGTTGGCTCTCTCTACCGTGCTAGTAAACTCCTCACACCTGACAGTATCCTGTATCTCTACAAAGCCACCATCCGCGCATGCATGGAGTTTTGTTGCCACATCTGGGCTGGTTCATCATCTACTACTCTCTTCCTCCTTGACAAGGTCCAATAAAGAGTCGCCAACCTAATAGGTCCTTCACTGTCAACCAAGCTCCAGTCCCTGTCCCATCGCCGCAATGTAGCATCCTTGTGCTTGTTTTACAAATACTTCGATGGATTATGCTCCGATGAATTGGCTACTCTGGTGCCCCCTCGACGTAATTCCACTAGATCAACTCGACAATCAACTAAATCCCATCCATTCACTGTGGAGGTCCTCAGATGCCGGAGAGCTTTCTACTCAAATAGCTTCTTTCCTCGTGCTGCTGGCCTCTGGAACTCCCTCCCTGTCCCCTGTTTCCCCGACAGTACTGACATGCAGAAATTTAAAATTAATGTAAACAGGCATCTCGCTGCGCAGATCCCAGTTTAGGTTGACCCCCCTTCCAACCTTCTCCCCTCTTCTTTCTTTTCAGTAGCCCCTTATGTCTACAGTGGCGGCCTGCCTTGTTTGAGGTGAACAATGTAAAAAAATATTTTTTTAAATGTAATGCAAATAGACATCTCGTTGCTCAACTCCCTACTTAGAGTGTCCATGTATGCATGGTTCCTAATAGTAGCCACTTATAAGTGACAATGTGCCTGGCCTGAGGTGAATAAGAGTAAAAAAGAGGTGTTAAAAGTTTTAGTTTCCAATCAACAGAAGATCAATTCCCATCTTCAACGATTTACAAAAAAATAGCCGAGAACAAATACAACACAAAAATAAACAAAGAAAATAAGCTAGTCGTGAGACTGCATCCCACCCTACCCTCCGTCTAATAACGTAAGGATGTGTCAAAGTCTGTTATCTGGGTCTTAATTTTCCGTATTGTTTGAAGTATTCTTGAAGTTATGCGATGGAAACGTTTATAATTTTAAAAAAGTATTTATTGATCAGCATGAAATTTTGCATGGTTTTTATTGTTATAAAAAAATAAATTTAAAATTTGGAAAGTTAAAATTTCGCAAAAATTTAGACTTTGACAAAACTTTCAAAGTCGAGGTTGCCTCTCTTAGAAAATTAAATTATTTATAAAGATGCTTCGTCCATAATTTCTAACCATCTGATAGATTTAATTGAGAAAATGTGTGAACAGGAAGTTTATAAACTAGACACGTATGATCGAGTGTATGTGATTGATATAGATGTCTAAATTGGTGGGTTCATATATAATAAACGAGTTATTGTTATTTTAATTTTTTCTTTCTCAAATTTTTAGCAATTTTAGACTACTAAGCTTCAATCTTTGGTTCCTCCTTGTAAGACATTCAAAGAAGGAATTCTTTTTTCTATTCACAATGAAAACATACTTTCCTTTCTCTCTCCATGTGACTAATGTCAGCCGGAATTTCCATGGGCAGAGCTTCTTTGCCAGAACTTCCCGCCTGTAGAACACATTACAGCGTGACTGCTTCCCTGTTGATTACAGCTTGGTTGTCTTCAAATATAATGTCAGAAAATTCTTGTCATAAACTGTTCCATAAGTAATCAAATTGAGTTCATAGTATTGATTGATTAATGTACGTACTCTCATAGTGTTCTTCATCTTTCGGCTGACAATAATTCCATGTCATCAACCCTTATCCTCAAATGACTCTAGCCTTGATAAATGGTGGCGTAATAGTAAAATAAAGACTTTGTTTCACAGAAAACTGCCCTTAATCATTACTACTGCGCTGAGAGGAATTATAAAGTTTTTGAACTGGTTTCTAGTATTAACAGAGAATGTGCTGCCTTCAATTAAAAACATTGAAGAATGAGAAGCAATTAAGGATGTCAGCTCATTACGTATTAATAGCTTTTAGTGCATGACACATCATCAGTCATGTACTAAAATTGAAAACTTGCTAAAAATGTTATTAATCATTGAAAACTTTGAAAATAAAAAGAATACTTAAATTTGGTAGAACCCTCTCTTTCCATAAGTGTTTTCTTAATAAACATTGCCAATAATGACATTCTAATACTCCATTCTTTCATTACCTTTTGTCTAGGATGAAAGTGTAGTACACTTTGGCGATATCTTAAGTAGGGTGGCCCCTAGAGTAAATTTGGTATTGTGGTGACTGTAGTGATTCTAGCCAAAAGTGTGATAAACAAATACGTTACAGTAGACAAAGTATGATCATCGGCCCCTAAAGTCCCACACTTTTGATGGCCTTGTGCCATATTTGTTCAAAATGTAATTTTTATATTTTTTGCAAATTATTAATAATTCAAAGTGTAATATTTGTTCTGATACTACACTTCATTTTTCAGTCCTCTGTCATTGAAGGAGAAATCATTCTAAAATGAGGCAACTATTAGTCCCAATCCAGTTGCCAATTTTGTGCGAGTCTGATTTTTCCCACATTAAAAACTGACCGTGTGTCTAACTCTTCCCCCATGAGCATATAAGTAAATATAACTTGATTTATTTTCATGTTCACTGCGTAATAAGGCCCAAAGGCCACTCGAGGATTAGGGTTAATGCGTTTATCAGGTGGACGGTGAGACAACACCGAAAGGATTTGTAAGGACGGTTGTAACTTTTCGGATTTTGATTATTTAGAAGGACGGCTCAACAAGAATTTTTAACATTAGACTTGAAAATGTTGTAGTCAGTAGGGAATAATCCCTGTGGTATTGTGTTCCACAGACGGGTAGTTCTTGGAAATAAACTTTGCTCATGTTTAGTTTAAGGAACACAGAGGAAGACAGCTAATTATTTACGGTGGTTGTAGCTAGACGAGTTTAAACTTGCGTTAGAAATTGAAGGAATGGTTGAATACATTTTAGACAAATGTTCACACGCAATAAATAGGCTTTACAGAGCTACATGTAAAGTTAATGATAATAACCAGGCGTGTGTAGTACTAAATGTTTTGTTGATCTTTGTTACATGAAAAGTTTGCATTTAGAAAACCCTTTACGCTAGCCCATCAGTTGCTTACCGAATGAATAAAGAGTATGTTCCCATAAGTGTACATGTTTGTGACCGAATGATTACAAGCCAATATTCGCAAAGACTTTTCTCTTCATAAAGATTAATGCTATATTACATGTGAAGAAACATTTATAAGTGGGAAAATCAATAATCAATGTAATGAGGGTTGCAAAGTTTTATTGCATTTGAAGATGTTGACTTGATCCAACAGGAATTGGCTTCAGATAATATCTATCAGGTTGGATAGAAAGTAATGTCGTTTTCGTCCAACACATTTATTTCATCTGAAACATTCACATTAGGGTATCTTTAATCTTTACAATAATTTCCCTCATTTTCTACGACTTCTGTCCAACGATCAACTAGCTTCTTGGTGCCTTCTTCAAAACATTTCTCTGATTTTTTAGAGAAAAACAAATTTAGGTCATTTTTTGAGTTGGTCGTCATTTATATAAATGTTATTGTTTAAGTGATGCTGCAATTACCGGAAAAGATGATAATCGGATGGAGCTATGTCAGATGATTAAGGCGGATGCGGCAAAAGTTCCCAATTGAAACTCATGACCTTTTCCTGAGTGAGTTTTGCTGTGTGAGGTTTCGCGTTATCATGCTGAAGCACCACCTTCTTATTGAGTAATTATCGTCGTTTTTTTGATAGAGAAATTCTTAGATCATCCAGCTGCGAACAATATATTACTGCTGTGATTGTTTGATTAGGCTCTTGTAACTCATAATGAATCAGTCCTCTCATATCCCACTATAAAGAGAGCATAATCTTCTTTGGGTGTAGTCCTTGTTTTGGAACAGGCTGTGGACTTTGGTTTCGGTCTAACCATTATGTTTTGTGTTGGGTATTCTTGTAAAGAACCTATCTTTCATCTCCAATCACAATTCATTGCAAAAATGGTTCTCGATAAGTCATGGAAAGCAAAGATGTGCAAACAGTCAATATTTGATTTCGTGTAGCGTCGGTCAAATCGTGGGGAACCTAGAATCTAATTTTTGAAACTTTTCCTAACTCGTGAAGGCATGAAATAATTGTGGTATGGGTTGTATTAAATTGTTGAGCTTATTCTATGCTGGTTAACTTTGGATTGGCCTCCACAGCGTCTTTAATGGCGTTTTTATCAATTGATTTTCACCTTCCCGAATGTCGTCGATCTGACAGGTTAAAGTCTCCAGAAGAAAATTTTGCAAACACCGTTGACAATTTGGATCATTCAGAACATTTAATCCCATAGAAAGTTCAAATATTCCTTGTAGCTTCTGCAGCTGAGTTTCAATTTTTGAATTCATAGAGTATGCAATGTACTAGATGCTCTTCACTAATATTCATCTTTTGACGGCTGAGACCGTTAAACTTAATATTTCCAACTAATTACTATATCTGAAAAGCAAAGCAAGATATTAAGACACAAATTCACCAAAAAATCTAGAACTGTGTACAACTTAGGAGGCTGCAAAGTGATGAAGTAAAAAATACGACATTACTCTCTTTCCAACCTGATATATGCCAAAAAAGTGTTTGATTGTTGGTGTGGCTTCCTTGATATATCCGGATTCTTTTAAAGTAATTCTTATCTGGTCTGTTTGTTGTAAGAAGGGGGTCTCTTTCGTTATATAGAGAAAGTTTCTCATGGTTTTATGTAGAAAATGAGGCGCCACCTATTAACATGTACACTGATGGTGATGGGATAAGAAAATAGGTAATCATTTCTGTTACACGTTTTCCGATGAATTTGGAACCTTCTTTTAGAGGAATGTATAAGCAGGTTATCATGTCTGGATGTAATTGTGTGTAAATTCAACGAAAAATCAAATGTTAGTGTCAAGCATTTAGTAAAGGGGCAACATTATTAAAGGTGCTATGAAAAATCAGAAGATAAAATTGCTAATTAGATGTAAAGAAACTTCAAATATCGATTCTTATGAGGCAAATAATATCATTTATCCGTTAATGAAATAAATATCATCTCATACACATTTTATAAAATCAAAAATAAATTAAATCGTCTGAAGGATTTCTTTTGTTTCACATACAATTCCTCTTTCAAACAAATATTCTTCCATCTAAATGATATCTTAACACATAATTCAATCAGCTCCGGGCCTAACACATAATAAATAATCAATATGATTTTTATAAAGTACTAACCTTACAATAGTACGTGTCAAACCCTCAGCCTAATTGTATTATCAGTTCTCAAAGTACAGTTATTCAAGTGAAGCTACTGTTGCAAAACAATGGAAAAATCAAATGTTTGTGTGTTGATAAATCATTGCTTTCTGATGGAAAAAATACTGTTCAAGTAAAGCAATGGCGTGATAATTGTTGCTTTCTTAGTAGTCTAATGAGTTAACAGCTCCAGTAGTAAAAAAAAGATGGTGAGTACAAACTGGAATCCGGAATTAACTTGTCTAAAATATTTCCTGCTTTTCTTTTCCTTTTTTCTTTGTATTTCTTTGGTTTTTTTGTCTATATATGAGCACTGAAGATACCCACCCCGTGAAATAAATGCATAGGATACAAAAGCATTTTATAAATATGTTGGTAGTAAGCCGAAACAATTGTATGCTGTAAATAAAAACAGTTAATTGTGAAAATGGTGTAAATCTGTTCTTCCTAACATTTGACGTGGTTTTAAATGAAATATATATATATATATATATATATATATATATATATATATATATATATATATATATATATATATATATATATATATATGAGAAAGGAAGTACTAGCTGTTTTACCTCTCCCACCCTTTTGACTATTTCTTTCACACACACATTTTCAAGTTATTTTCATTTCTTCAAATCTTTTTCTAAAACTATGATACCACCTACATGTTAAACACACATAGTTCCCCCTTCCATCCTCTTTTTTCAGCCTCTCAAAATCCATGCCACACCTCATCACGACAAAAATCTCAGCCTCCTTTAATCTCTCCCACCCTAAGGCAAGTTCAATTATATTCTAACCCCTCCCCATTTTGCTGCTGCCTTACCCACTCAAAGCTTTCCATATTCATTTCATTCTTCGCTACCACTGACTTCTCGCAGCCTCCAGCGCTCACAGTAGCCCCGGCTACTACTTTCCTTTATTCCTCCATCATGTCAGCCCAAGATTTCGATGTACTTGCATGACATTTTTACTCAAATTATCATCCTGAGGAAGTCTTACAATAAAGACGAAACGTTGATGAATATATAAAAAATATCTCTTTGTTTTTTTCTTTTCTCATATATATATATATATATATATATATATATATATATATATATATATAGAAAAGATGACAACAGAAGCTGAAGAGAGCCGGGTGACTAAGTCCTTCCGTGCTTGAAACCGACGGTACGAATGTTGTACTAATTTTTCTGTACCAAAATAAATATATATATATATATATATATATATATATATATATATATATTTATATATATATATGGAACATGTATTATATTAGTGTATGTCGATGTTAATCCGTTGAAATTTTAGTCTTTATAAAAAGTGCTCAATAACAAGTAGAGCTGTTCTTTAGTATATATATATATTATTTATACAAACATTGTTGGCTACATATGTGAATACATGTTACGATTGTACTCTTTATAAAAAGTCAACCTCTTCAGACCGAAACGATGAATTGAAATGAGATAAAAGCTCTTTAGTATATTTTCTAGGTTGGAGTGTACTTATAATTCCACAGTCAAGCTTAATATCACATTTTGTTTTATACTCGTTGACATTTTCAATTCGTTCCTATTTCTTTATTTTCTTATTATTGTTCGGCCAAACTAGAGATTATGACCCTTTTCTATCTTTTTTCTTACTTTTATCTTTTCTCACCTACTTGAAATACATTTTTTTATCAACTCTGGCGATCTTAGTTGCTGTCTGGAGTCAACACATACAGCGATAACTTTCCTACAGATATGCTAATGTATAAATATTTCACCATATATACACGCACACACATATAAGATAATCACATATACATCTATATATATATACACACTCTGGTCTCTATATAGAACATATAAACGCGTATATCTGCATATAACAAGTACATGCCCATACATAAACATATATATACACACACACGAAAATATAGTTATATGTGTATATATATGTACATATACATACACACATACATACACAAATATATATACATGCAGATTCAACATATCCACACCCACTTTTACATATATACATGCATATAAATATTACCAACGAATACATCCCTATTTTCTACTGGTTGACACAGTATAATGTATTCCATATATATATATATATATATATATATATATATATATATATATATATATATATATATATATACATATAAACTCTGCTCATAGACACATTGTGGTATTTTAACTCTCCCTTCCAGCACTCGTTGACTTATTCCTACTCCATCCTTTCCCTTTTCTAGTTGAACCCTAATTCGCGCTAACATCCAATTTCTACTTTCATGCGACTCACTTTTAGTTTTAACCGCTTTCACTCTCCGCACCCCTTCTTCTTCGCACCCGTTCCTCTCTCCTCCTCCACACCCCTTACTCGTTCCCTCCCTGCCTACTGGTCGCACAAGAGTTTCTGCCTTTCCTCATTTTCAAGCCGGCTTTCTCTTCGGGCTAACTTTAAAATATTTTCGCTGCATTTTTTCCCATTTTAAAGCATTTTCTTTGACATCTCTGCCCAGGAAGTATTGTTAATGGCGAATATTTTCCACCTCACTCTCTTCTGAGCCTGCCTGCCTGCATCCACGAGCGTACCTCTTATTGGACATTTTACCCTTTGGATTTTCTTTTTTCGCCGCACCTGAAGTTGTGGCTTCTTGGAATTTAACTTTGAATCCTGTCTCACAACCTTTCGGGCCTTTTAACGACCTACCTATCTACATCTCATTCTCTCCGCTGGACTTTTCGACACCGGACTTTTTAGCAATCGGACATTTGCTTGCATTCGGGCAGAATTTTGCCCTGTGTTTCTTCCCCTACAACTTTTATTTTATTTTTTCAAATTTTAAATATTGGCCTTTGCCAACTTATCTATCCCAGCGACTTCCTCTGATGATAAGATTTTGATCTTTGAAAAGCCTGGCTTAAGGAAAATTTAACTTGAATAAATTGCCTTTTTTGTGGAATATACCTTGCTCTGAGCAATTGAATTGAATTATGATTTGGCTTTTGCTTCTCTAATTCCTTTCCATTCTTCTTCATATATATACATATATATATATATATACATATATAAATGTCCTATATTCTAACAGTTATTGAGTTAATTCACTATAAATACTGTTTATAAATACATACTCTACCTGTGTGTTAACACGTATCTGCGTATATGCATAACTACCCACGCATAGACATATATACATAAAATCACTGTGTATGTATACACATAACCATATTTATTACTTATATACACATATTAGATACACACAGGTATATACAAACGTCTACCCACATACATGCATATATATATACATATATATATATATATATATATAAATATATATATATATATATATATACAGATATAACTACATACAGTGACATGTTAACACACCTATGAATATATTCATACATACATAAAGAATATATATAAAATACAAAAAATATATAACTTTTACATACGCATAAAGATACACATACAAAAAAGACTTACCTTTGTAACCGTATACACACGTATGGCTACATCTAGATACATGTATATCCCATTTACATACATTTACACACACATGCAAACATGTATACCTATATATGCCTATGTTTCTATCATAAAACCTTAGTGTTTACATCATTCATTCCTATTAATACTTACACATATTCGTATCTTTACGTCACTAAATAATATCTAAACTTTTTAATAATATTCTATTACTGTCGAATAACTCATTTTTACCTCATACATCACATTATCCCTCCCCTCAAGGTCAAAACGATTACTTTCTTCTATATTTTTATAGTTCCTACTCCATGCCTCCTGTTTTTTTACCAAGTCATGGTCTAAGAATTTAGAGGTAATCCTACCGATATCTATCTTTCAAAATTGTTACATACCTGTTAATATTTACCTTTATTCTTTCACACTTTTCGATGTAGTTTAATTCTATTATATTTTGATTACATTATACTTTTTATGTAGACAGTGCAAACCTCCCCATCTCAGTATCTTGCAGTAATTTTATTTTCCAGCCTTCTCTGTTTACATTTATACCCACTATAGTACTAAAACAAGGAAGTTACAATACAAACACCGTTAAGGCAAACAAGCTGGTCTGGTACATTTCAAGTAATTGTAACGGTTAATTCTATCTATAAATAAATAGGAGATTATCAGAAAGTATTAAAATCCGGTCTGCTATAGGTTGAGGTGTAGTGATTTTGAATAATACAGCTTACTTAAGTACAAAAACATAAAAACATAAAACAAAAATAAAAGTTTAAAATAAAAATTAAAATAAAACAAAACTATATAGACCGCACAAACATGCAATACCGCAAAGTCATGTGCAATGGTTATCGAAAATATGTGGAGAGTACTGGAAATCTGGGACGCTTGTTGTCACTCAGACTCCAGGGAACACCTGTTATTATCTGTGAGCAGTCACTAACAATGACTTGTGTGAGAACTAGTGAGTACAAATAATAATAAGATTAATAATAATAATAATAATAATAATAATAATAACAATAATAACAATAATAACAATAATAATAATAATAATAATAATAATAATAATAATAATAATAATAATAATAATAATAATAATGGTTTAAAAAATTCACGACCCTGCATGAAAGAATAGCGCAGAAACTGAGCGGATGTATCCATAAAACAGACGTACCAGAATGGATGACGGAAGGAAGAACAACACTAATACAAAAAGACCCCAAAAAAGGAACGACCCCCAGCAACTACAGACCGATAACATGTCTACCAATAATGTGGAAAATTCTCACAGCACAACTGAGAGAACAAATCTACCAATCCCTGGACAATCGTGGACTGCTCCCCGAGGAACAAAAAGGATGCCGGAAAGGACAAAGAGGGGCACATGATCTACTATACACTGATCAAAAGACCCTGAAGGAGGTGAAGAGAAGACAAAAGAACATAACCATGGCATGGATTGACTACAAGAAAGCCTACGACAGAATCCCCCAAACATGGATAATTGAATGCTTAAAGATATACAAGATACCAGACAGGATTATTAATCTCATCCAGAAAGCGATGAAAACATGGAGACTAAAACTGACAGCCGGAGGACAATACCTGTCTGAGATAAAAATACAGAGAGGCATTTTTCAAGGAGACTCCCTATCACCACTACTGTTTATAATAGCCATGATGCCACTCAACTACATACTCAGAAAGTGTGATGCCGGATACAGGGTTACGGATACAGAACAAAGAATAAACCACCTGATGTACATGGATGACCTTAAACTGTTTGCAAAAAACAAAAAAGAACTGGAAAAGCTGATAAACACAACCAGGATATTCAGCCAGGATATCCATATGGAGTTTGGAATAGAAAAATGTGCACTGCTAGAGATCAAAAAAGGAAAACTGAAGACGACAGAAGGTATAGAACTCCCCAACCAAGAGGAGATGAGGGCGCTAGGAGAACATGATAGCTACAAATACCTGGGAGTTCTGGAAGCAGACACAATCAAATATACAGAAATGAAAGAGAAGATTGGAAAAGAATATCTACGAAGAACAAGGAAACTCTTAGAAACAAAACTATATAGCAGAAACCTAGTAAAAGGGATAAACACATGGGCTGTATCACTAATAAGATACTCTGGACCATTCATAGGCTGGACCAAAGAAGAACTCAGGCACCTTGACCAAAGAACAAGAAAACTAATGACTATGCACACTGCTTTGCACCCAAAAGACGACACGGACAGACTCTACGTGAAAAGAAATGAAGGAGGTAGAGGACTGGTAAGTATAGAAGACTGTGTGGAAGACACCAAAAAAGAGCTGGAGAAATATGTAACCCAGAACACGGAAAGACTGATCACCACAGCAAGAGACACCAGCCCAACAAACAACCCCGGAAGTACTGAACCCAGAAACAAAAAGACAAGAAAGGAAAAGTGGGAAGAAAAACAACTACATGGACGCTTTATAAGACTCACAAGCGATGAAGGCAATGAAAACAGCTGGGCATGGCTAAGAAAAGGACACCTGAACAGAGAAACGGAATCTCTGCTGACGGCCGCACAGAACAATGCGATTAGGACAAACTTTATTTAAGCAAAGATAGATAAAACCCAGGAAAACAGCAAATGCCGACTGTGTGGACAAAGGGACGAAACGATAAATCATATAATAAGTGAATGCAGCAAGCTAGCACAAAGGGAATACAAGAACAGACATGACAGCATGGGGAAAGAAGTACACCGGGAAATGTGCAAACAACTGAATTTCGAATATGCAAAAAAACGGTACACAAACAAACCAGAAACTGTACTAGAAAACGAAAAACACAAAATCATATGGGATATAAATGTACAAACAGACAAACCCATAACAGCAAGGAGACCGGATATGATAATAATCAACAAGAAAGAAAAATCCTGCAAAATCGTGGACTTTGCCGTTCCAGCAGACCACAGAGTGAAGATCAAAGAGACGGAAAAGAGAAGCAAATATACTGAACTTGCCAGAGAATTGAAAGGAATATGGAACATGAAGAAAGTCAGTATAACACCAATAATCATAGGAGCACTAGGAACAGTCCCCAAAAACATGGAGAAAAGACTGGGAGAAATAGGAATCAAAGGGATAACTGAGACCATACAAAGGACAGTAATGATCAAAACAGCTACAATCCTGAGAAATGTCCTCGAATGCGGAAACCAACCCACATAAGCAACGAATGGAGAACAAACACATGGAAGCACAAGACAGCAGAACCGGGGAAAATACAACCGCACAAGAGAGACGCAAGCATAGGCTGACGCCACGAAAAAAAAAAAATTATGGACAGAGGGTCGAGGAGGGAAAGCGCAAACCAGACCTCCACTGGAAGAGCGCGGACAGCTCTGGGACCGTGGGGAGGCTTGTTGCCACTCGGGCCCCAGAGGTGACCAATGGCCCTTATCAGCGGGAAATCGTTGGTAGGTGGCTGTTGCGATTACCGCAAGGTCATCAGCGGTGATGAACGAAAAGAGGTGGAGCATACTGGAAGTCTGAGGAGACTTGTTGTCACTCAGACTCCAGGGAATACCACAGGTTGTCGGCAGTGGGCGATCACTGACGACGACCAGTGTGATAACTTCTAGTGAGTAAATAATAATAATAATAATAATAATAATAATAATAATAATAATAATAATAATAATAATAATAATAATAATAAACACCTGATCAGTTTCACTAGTAAAATATGCTGGTCTATTTATAGGTTGGACAAAAGAAGAACTTAGGAATCTTGAACAAAACACTAGGAAACCAATGACCACGCACAATGCACTACATCTAAAGGCGGATACGGACCGACTCTACGTGAAAAGGAAAGGTAGAAGTGTATTGGTAAGTATAGAAGATGGTGTGGAAGACACAAAAAAGAACACTGAGAAACTGATCACGGCAGCATAAAAAACCGTCCAAATAAAAAATACAGGGAATAGTGAAACTATACATAAACAAAAAGACGAGAAAATAAAAGTGGGAAGAGAAAAAGCTACATGGACGATTCATAAGAATGATAAGAGAAGAGAATCACGAAACACCTGTCCATGGCTTCGAAAAGGACATTTAAACAAAAAACGAAATCGCTACTGACAGCCGCACAGAACAATGCGATTAGAACTAACCACATCAAAGCTCAAATAAATAAAACCCAGGAAAACAGTAAATGCAGACTATGTGGACAAAGAGACGAAACGGTAACCTACATAACAAGTTAATGCGGAAAACTAGTTCAAAATAAATACAAAAACGGTAGGAAAAGCAGTGCACTACGAACTATGAAAACGACTGTAGTTTTAACATGAAGACAAATGGTACTGACAGAAAATGGAGACAATATTGGAAAACGAAAATCACAAAATTCTCTCGGGCATGGAGGTACAAACATAAAAACTCATCAAAGCAATGAGACGGGATGTCATGATAAATAACAAGAAGGAAAAGAAGCTGCTAAATAAATTGTAGTTTTTCCCTCTCATCAGACGACAGGATAAAGATCAAGGAGATAGAAAAACGAAGCAAATATACGAAACTTGCCAGAGAATTGAAAAGAATATAGAACATGAAGAAAGTCAACATAATAACAATAATCGCAGGAACATTAGAAGCAGTTCTGAAGAACCTCGAAAAAAGACATGGATAAATTGGACTCGAAGGAAAACCGAAAATATACAACGCACATCGATGATAAAAACAGCTAAAAACATAAGGAAAATCAACACATCTATATGAACTACGAACACTAAACAGCCATAAAAGGTTGTAACAGAAATAAAGGAAACACATGGAAGGAATAACACTTGAACCCGAAGGAACTGAAACTGCAAACATTAACTTCCCACCGCCAAAAAAAGTGATGGTGCAATCCTCCGTTGCTTCCACACCAACAGTCGTGAAGGGTCAAGGAGGCTAGAAAGAGCTAAGGAAGAGTACTAACCAGACCTCAACTAGAATTGTTGGAGATTACTGAGACCTTAGGGGGCTTATTGTCATCCAAATCGCAGAGAAGACCAACTGTTGTTGCCAGCGCGAAATCAATGGTAAATGGTTGTTCCGATAACGCAAAATCATTTGCAATTGTAGTTGAATAAGGTAGATGGTACTGGAAATCTCGGAGACTTGTTGTCACTCAGACTTCAGGGTGCATAACCGGTTATTATAAGTGAAGCAATCACTGTTGACTTGTGTGAAAACTCCTAGTGGGTACATAATAATAATAATAATAATGATGATGATAATAATAATGATGATGATGATAATAATAATAATAATAATAATAATAATAATAATAATAATAATAATAATAATAATAATAATAATAATAATGATGATGATGATGATAATAATAATAATAATAATAATAATAATAATAATAATAATAATAATAATAATAATAATAATAACTATCGAGACTTTTTTCTTCATATGTCTGCATAATTAACCTTTAATTATATTCCGTTTAGAATAATACATTTATGTAAGGTTTAATAATATTAAGCAAATATTTTCTCTTTCTTCTCCCGCGAGAATAAGTCAGCTAAATGCTGTCTAGATAAATAAAATTCTTTATTTATTGAAAATGTTAACAATGGATATCTTTGTAAATGTGTATGTTGTAAAAAATAATTGTCAGCTAAAAAATTTCTTTTAGATAAATAAAAAGAAAGGTGTTTTGTTTAATTTATTTATTGTTACAATTTAAATTGTTGCAAAATAAGTAGTTTCTTAGTTCATGCTGTAATATTATTTGTCAGCTAAATATTCTTCAAATAAATGAAACAAATCTCACTTTAAAAGATTACTTTTTGCATTATTGTTTCCGTGATCAGGCGAACTCATCTTTTAAAAGTAATAATAATAACAACAATAACAAATATTTGTAGTTCGACCCCTCTTCCTATTTCGGTCTGAAAGCAACATGGAACCTACTTAACAAGGAATAGGTGAAACCATGTGAGTCCGGTAAATGTAGTTCGGTTTATGAACTGTTTATCTAAACCTGAATCGTATGAAGGAAACCCATCTTCAAATTTTACTGAAATAGGCATGAAAACTTATATTAAGTAGATACTTATTTTTAATCTCTCACTGTGTAACTTGCTTGTTTGTTGTAACTGTCCCTCCTTCTTATATGTATGTGATAGTGCACCTTATCTCAAGAAAATGAGAGATAAACACTATCCATTTGACAGAATCACAGGTAAAATATGGCATGCTATATAATCAAAAGGAAACCCGTTGAACCCAAAAAAGAAAATCTGAGTGCCATGATCGACAGATACTCCCTCGTGTACTAACATGAGAGAATATCGTCGGCATCCTATGAATGTTAGTCCCTACGAGAATATTAGAGATCAAAAACAGGTAAGTAATTCATCTAATTATGATACGACAGCAATAGGGACCAAACACAGGAAAGACAAATGAACAATGCAATAAACAAAAAACGGGGGCGGGAAAGATCACAAAAGAGAATAGACGGGTAATGAGTGTTAATACATAAGCAACCCAAAAGAAGAAGATTTCAGAAACGAATGTAAAATCTATGAGATATGTCTACTGACTACTCGTAAACAAAACAAAGAATTGAAGATCAAGCGAGTCACGTAGTAAGGAAGGTAAATTATATAATAGAACATCAGGAAACCCATCTATAGAAAAGTGGAACAGCACAGACTGATAACACATGGATCAATGACTATGACATCACAGAACATAGTGAGGAAAAAGCAACAAAAGTTGAATACATCAAGGAAATCATTAACGAGAACAAAACAAAACTACCATCACTAAGGAACGAAGAATGGACGAAATTAAAAATACGAACAGAAAAACTAAACAGACTACTCCCAGATATCCGAACAGAGACTATCATAGACCTAAATTTTATTATTCATGCATGGCTAAAGGACTAAAATAAGACTAAAAATAGAAACAAACCCTCATTGAAATAATGGAGCAAAAAATGGAAAAGTTGATTGAACACTTTGATAAACAAACGAAAAAGGAGCTAAAGCGGAGAGATGATATGAAAGAAAGAGAAAACGATGGAAGAGGAGAAGTATGACTCACAAAGAATAAGAAAGACAAAGCTAAGAAACATGAAGAACTTAAAAAAGATAGATGTACGACTGAAACGATACAGATATAAATTATACCGATATAAACAAAATAGGGCCTTTGAAACAATAAAAACTAGTTTTACAAGTATGTAAATAGAGAAAAAGCGAGAATAGAGTAACCAGACAGAAACTAAACACTTCTGGGACAAAATATATAAAAACGACAAGACAAAAACAGGAATGCCGACTGATTAAAACATAAAAGTGGACATCAGGAAATCGATGAAAGAAACAGAAATTGAAATTAATGAAGAAGCAATCAAGACGACGCTGGGAAAATTTGCATTGAATATATGCATACTGGTTTTAAAAATTCACGGCCTTTCATCCAAGATTAAAATAGAACCTGAGAAAATGTATTAAAGAAACAGACATACAAGACTGGATGACCAAAAGAAGGGGAAACAATTTCAAACAACTACAGACCAATAACCTGTCTTTTACCCATGTGAAAAAAAATTGTTAATAAAAACTAACGACACAATTGAGAGAATAGATTCACCAATCCCTTAATAATCGTATATTTCTCCCTGAGGAACAAAAAGGATGCTGACAAGCGAAAAGAGGGGCACATTACTTTTTACACATAGATAAAATATTCCTAAAGGGAGTAAAAAACAGAAAAAGAACATAGCTCTGGCATTGATGCAAACAAGAAAGCCTACGACAGAATCTCACAAGAGTGTGGCAATTAAGTACTTATGGATGTACACGATATCCGACAAAATTATCAATCTTATAAACGAAACAACGGAAACTTGGAAACTGAAACTAACAGCCGGGGGATAACAGCTGGTTGAGATAAGAATACAGAGATGCATGTTCCGAGGATATGCTCTATTGTCACTACTGTTTTTCATAGTCATAGATACAGAAAAAAGAATGAACTACATCATGTATATTGACAACCTAAAGTTATTTGCAAAAAAAAAAAGAAATTGAACAAACGGATAAACACACCCCAAATATTTAGCCAAGACATTCAAATGGAATTCGGAATGGAAAAGTGCGCACTTTTAGAGATAAAAAGGTGATAAATCAAGACAGTAGATGGCATAGAACTATCTAACCATGTGACATACAAATGTCTGGGAGTCCATCAAATCAACAGAAATTGAAGAGAAGATTGAAAAAGAATACGTAAGAATAAGAAAACTCTTAGAAACCAAGTTATTTAGTAGAAAGTTGATTAAACGAATGAACACCTAAAAAGTATCCATAGTAAGATATTCTGGACCACTCATAAGCTGGACAAAAGAAAAACTCAGGCATCTGGACCAGAAGACTTAGAAACTAATAAACATGCACAGTGCACTACACTCGAATAAGGATATTGACCGACTTTACGTATAAATGAGAGAAGTGGATAGGACTCTAAGTATAGAATAATGTGTGGATAATACAAAAAAAGAACTGGAAAAATGCATAGACCAGAACACATAAATATTGATCATTGCAGAAAATGACACCGAAAATGTTTACAATGCAGGGAGCAGGAAAACTGAAAACAAAAAGACGAGAAAATAAAAAATGGGAAGAAAAAACAGATACATGGGCGATTAATAAAACTGACCAGAGAAGACACACACTAAAACAGTTGGACATTGCTAAGAAAACGTCACCTGGACAGAGAAACAGGGTCGCTACTGACAGCTGCACACTAACAATGCGATTAGTACTAACTTATATATTAGAGTTTAGATAAACACATCCAGGAAAATAGCAAATGTAGACACTGTTGATATAGAGACGAAACGGTAAATAACATAATAAGTGAATGTAGCAAACTAGTCAAAAAGGATACAAGAAAAAACACAACTGTATGGGGAACATCATTGCAGCAGGAGCACCACCAAAATAAATAATAGATGGAATAGTGAAATAAAAAGTGGGAGGAGAAGCAGTTCAAGGGGTCCTGATTTAGATTAGGACGAGGGCTAACTTTGATCCTGTCGTTAGCGTAAGGGTCAGGGTCGGGGACAGAGTCAGGGCAGGGTGGTACTTAGGGTTTGGGTTAGAGTTAGGGTTGGAGTCAGTGTTGTGGTTAGGGTTGGAGTCAAAGTTAGCTCTGGTCCTAATCTGGTAAAGTACCGTTTAAAACAACAACCATCTTAGTTTTCTGTAGTAAATCTAATGTTCGAGTAGTTTTCATTTTAATAATTTTAAACTAGTAAAAATAGATATATTACTTTATTTATTTTTAATTACAAAATAATATAATAAAGAGAGACAAGTCAGGATCGAGACTCGGATGTTTTTTAAGAGTATTCATTTGTAACTATCGGGCTATCAACAACAGATCCGGGATATATAAACACTATTGACACTGACGTGTATTCAATTCGCTACATCGACCAAAACACTCTCAATAATATAATTTGGAGGTACTATACTCGATACAAATGACAGATCCCAAAAGAAAAATAGAAACCACATCGAATAAATACAAATATGATGTTAAGCCAAAACATTTAAATGAAATTAGGAATTTAAAATAATGTGCACTACTGGAGATATAAAGGGAAAACTCCAAACAGCAGAGGGAATAGAACTGCCTAAGCAAGAGGCGATGAGTGCGTTTACTGAACATGTCACCTATAAATATCTGAGAGTTCTGGAATCGAACGTCATCTAATCAACAGATGTGAAATAGATGATCAGGAAATAATACCTAGAAAAAACAAGAAAGCTTTTTAAAACAAATTATTTTGTAGAAACATAATAAAAAGAAAACATATTTGGTCAGTCTCTCTAGGAAAGAACCTCACCACTCTTCATCGGCTTTATACATTTGAGAGAAAATTCAAACTGAAATGACGAGGATTGCATAAACCAAGAAACTGCAGTAACTTTTTAAGGTATGCCGCATTTATTATTATTTTTAATTGCGACCGAAAAGAAATTGTGCTTGTCCGAAGATGGCTGACTACCCATGACTCTAACCAAAACGTGCCTGCAAATGTATAGCTAAATAATGTTTGGGATTTTTAAAATAAAAACATCGATTTTTCTTCGATACTCGTGGGGAATAATGTCTACGGTCTGCAATCTTTCTGTAAATCTTGAGACGCATTTGTCTAAAAGATTCGGACTTTGTTAATAATACTCCGTGTGTATAGCTATGATGAAAGAGCTGTTATATTTTAAATTTTAAAAAATTTGCTGAATACGAGACCTTGTTTTTGTCGGAAAATATCTCAATTTATAATTGCTCCGGAATTATATATTAGTACTTTTGGAATATGTAATATCCATTTAGCTTAGCACTTGTGTTTGACTAGAAAGCCAATATATATATATATATATATATATATATATATATATATATATATATATATATATATATATATATGTAGAGAGAGAGAGAGAGAGAGAGAGGGAAGGAGAGAGAAAGAGAGAGAAAGAGAGAGCGGGAGAGACAGAGAGACAATGTTGCAGCAGAATCCGACACTCAACAAAAAGTAAGCGAAATACCAGGAGGTGCTGAGGAGTGTGGTGAAGCCCTGGATGGACGATATCGCCGTCGGACACATCTAGGTCTTCTAGCAGAACTCTGCTCTTGAACACTAGGCCAATGCTACCCAGGCGTGACTGCTCAACATTGTTCCTCATCACTGGTTTCTCGGACTTGTGGCCGCCCTCCTCATCTGACTGCACCCTTAGACTATTTCGGTTGGGGGCGTGATCGAGGCCAAGACTGACAATCACGCCAACAACCCGGTTGACTCTCTGAAGACTTCCATCGTGAAGGAGATCGCCGCTATAGACAAGGACATGGTAGCCAAAGCATGTGCTTCATTTCGCGCCCGACTTAAGATGGTGGCGGTTACACTGACGAATAATGTAGTATGTTACTCCAACTGTTGCTAAATAAACTGTCGGGTCTCTGCACATACAAATTTTGTTTTCTTTTTTCAAGTGTCAGATTTTGCGGCAACACCATGTATGTATGTATGTATGTATGTATGCGTCTTTGTTTCATTTTACTTCAGTCGAAATTCTCAATAATCAAGGGCTAACACTTGATCTGTGTAAGAGATACATAGCTATTCGAATATTCTATTAAAGTTCTTCACCTCTCAAACGTTCAGTTACTAAAGAAGTTAATAACATAAATGTTTGACCAGTTAACTATGTTATAGTTTATCTTTATTGAGGTCTCTTGGTGTTACCGGATTCCAGAACAAGAATTCACCTAGTCTGGTGGAGTATGCAGCTAAGTAGTGTAACTTGAAGTAACATCATTAGGAAGAGGTGCACAATTCTTCGTATGAGAAAGTGTGTAGCCGTGCTCAGGGGGTCTTATTTGTGCTATGTTATTTTGAATATTTGGTCAGGGTTTACTTGTGGGGTGAAGTATCTTATGTAAAGTTGTCCTGACAACCCCTTATACCGACCAGAAACACCGGAGAATAGTGTCTAGTAGAAAATTCAAACTCTCCTTGCATGTGTTTCAGTTTACTTCAGTCGAAGTTCTTAGAAATCAAGGGGCCAATTCCTGGGGCTAACACTTGACTTCTGTATGAGATACATAGATATTCCAATATTCCATTAAAGTTCTCCTTTACCTGTTAAACGTTGAGTTAGTAAATAAGTTTAGAACATTAATTTTCCTCTCCCTAATTGAGCTGTGAACTATGTTATAGTATATATTTCTGGTGGTATCTTGGTCTTACCGGATTCTTGGACAGCATTCATCTAGTCTGGTGGGGTATCCGGTTAAGTGTTGTTACTTGAGGTAACATTAATTCGAGTAAGTGCACCATTCCTCGTATGAGCCAGTGTATAGCCGTGTTGAGGAGATCTTATTTGGGTTTCGAATACTATGTTATTTTGAATATTTGGTCAATGGTTTACTTGTACGGAAAAGTATCTTCATGTCAGGTTCTCCTGAGAACCCCTTCCACGGAGAGACTGAAGACACTCGAGGATAGTGTCTAGTAGGTCATTCAAACTCTCTATGTGTATGTGTGTATATGCATGTGAATTGTGAAGCCTTTGTGAAGTAGATCAAAGCGTGTCTTTATTAAATGAATATGTATAAGAATATCTCGACGTGGTGTTTCTATAGAATTAACGTTCTCTTGTCTTGTGAGGAAACATATTATCTTGAAGCAGACGCCATTGTTTGGACGAGACCTTTACGCCTGCATTACAGTATTCATTCGACGCTGCCGCATGACGTTTTTACCTGAGCAAATTTTACATATTTATACTTGAGTATTTGGACATTTTCTCACGCTACTCTTTCGTTCATCATCATTTGAAAACTTTGTTCCACCGAGATATTCTGTGAGGCAGTCAAACAAGATGAAATCACTTTTCTCACTTTTTTAAAAAATCAAGTCGCCCGATCGCCGAAGATGCCTTGCAAAGTGTTTCAATTATTCTGATTTCGCGTGTAGAACCTTCACTCGAACTTAAATACACTTTTTGGAGTTAGGATTAAAGTGTGGTGTCTGTTCTCTCCAAATACGGTATAATAATATCGTACGTTCTGCGTTCGCGCCGGACGTCAATAGAATAGGAATATGTCATAGATTCGTACAAGGTCTTTGGGAAAAGACCCCCTAAACCAGATATATTCTGTAACTACATTTGATACATAATTGTTTGTCGTCATTCTTTTAAGCACGACAGCAATATACAACAGATGGAGGCAACAACTGTGAAATTTCCACGGGTCCCGCGAGTCTATATAATAATAATACGCTAGGGTATTTTGGGTGTGTACGTACGTTATCACCTTTCACACTCATTTGCAAAAAGAGGCCTCGTCCGATCGCCGAAGCTGACATACAAAAAGTAACTGAGAAATAGCTAATGTCGCTGTTTGGCAAAAGATTTACTTTTACCCATTTCAAAATGAAGTGTTCTCAAATCAAATAAACCGTCATAAATCGCATTCTCTCGTCCTCTTAACAGTTTTACATATTCTCTGAATTACTTTTATTTTAATACATCTAACTGTAACAATTTTAAATAAGTAAATTATTTATTTTGAAACTGTTTAAATCATTACAATAAAAAGCACAAATGTTTCCTTAATTTATTTTAAAAACATATTTAGCTGACAAGTATGGTTTGGTTTGGTAGTTTTGTTTTACGGCATATCAACCCTTTTTGGGTTATTTAATGCCGAATCTGGTCATTATAGTGAAAGTTTTTATGCTTCAAGTTCTTTATATCTTCAAATGTTTAATCATGGTTTTTGGTTTGGTAGTTTTGTTTTACGGCATATCAACCCTTTTTGGGTTATTTAATGCCGAATCTGGTCATTATAGTGAAAGTTTTTATGCTTCAAGTTCTTTATATCTTCAAATGTTTAATCATGGTTTTTGGTTTGGTAGTTTTGTTTTACGGCATATCAACCCTTTTTGGGTTATTTAATGCCGAATCTGGTCTTGTTTTCTTCTCTTTTTTGTTTCTTTCCCCTTTTAATATCTGTTTCTATTTAACCCATAGTTGGGACCCTAACAGGTACTACCACTCCGGGTCAGGGTGGACCTGGGAGCAATGGTAATTAAGAGGAGGCTCCACATTCCCCAAAGTCCGTAAGCCGGATCTCACCATCGGATGTAGTTTAAGGTCATATCCAGGACCGGGAGTAGGGTAGGAAAACTAAAAATAAAAAAGGGGAGGGAGAAAGGGAGAGGGGCTGTTGTTTTTGTTTTTGGTTTTGTAGAACATAATTAAGTTTTACAAACAAACAAACAAAAAAAAACAAAAAAACGTCAATGTAGGTGAATTTCGTCTCAGGGAGCCACAGGGCAGCCTGATCTGGTATCACCAGGACAAGTATGTATACGGTAAGAAGAGAGAGAAGACAGTAGATAAGCAACCGTGGAATTCCTGCGTGTGAAAGTGGTCATATCATTATATCAGTATTTTTCGAAAATAATAAAAAATAGAGGAGAATGCCGCAGTAATTGACTGTGATATGGCTGTGGTGAAACGGATAAAGATGCGTGGACTGACAAACTGATTGTACCATGTTCAAATTCAGTCGGTTTCGTAGCATTAATTCCACTTATAGATGAAGGCAACCTTCACGTGATGGTCTTTCCTGTGAGTATATGTTTCTAGTAAAACGAACCAATGAATCCACTGTCCACATGCGAATTTACTTAAGTTTATCGAATAGATTTTTGAAGATCATTTTTATGACATAGGGAATCGGTGTATAAACATGAGAAGTTGAATTAAAGTAGAGAATATCACCCAGAATCTAGCGACCTTAACAAAGGAGATACGATTCTTGCTGGAGAAAGTAATATTCACTTCAGATGGATGCCTTCTGCACGTGTATATTTTATTGTCTTTCTTGCATTCATTCACTGACATTAGGCTCTCTTTGTCTATCGCCGTGTCTATCTCTTTGTCTGTCTGTTTGTCTGTTTTTCTATCTCAATGTATGTCTCTTTGTCTGTCTCTTTGTCTATCTTATTGTCTATCGCTTTGTATGTCTTTTTGTCTATATCTTTGTCTATCTCTTTGTCTGTGAGAAATCTCAACAAATACTTGGAATTTGGTTCTTAGATAAATCAGAAGACATCTCATATATGCCGGCCAGATTTTAAAGGTATAGAAAGAGAATCTTGTTATCAAGCCGGCTTCTGTACAGGATAGACATGTTCTGGGTGTGGTTATAAACTCTCTCTCTCTCTCTTTCTCTCTAACTTCAAAAACAAAAAACAAATTAGACTTGCATGGAGAGAATATCTTGCCTAGAAAACCCCATCTGTTTAACAAAAAACAACGAGGTTTCTTCCTCACGGATTACAACATGGGCGTCTTCAAGTCTACTCTAAACAACTTGTTTATAAGCCACTCTTTTGGATAATCAGTTCCTCTTCCGTAATATTTTGCCCATTCCACCCAATGTTTCCAATCGTCTCGTGGTGGCGATCAGCGTCCAACTGACAATCTCTTTAACCCTTGTTCTCTAGTGGATAGTGGGACTTGATGATCAGTGACCCATTAGTAAAAAAAAAATAACTCATGTGATGAACTATCGTGCATTTTGGATAGTTTTTTTTCTTTTCAAGACATACTATATATATATATATATATATATATATATATATATATATATATATATATTAGCAAGTGCTATTGTTACTCTCTCTCTCTCACTCTCTCACTCTCTCTATCTCCCCTCTCCCTTTGTCCCTCTCTCTCTCTTTCTCTCTCTCTCTCTCTCTCTCTCTCTCTCTCTCTATATATATATATATATATATATATATATATATATATATATATATATATATATATGATTTTTTGAAGGCTTACCAAAGCATTCCGTTCAGGAGCCCACTCAACACCACAAAAGATTTTTTTCATTCAAAAATTATTTATTTAACTTTTTTGTGAGAAAAAAAAGAAGAAAGATGAAAAAAATGTTAAATAATTAATTTTTGAATGAAAAAATTTTTTGTGGTGTTGAGTGGGCTCCTGGACGGAATGCTTTGGTAAGCCTTCAAAAAATCACATATAAATGCTCTGTACCCTGTAATCGAGTATCATCGATCTTGTTTTCGGTCTTCGCGGAATAATTTTTTTTCTAAGTGAAAAATCCAAATATATATATATATATATATATATATATCAGTGAAACGAAATATGTTGTACTGGATTCCGCAGCCTCTATCGGCTAGTCGTCATTTCATTTAATTTCCCCGTGATTTATCTAACTGATAGATAGAAGATAAGGTTTTAGTTACGGTTTTATTTTTAGTTAGGGTATTTATTATATGCTCTTTTGTGCGCCTATTTGGACCTGTTTCTACGCACGCTGGAGTCAGATTTAATTATTTCAAATCGACGTTTTCGTACAGTTGAATTGATAGTTACTGAAAGGATGTCGAAACACTGACCTCTGATATTCGGCCAGTTCCAATTTCGCGGTCTGAAAGTGATGACATTGAAATACAATCAATATATATTTTATTATATCGCGGACAGTTCATTCCGCCGAGGAAATAGTAAACACACACACACACTACATAAATACATTACTAGAAGTAGAAGAGAGAGAGAGAGACAGGGGTGAGAGAGATACAGAGAGGCAGACAGCGACAAACAGACAGAGACGGTGTGAGACAAAGACTGAAAGATAAACAAAGATAGAGAAGGGTATGGAGACAGAGACCGAAAGAAAAAGAATGAGACAGAGACAAAGACAGAAACAAAGACTGGGAGAGGGGGGGACAGACACAGAGATAGAGGCAGTGACTTGGAGAGAGATGGAGACGAAGACATAGACTGAGAGAGAGGGGGAGAGACGAAGACAGAGGCAGAGACTGGGATGAAGAGGAAAACTGAGAGAGGGGGGTAGAAGGAGACTAAAATTTAAACTGTGCCTTGAAGAAAATAAATGTAGAAAAAAAAGGTTAATAAAGCCAAGAAAATAGTTACTTCCTTGTTTGAAAAGAGAAGGGAAATGTAAAGCACGTCTCCCAAGAATGTTTGCCAGAGTTTAACGACTGGTTACTCGAATTGTGTAAGGACTATGGAATCTGTCCTACTAAAACCGGCCCAAGGAACTTACTTTTTTCTTCCGTGGGCGCTGACGATTACGCGGTGATCTAATTTAAGCCTACAAGTTCTTTAATGGTCATTGCAATCTCCTACAGAACCTATTATTCACTCCTGCATAAAAAAGGTATCCACGGACATCACAAGAAACTGTTTCACTGGCGATTTTGATAGAACCGGAGGAGGGCCGTTTTCTCAATCAGGATTCCAAGTGATGTAGTAAATACTCCAACGATGCAGCAATTGAAGGCGAAATTATCCAGGTGATGGACTAGTTTATCATCTTCTGTGTAAATTGCTACCACTCTTTCCTATAAGGCAACTGAAGTATGTTTGCTTTACTTTTTGCCAAATTTATTGAATTGAATTGAATAAAAGATTTTTATAATTGAAAAATACATACTTTTCTTTAAAGAATCTAAATAAGATTAATAAGAAAATTAAATACTGTAAAATATTTAATTCAAAATACCGTATCAAAATGGTCGTCTGGTACAAATCGGCTCGTCAACTCTCGGGCGTTTGCGTAGGACAGCCTACGCTTCCGAGTCGAAACTCACGAAAACTGGGTCAGGATCGATATCAGTACCAAATTATATAATCAGCGAAGAAAAATGACAAAGTTAGGTCAGATGAAGAAAGTCACAAAAAATATCAGAAATAACTACGTATGTCTGGTACGTCTACTAGTAGTGTTTAAAACCATTCCGTCTCACCTCTGTAGGAAAATTTTACTTTAGTTTCTTATCGCACAGTTTCCTCCGGTTGTGTATTTTTGTTGATTGTTTTTGTTTTGTTTTGTTTTTTTGTTTGTCTGTTTTTTGTCAGATTCCAGTGCACGTTTTTGGCGTTATCGCACCAGAAATAACTCTTGGAATAAATAATGGCTGATCGAAAAAATGAAAGGAGCCGTTCTTACAACCTTTCGCCCAAAACAAATAATAACAAAATCCTTTTCTTAGCCGCGGTAAGAAAAGCACCCGTTGAACTCTTTCACATTGCTGTTGCGTGTTTATTTGTTTATACTGCTTTGAACACAGTTTGTCTTTTGTTAATATGTAATACACACACATATATACATATATATATATATATATATATATATTTATGAATATATATATATATGTATGAATATATATATATATATATATATATATATATATTATGCACTATGTTTTTATAAATAATAAGAATAAATAAAATCATACATATAATTTTGACGTGTAAACATATACAAACGCATATATAAGACTCTTGACTGCGAATCAGTGGCGATTTGTGATCGTAGTTCGCGCCCGCCGACCCTCGAGAATTAACTTCCTGCACTGAAGATTGCGTAAGCATGAAACATCGATGTCTGTGGTTAATAAATAATTAATATTTATTCATAAATAGTATATATATGTGTGTGTGTGTGTGTGTGCGTGTATATAGTTTGTGTTTTGTAAATACGTAACATGCCAGCATATTTTTTCCACGAAATTTCAGATATTTTTTATTCGTACTAGCTCTAAAGCGTCAGAAACTAGATAAAGAGTGAAATGTACATACCCTGGTACAACACTGACACCAACAAACGAGCGGGTATATACTAGTATAAGTTCTATTGTTTATATCAAAGTGCAATACATATATATATATATATATATATATATATATATATATATATATATATATATATATATATATATATATATATTAAGGAGAGTGAAAAGTGGACCTTGGGTTTACTTTAGGAAGCTTGGTAACTCTCGCTTTCCTTATTTTGCCCTGTAGTCCTCACATTCCATGAGCGATGTTTCTGACAAAGGGGGAAGAATTACTGTTTTCTGAGTCGGAATCTATCCAGCTAACACTTATCATTGGCTACATTTTGACCTTGAGGTATTATGTTATTCGGCTCCTTACATCAAGTGGCCTCGTGCCTTTTTAGAGCGATTTTCATATATATATAAAGTGGATAACTAAAATCGAACTTTTAAGAAAGGTAAAACCTATTGTGAAAAGTATACAGCTCAATATACTGGATAGAGCAGATAGATAGGTAGAAGGATAAAAAGGAATTAGAAAACCGACGGAGGCAGATCTTTTTTCAATTCAGTTGTTCAATGCAAAGTATATTCCGCAAAAAAAAAGCAATTTATTCAATTCATTTTTTCCTTAAGCCGGGCTTTTCAAAGATCAAAATCTTATCATCAGGGGAAATTGCTGGGATAGATAAGTTGGCAAAGGCCAAGATTTAAAATTTGAAAAAGTAAAATAAAGATTGTAGGGGAAAAAACAAGGACAAAAAGTTGCTTACATTCGGGCAACTTTTTTGCCTTGTTTTTTCCCCTACAATCTTTATTCACAAAATCGTTAATTTTTTATTGAAAAGAAATTTATTCACAGATTTGAGTTTGTATTGAAATAGCATTTTACAAAATCAAGTGTTGAAAACAACATCACTCATGTGACGTCCGTTATCAGTGATACATTTTTGAAGGCGTTCTTGGAAGTTTTCATAAACTTTTTCAATCATCGCTCTGTTAATTTGGGTGACTTCCTCGCGAATAGCTTCTCTAAGTTCTTCCAATGTACGCGACTTATGCTCGTATACACGTGCCTTGAGGTGACTCCATCAGAAATAATCGCACATCGATAAGCCAGGTTACCGAGGAGTCCATGAATGTCGCCAAACCTGGAAATGAGGCGACCAGGGAAGAGAGGGCGAATAACGTCCATTGATGCTCTAGCTGTGTGAGCTGTCGCCCCATCCTGTTGAAACCACACGTCGAATGGGAATACGTTTTCGTCGTAACTCAGGTGAAAAGAAGTTGTTTATCATCTCGATATAGCGCTCCGAGTTCACGGTAACAGCATCCCCATTATCCTCTGTCGTACGCAAAAAAAAACGCGGTGTTTTATCGTCCATTGCTCCATGGCTCCAACTGAAAAAAGAAGAAAAAATGATAAGACTTCATGAAATCAAATCTATGAATATTTCTTTTTTAAATAAAAAATTAACGATTTTGTGATATTTTAAAAAACGTCCGCCCTCTCTCTCCCACCCTATATATATATATATATATATATATATATATATATATATATATATATATATATATAATATTTGTTATTTTTTATTATCTATGTACGTATACATTTCGTCCTTAATAATCGGTACTCATCAGCATAGAGATATGACTATTCACTACAGGTAATGCGATTCGACACCCCGGGTTACGAGTAATTTGCTACTCTAATCCGACGCCTTAACCACTCGGCCAATTTTGAACAGCAAATAAACGGTGATACTTTCTTTATACAGCGGCTTGGCGTCTAGAGCGTTCGACATTTTTTTAATGAAAGGAACGATGCATTTAAAGCTAGCGACGTCATGCTGTGTTAATACTACACTTACAGTGCTCTACTATATATATATATATATATAATCAAACATAGAAAATTTAGATAAAATCTTTGGAGAAAGTAGGAAATTTTCTGGGGTGAATTTTTTGCTATGATAAATTATTATTTTGGATGAGTCAATTGTGATAGTTGTACTTAATGCATCAACCCAACAATCCTGAGCATGACATAAAATAGTATCCGATAGTGATCCACTAATTTGAGACATTTGTGGGGTTTGGAATAGTTAAGTATTACTTTGTTTCGAGAATCGGTACATTCACTGCTGCTGCCGCTGCTGCTGCTGGTGCTGCTGCTGCTGTCGCTTCCTATCTTTCCACGGTACTTGTGAATTCGGACGCGGTCGTGAAATATAGCAGTTAAAAATAAAATGACAAGAAACCTTTATGAAAAAATATTCACGTATACCTAAAATGCCGAAAGTAATCGAGTATTTTTATTTTTATTTATGAAATTCAACGATAAATCGTAGTTCAGAACAGTCCGCCATATTTTAGCTATTATTATAGATTTTCGTCTTAGTTAATAACTCAAAACAGGCTGATTGTCTTCCCTTGGCGTCAACAGCATAAAATCGCTAAATTAATTTTATTTTTTTAAATTCTACTTGATCATTTTCCGTCATTTTCAGTGTTAACTAATATTTTTACACGACAGGTAAGGATTTGATACATTTTTTCTGTGATTTCATTTTTCACTTCCATATTTTACTTCTGTATCCGAATGCACAAGTACCATTTCCACTATTCTAACTCGACTCTATATCTTCTTTGTTTATTGATGATTTTATATAAATTGATAATGTTGCATAACTAAGGTCGTGTTTGAATAGATATGTTTGAGTGACACCTTTAGATCAGAGGTGAATATAGGCAGAAGTCGATGAAATCACATGACTTCCGGTCGGAGGTTTTCGATCTCTTTGGCTGGAGAGATTTCAAGCAGAAAAGATGTGTCTGGATTATGTCCCCAATGGGGTGGGGCAACGCGCACAGCGTGGCTGGGTGTAGCGAGACGAACTATCCGTCTTTCTATCTGTCTGTCTGTCATTCTGTCTGGCTGTCTGGCTGTCTGGCTGTCTGGTTGTATGTCTGTCTTTCTTTCGCTCTCTCTCTCTCTCTCTCTCTATATATATATATATATATATATATATATATATGCCTCCCCCTCTCTGTCTCTCTCTCCCCCTCTCTCTCTCTCTCTATATATATATAAATATATATATATATATATATATATTACCGTCTCCATCTCTGTCTCTCTCTCTGTCTCTCTCACTCTCTCTCTCTCTCGCTCTCTCTCTCTCTCTTTCTCTCTCTCTCTCTCTCTCACGCATAGACAAGTCGCATGTCGCTCTGATATTTTCTGGGGCAATCTTTTTATATAACCCTTATTTATAAACATCGGCGTCTGAGTGAGTTTATTAGCAGGCGAATAGAATCTGTGTCCACAACGACGACCAGACAGGTGTATAATGTTTTATACACACGTAGATACGTGAAAATACATCATAATGATTGTAATTCACATATTCTAGAAATAAATTCCATAATCAAATTCAGTGTTGCCATTGTCTAAAATGTCAACTTGACCTAAAATATTTCAATTAATTAATAATTTATATTGTTTTTTTTAATAAATAACTCCTAACAATGTATTGTTTAATTCCTTTTGTTTTCTTTCTTTCTCTGTGTCCGCCAATAGAATCGTCATTAACCTATTATAATGCGAAGAAAAGATACCGACGTTTAAAAGGCTTAACAAAGAAAGAGAAACTGGAATCTGTCGTAATTGGTTTTCACGTGCGAACACACACAAAAGCAGATATCTTTAAGGTCCACTTTTAATCGTGAGAGAAAAACGGACGGGAGAGACGTTTATAGACACGCTTCTTCGCATCTAAAAATGTAATTAAAACCATTAAACACGACAGACCGACGGAAATGCTATTTAAAACAAGCGTGACAGCCCGACCGACGGATATAGATGTTAAAGAAATATTTGGGCGTTTTGGCTAGGAGCAAATTGTAATATCCCTTCTGATACTGCAATTCATCCTTTCTGTCATCAGTCAGTAAAGGAAACATCCCTTTAGACTGAAGTAATTGTTATTTTTGTTTCAATCCAGAGTGCCCCTTTTTAGGAAGCTGGGTTTAGCCAACATTAAAAAGCGACCTTGTGTCTTACTCTGCCCTCGTGAGGTGGCAAGTAAATAGGAACTCTAGCTGTGTGATTAATGAATAAAAATCCTACCTAAAACTTAAGTGTGACTGACCTACGGACGGACAAGGCGTCTCATAGAAATGCTTGAATGTAGACGAATACGATTTCAAACTTTAACGTGACAGACTGACGAAAATTTAATTTCAAACTTAAGTGAGACAAAACTTGTGGAGAATTAGAGATGCGATGCGAACGAATATAAAAAGTGAGTAGCTTGTCTAAGCTACTCTCTTTCTTTATCCGTTCGTTTAGCTTACTCTTTTCTTTTATGTATCAAGAGAAATGAGATATCGTCAAATCAATAGCTTAGTGCTACGTTCGCTCCCGAAATAAATAAAAAAACATAATTTCACATAAACGTGTAAACTCGATATTTTTTAACCACTGATTCCCGCTCGTTTCAAACAACTAACTTCGCGAGCTGATGTGAAATACCTAATAAAAACAGTTAACTCGACAACAAAAAAGAGAGTCCAGTTAGCAAGATCTACGCGACAAACTGTAATGGGACAGCACCACTCCCCCCCCCCCCAAAAAAAAAATTTTTTTTTTTTAATAAAGCCTGACGAACCAACTGACGGAGATACTTTTTTGTACGATAAAATCAAGAATTAACTCAGTTCGAAATCGAGAAATAACACTTTTCTCAGTTCGAAAGAGAAACGAAATTATACTTGAGCGTAAGACGGAAAGAAATATGTATATATCCGCGTTTGATGATTAATAATAATTTGATATATGTGTGTGGTGTATATTATTTCGATTAATTAAATGTTATTCTCACAACGTTTCGGCCGACGTAACCACCAACCTTTTTCAGGTGGGTTTTGTCTAACTCAGTAATTGTGATACTAGTTCGTTTAGTCGAGAAGATTTTCGTGTATATCTGCATATGGTAAGCGAACCTGATTGTCTGGATCTGTGCCGTACTTTTCCCCCACAGACACCCCCAACTTAGGGGGGGTAGTAGAATAGTGCAGAATTTCATTTGACAAGTACCAAACATTTGCTGGCAATCATAAGACAATACTAGCCTTTTGAACCGCCTATCACCACCCAGAAAGGCTTTTGCGTTGTCAGTGTAAATGGCAATTAGAATGTCATACATGCTGGTGAAAGTGTCTGGAGGAACAACAACACACTCATGTCTGACAACACCGCGAAGTGCACGGCTCTACACTAAGAGAAATGAGGATGACCAAATACATATTCACTTTCTTATTTCCTTCCCTAATTCAAAGGTTCACATTGTAATCGACTCCGTGTGTTTAAAAAGAACTTTCAGCTCCACAAGGAAAATGGGTAGACTGACCGCATTATGAGACAAGACATGCACAACACACGGGTAGCCATGACTGTCTTCGCGGTTTGTCTTCCTTTGGGAACCCAGTAGCTTTGTCGTCTCACCTCAGCTAATGTGGACAAAACCCTACAGTACTTGTACCTGATGTGGAAATACATCATCAGAAACCCAGTTATCGGCATCATAAGAAATTATAAGGACCCCAGTTTGCCGACAGAATAGAATGCTTAACTCCGACACTGAAATAGAGTGAATTAGCAATTCTGCCATCCAACCTGATCAGGCCCTCCACATTGATGAACAAATACATATCTCACACCGTCCTTGGGCGGTCTTGCCAGAAGGATCTGGTAAAAACGCCAATTCTTATGGATATGCCTGTTGTTGCATTGTCATCATGAGAAGCGCCAGAGGTTTCTCATTGTCCACCTCCAACTGCTGTAACTTATTTATGCACTTGAGGACAAACGAAGTCACCATCAAAGGCTTTGAAAAAGAAGAAAACCTCTCTATGGGTAGGACCGTTGAGAAGTCCTTTATCCTAGATAACTACGGCATTTACTGAAAAACGAGCTATCTGCTATCTGCGCTCGTTGAGACATGGAAACTCCTGGGTAGCCCATGCAGTCACTTCGCTACTCAACCAAATAGAACCATGGCTCCAGAATTGAATGCAGGCCTTAAACGTTTACAATATCAACACTATAGTAATTAAGTCAGAAGGGTTTTGTGAGGTTGCTACATACCGGAATGAGGAGTTCGGACCAAAGCAGAATGCCAGCTCAGTACACATCTGCAAACAATACTTCAATATGTTTCTGTCAAACAGATTTTTACTCAGGATGGATCCAGAAATAATCCAGCAGTTGACGACCTGGGAATGAGTGGACATCAAAAGAGCGGGGAAGATTGTTGGAGTCAAGTAAACCGCCATAGGTGCTAAAGTAAAGGAACGTCTTTCTTTTTAAGGGTGCAACCTTAGCTTTTGCAAAAATAAGGGGAAACTGGCAGCTTTGAACCAACTCATACATTTTGGAGCTGCATCACAGAAGAGGAACATATCACCAACATCACTCTCGCTGAAGGCTCGTCGGGAGATGGAAACGGTTCCGAATTAAAAGAGGTCGGATGAAAGGCTTTTAAATCTGGATGAAATCTCAGGTGGAACTTGCTTATCCTATTCCAAGCTTTTCTTCATAGATTACTCAACAGGACAGAGTATCTGTTCCGATGGATACTGCACCCCATAGACTGGTATTGTCTTGGCCTTCGGGGCTTGATTTACGCCGGTCTATGGGTATGTCCTGTGCAGTTCTAGGAGGTTCACCCCCGCCCACCACCAGGCTTCGCCTCCCCTCTTTGGGGAGGAGTAAGTTTATTGCTTACTGTCTGAGGCGCCCCTACCGGGGAAACCGACAAGACTGCCCAAGCAATTTTTTAACCCCACTTTTCCGACCCGACCTTGGGTCACATCTTACTTGTGGGAGTAGGATAAAAACTGGCCTTGTGCCTAACTCCTGGAGAGGAGTATATCAATACTCAACAGGACAGCTAAATACGATGATAAGGGATCAAAACCCCCTTGTGGATTATGTAAGAATTTGCCGATTTGTGGACGGAGTAGAGTCACATTTTATAGGAGCAATACATTGGGTGTCAGAGAGTAGGCTGTACCTATACACAATCTTCCTCATTATTGCTCAAAATACCATTCTCCACCATGTTATCTTGAGTCTTTACACAATTCGAGTTACAATAATGCAATTAAAGCCATACCTGTAAAAGTTTTTTCCTTGAAGAGTGTATATAATTTGCATAACTGATCTGGACTATAATCTGTCCTTTTTACGTATATTGTAATGTAAAACGATTCTCTATTATGTGACGGCAAAATTCCAAGTGAAACTGCGCATCATAGTGTCGAAGAACACAATTTAATATGAAGGTTCTAGGGGTGAATCCGAAAATGATAGTGGAATACCTGAAGCCGCGAAAGCTACCTCTTTCCTTCATGAAGAAACAGAACCTACTATTAGAAAGGGTTTCTTGACACCCATCAACATGAGGTGCTTATTCTATCGAAAGGAAGGCGGTAAATTCAATAGGAGGTCGCTCGTACGATTCATTCTTTTATATGTAGCCACATTAGGAAAAGAAGTGTTATTCGTTTTCAGGCTACAGTTAAAAACTGCCCGAATCTTTGTAGTAGAAGTCGAATCTGGCATCTGGGCAAGCCTATGCCGAAATCCAAATATACTCTTTAACCCGCTGAGGAAGGAACAAAGATGTATTCTATAATTCTGTCGTGCTCTTAGTGACAAAAAAACTCTAAATAATCTCGATAAAGACCATTGCGCTCCAGTCTCCAAGCCATGTGCTCCAATACACGTAAGGCCACAAAATGGTTGGAAGGGACACACAATATCTTGTCTGTCTCGATAAATAATCGTATATAACATTTTTTCCCTTGAGACAGATAGATTCCCAGATGAGTGCAACCTTCTATTAATCACAATTGGACATTTCTGGCTTCTTAAGCCCCAATGACTTCACACTAAACTTTCTTTCCAACCCCCTCTGCACATTCCTGTCTGGAAAGAAATCGCTCAGAGGATATTCATATGTGCTCTCAGACTCCAAGACAAAACACAAGTGTGGGATTTTTACATAAGTAGTCGATTCTAGCATAGAATCAAATGTAAGGTGACCAGTGTTTCACATTCTGAGAGTGTCTCGATGAATTGAATCTAGTCACCTCTCCAAATGGAGAAAATCCGGTTCAAACATAAAATACCGACTCGTTCACACAAGTCAGCATAGTCCAGTCAATCTAGCTGATTTTTGGCTGAACCTCAAACAAATTGCTAACAAAGGATTTTTACTTGGATATTGGGCATGAATAACCTCTATTTCAGATAAAAAATAGTTTACCAAAATTAGCCTTACGGAAAGGGGTCAACGAGAATAAAGATTGCCGTCGATTCTAGCCTCCCCTCTCTCAACTCAATTTCTGTAAATTCATCTTCAAAAATACCAAATGTAGCAATGTGAAATTGGATAAAACCAACAGTTTTCATAAAGTTAAATATAATTATAATTTCTTATGCCTTATGTTTGTCTCTTTTGATGTATTACTGCAGGAGCTTAATATTCTGCCATATTCTAATTTCAGATCGGCCAAAGTAAAGTACCGATAATTATGGATGCTGACAACTATCCCCTATTGAAACTGTCCAGTAATGAAGAAACATTCATCGTCAGCCAGAAGGGCATCGATTCCATTAACAGAGCTTCTGAAAAACATGGAGAGAAGATTATAATTCAGATTGGTCAACGTTTTCACAAGAAATGCAGACAGCGTTGGATCAACCCCAAATGCATAGAAATTGACTGTTAAAAAGGTCCACTCATGACGAAATGCTATCTCGTACAACCTGCTCTTTGTGGGTGTTTAACTTTAAGGAACATTGTCTTTTTGTGGTTCTGGAAAAAAATCTGATAGAAAGAAAAGAGGTGTTGATGTTTCACATGTAGAAACTATTGAGTTTAAGGACAGAGTGTTAAAAGTTGGTGAGAAAGTCCGAAAAAATGATGACTGGCATCCACTGTTGAAGGTGTATTAGGTTATGTAACTGACCTTATTTCACCAGAAGCACGTTATCACAGAAAATATTTTGCAAACTTTGATTCCAATAAAAACATTCCTAAGGCATTCTCTTTTGCTGATTCTTCTAAGAAACAAAACCTTGGTAGACCAGAGGATTCAGAGAGAAAGCAGGAATTTCTAGAAGTTGCTAAATATTTGCAGCAAAATGACGAGGAGCAACTCACCATTTTCGATCTTGTTAGAAAAACGGAGGACATTCTCGATGACACTGGCTTTGAACCATACAGTCTCTCATACATGAAATCTCGATGGTTAGAACATTTCAAAGACAAAATCATTGTGACTGAAATTAATGAGAAAAATATTGTTGCTACATTCTTAAGTACAGCAAAATGTATTCTCCATGAATTCTATTCATAGATCCGCTTAACAGGCGATTCAGAATCAGAAGTCAATAGAATCAATAGAATCAAGCCAAGCTTATCAAGAATGACATTAAAGGTATCCTCACAAGTTCAGAATATTACCCGTCTAAGAATGATCATGGACAGGATGCGATTCTTAGAATATGTTCTTAAAACATTGTTGATCTTTCTCAGAAAAGTATTTGCAGGCAAAGACAATGATTTCAAACTTGCATCAGTTGGTCAAGCGATAATTCAGGCTGCTAGACCCATAGTTCTCCTTGCACCTTTGCAGTTTGTTTTAGCAGTGGAAATGCATGACTAATTTGGATCGAGGTTCTGAATTGACACTCTGAATAAGCATGGCTTCTCTTCATCTTACTCGGAAGTCCAGAAATTCGAAATAAGTGCTGCTCTTGTTCATGGCGCTGAAACTCTCTTCCCTGTTGAAACTGAATTTGTGCAGTTCGTAGTTGATAATGTGGACCATAATATAAGGAGTATTGATGGATTCAACACATTCCACGGCATGGACATCATAGCATCTTTTACGCCCGGGAAAGTTAAAGGAAAACCAGTTCCAAGGATTCAGATGTAATTGGTTGAAAGGATCAACATCAAGTACGTAGATTCACAGTAGACCAACAAACCACCAATTACATTTAAAGAGTTCCAGCGCAAGAAAGTTGTCTATTCCACTGCTAATGTTGACATCCTTTGGGAGGTTTTACTAATTTCACATACGTCCAGACCCGCATGGTCAGGTCTTATGCAGTCAGTGCACAAAGGAACATATCCTTGGAAATCAACCACAGTTTGTTTGCCAATGGTCGACATGGACCCTGCTAACCCAACCTGCGTGGACTCAACGTTATGTTACATTACTGATTTAGTCAGGAAAAACTACATTACACCAATTCTAACATTCGATCAACTACTTTGGTGCAAAGCAATGGTGATAGTCGAGTCACAGCCTAGTTCAAGTCCCCTGAAATTATTTGTCTTGCGACTTGTTGGGCTCAATACACAGATGAGCTTTCCGGGGGCAATTGGACATTTGATGACAGGTTCTGGATTGCAAGAACTTTTTGAACTTGTGTATGCTGAAAATACAGTCAAGCACATGCTAACTGGCAAAGCAATTGCAAGAGCCATTCGTGCTCACTTCTTAGTTTATGCTGCTCTGAATGCTATTTTGTTAGTGAAAGCCTATGATTTGCCAGTTTCACATGTCACTAAGGATGCTCAACCGAACATGATGCAGAAGAGTCATTTCCTCAAAATTAAGACCTGAAGGAAGCTCAGGAGCTATTGAAAGGTCTCCTTGATGGGACTGAGACATTGAATAATGTTCTATCATCAGAGTCTATGACCAGGATTCCCCAGAGAATCAACCATGTGAAGGATGCGATGGCTGACCAGCGAACAGCGAAATTGTAGATTCAATACCTTGATATGGTGAAGATCCTGCAATTGTTTATCAAGGCAGAGCGCACCGAGAACTGGGAATTCCACCTTGACGCTGTAAGGAAAATGCTGCCAATATTTGCTGCAGCAGGACACACCCTATATGACAAGCAGGCCTACTTCTACTTGCAGCAAATGGAGAAACAATTTTAATAGCAGATAACACTGCCATATTGGTCCTTCTATGTTATCATACCAATAGAGATGATGGTTACAACATCGTCTTCATGCCACAACCAAAGAAAAGTGCAAAAAGTGTGAAAATCTGGAACATCAAAGAGATGAGGAAATCTTTGGGAGATGTGGTCTGTTCCAACATTCTATTCATCCATGCACTACTAGGTTGTGATCCTACATCCAATGTTTATGGAATTGGGAAGGCAGCATCCCTTTATAGAGGTGATGAACAATAGAAACTTCCTCAAACTGGCAAAGGTTAGAATTGCTGAAGAGGTTATTGAAGCTGGGGAGAAAGCTTAAGCTAAAACATGACGAGTGGGGATGGAAACTTTCAGATGGTAAATTACAACCACTCAAGACTGACTTGCCAGCTGGTTGTGTCCATTTGTTGACTATAATCAGGGTGTACTACATCAATATGCAGTTGCAGGAAACATGGCATTGACTGTTCAAACTTGTGTGGTAATTTCAAAGGTCTCCACTGCAGCAACTCATCACAGCCAGATCTTGATGATAATGAAGTGACCTTGACTAGTTCTTGACAAGAAATGTTCTTTGGTCCGTTTATGAACTTGTTCTGTTGTGGTTATGCAAGAGCCTTTCCCCAGCATTCGACCAACTGGCCATTATTTTATTGTAAATTTTACTTATTTTGTACCTATGTTTTATGAAATGCCAGGAATTAATGTGGCAATTGTTGCCTTGAAAAAGGCTACTTAGTCTGTTTTTGTACATTTTATCTTCATGTTTGTATAAGAAATTTAAAAAAACAATGGCAGGGGCTAGTCATTTTCTGATGTTAGTTTATTATTAAGCATATAGCTACCTATCATTACAATTTAAAAACTAAGAAAATGTCAAGCTGGCTTGAACTTGACTCTGTGTGGGTTTTAATGCAAAAAATATTTTTTTATTTCTAATTTAATAAAGGTTCTTTTGTCAGGAAAAACGTTTATTTTTGTCAATAATTGTCAGGAATAATGGGCATACTTGTCAGGAAATGTCAGGAATTTTATGTCTCGAAATTGTAATATTGTTCAGTTGGATTTTAAAGATGGCGCCCGTTGACCGCTTTCCGCAAGGCTAATTTTGGTAAACTTTTTATCTGAAAGAGAGGTTAGTAATGCCCAATATGCAAGTTAAAAACCTTTGTTAGCAATTTGTTTGAGGTTCAGCAACATTTTGACAAAATTATCAGTTGAATGGGCCCAGGTGCTGAATACCGTCTTGTTCAATTACTCCATTAATTAGGTTAAAATTGGTGCATCGATCAAATGTTCCAGCAAGACGACACCTTAAATGCTGGAATTCGTTTAATAGTGAGTCAAATCTTTCTATGTGTTCAGAGGGAAAGAAATTCCAGCAAGAAAGGGAGATAAAGTGAACGATTGAATCGAACATCGTTTTCCAGAAGTTCTTGTTTCAAGCGCTTGTCACAGTCTCCAAGTATTGTAGACAACTTACAATTACAATCTAGGTCAATTGATTCCAAGTTCCTGAGAGGTCTCAAACTTCACTTCGCAGATAGGTTCGTAAACTGCCAGTAGAGTAATTTACTCCTCTCCAGGAGTTAGGCACAAGGCCAGTTTTTATCCTACTCCCACAAGTAAGATGTGACCCAAGCTCGGGTCGGAAAGTGGGGGTTGAAAAGCCAGCGCCCGAGAGGTGAGCACTCTGACCATCAAAAATTGCCTGGGCAGCCCCGTCGGCATTCCCCGGTAGGGGCGCCTAAACTGCCAGTATCCAACGAACAATTAGCATATACCTTTTCATTATTTGTGCCAAAGGTGGCACATAAGATAGGTGGGGTATTTGTAAAATTCCCAGAATGAGTTCAGAATGTCGAGCCAACGTAGTAGAAAGTATCCCCCGTTTGGAGTTTGAGCGAGGCCTCGACTCCGTATCTCTAATGAATCCCCGCTAACCATTAAGGGGAGTGCCAGAATGATAGCTTCTATTAATAAGGAGGTTATTGACAGGCTCTCTGGTGTCCCATAAAATGGAAAATAGAATTAGGATTTTTTACCAGAGAGCTGAATCACTTCACCCTACACATTTCTGGAAAATCTGGAAAAAAAGATATTTGCCATGAGACGAGCCCTGCCGGAATGGTACTCCGCTAGAAAAGAGGCTGTCCTTGAGACAAAGTCCGTTAAGGATGAAAAAGACTTATCCCGTTTTACGAAGAAGCTAAGTGTGTTATGGAAAATGATGTCAATGATTTCATCCTCATCGAGTTATTCATTCTTCAGTACCGTGAGAACAACTCGGTAATCTTTATTGCTGACGTAGAGATGATTGATCAGCAGTGAGGGTCTACTAGAGAGGAAACATTTTAAGAAGTTCAATCTTTCTCAAGAATTGGCCATGCCAGCCGCGCAATTCTTAAAACGAGACAAAAAAAGTGTTAAAGCTCATCCGGTCAATATGCATTTCAAGACCATTGAATGTAGGGTCAGTAATCTTGATCTGATGTGATTTTATAACGAATGAAGCTTGGTTTCTATAAATCTCCGAGGAACCTAGAGACAGATTAAAAGAATCCTTTGCGGTAATTTAATGTTGTAATCTTCAAGCTCTTTTCTGAACCCAAATGAGTACTTGAGAGATTTCCTCTCGATGATGACCAGTCCTTTTCAGAAAAAGATCATAACTGTAATTTGTTAATAAAAAATATTCCCCTCCGTCAGGTACCCCGTTATGTTCTTATGAAAAGAAGAAAACTCCTTGTAGAAAGATCGTCTTCCTCATGAGCAGCATCCACATTTTTCTTAATCTTCGACGTTAAGAGAGAAATTTATCTCCATAATCCTTCCTTGCTACTCTCGATGTTAGTTACGTGCGAGGTTTTATTATGTCGAGAAAATATCGAGTCCGAAACAAAACAACCACTGGTCAGGTCATGAGGAAACGCAATACTTTTAAGTTGCGAAATAAATTACGTTTCTGTTACGAGGTTGGACCGTCACAAAACCTTAACAGTGTTGCCTGGTATCTGATTTCGTGAAACCGACCATCAGTAACACTGGTAACAAAAATGATTTGTAGATTACTCAAGTTAACAGTGTCACGACGAGCCAAGAAACCTTTAGAAAAAGAAAGAGAAAGAGAGAAGAAGTAACCCTCTCTTATAACTACAGGTAACATGACAGTAATTTTAAGTGTTGGTAAAATCATAATAACATTTTGTTAGTTAGTAAACCAACAACACAAGGTAAGTACATTGTTCCTCTCCCTCTTGACCACAGTCATTCTTCACACAAAAATCGATCAACTAGCGGAAGACGCATCTTAAAGAAAAAAGAGAAGAAAACGTAAAACTTTAGCGGATTAACAAATAATCAATTTTCCGTTGAACGAATGAAAATAAATACCGTTGTTGATTTCTTGTCGATTTAAACATTTTCGGCGGGAAATTAATGCGACACGTGATGAATGGGAAATTAAATTGGTTTTTAATTAAAATGTTTCGAACGCCGAACGAACAAGCAAAATAAAACTAGTTCAACACGAGAGGAAATTATAAACAGGTACCAATTTAAAAATACAAGAACAAGTAAGGCATCAGCGGTTCCTTCGTAAACTTTGCGACTTGAATATCTCATAAAAGCGACGTTGTTAGTCTTTCTCCACTCTATCGTTATTTTCATGGTAAGTGCTCGACTGAGTAAAACATTGCAACTAAAACTCGTCCAGCTAAACCCATTGTAATAAATTTTCTTTTCTTATTCTGTGTACGTAAAATCAAATAGAACTTCCATGAATAAAGTTTATTGCAATGGAACTTCCTATCTCTGGAACACAATACCACAGGGTTGCTTCCCAGCTGACTACAACTTGTCGTTTCTAACTATAATATTAACAAATTGTTGTCGAGCCGTCCTCCTCAATAATGAAATTATGCCCAGTTCACCCAAGGTGTTTTTCATTTTCCAACTGACAATCCAATTAACCCTTATCTTCGAGTGGCTTAAAAGCCTTCATGAGCGGTCGCATAATTAGTATAAAAAATTATGTTAAACATTTATCACGACTTTTGTGGAATTAGAGTGATAACTATAGAAATTACTTTAAGATATCTGATGAAGGCAATAGCAAAAGTTTGTAGAAATGGAAAAAGTTTTTTAACAATTTTTACAGGGTTTGAAGTAAAAGGTAGAGGGTTCAAAAATATCTCACTTGGTCCGTATGGATTCCTGTCTCCGTTATGTGTATAGTTCCGTAGAGTTACAAGTAAAAATCCTGGACTGATATTTTAAATATTCAATACGGCAGATCCGAGGTGAAGATTGTCTGATCTGCAGAATTGGATGGTTAAACATCAGACTATAGATATTTAATAGAAGGTTAGATACTTGCGCAGAACACGTGTCCATGGATTTCTTTTATATACGTAAATTAATCAATATATATATATATAGATATATATATATATATATATATATATATATATATATATATATATATATATATATATATATATATAATACAAATAATGACACATCCGATTAAGGGCGACTGATTGTAATATTCTGCAAATTTTAACCGCTTAGGAAGTAGAAAAAATACTGAAGAAACATCACTATTTTATTGCAAGTAAAAACAATAACAAAACTACGTATATATATATATATATAGAGAGAGAGAGATAGAGAGAGAGAGAGAGAGAGAGAGAGATGTGGAGAGAATGAGAGAGTCATGTATAGATATACGGTTTCACAGCTCTTACATGTGGTTAAACAGGCAACTTTCTCGAACCGAGATCGAAAGTCGACAGTCCACTTAGTCAACTATCCAATCTGTCACAAGCGGTGAATAAGCGAAATATCAATGTTTAAATAAAAGAGCCCTCTATTTTTTTACACAGAGAGCTTTGTATTTTCGCTGATGTAAGTTGGCAATTTTACTTAGCACAATATTCTACTCAAGAGAACGCCATTCCATTGAGTCTCGTTTATCTGCTGACGTCACAGTGGTTGATGCTAAGAAGACAACCAAGACAATTCAAAGGGGACGGTTATATACTATACGTAAACATATGACGGTGGTAATTTCTCTCTCAACATATTTAATCTCTGATTTAGTAATTATTTGGCATTTAAAATAAGATAATGATAGTTTTGTTCACGTCGTGTCTAATGTGGAAGTCTGATAGTTATTTGAAGACAAAACTATACAAAAAGTCGTTTAGACTAAAATTCAAGATGGATGACAAACCTGTCTTGATAAAGTTTCATATATTTTTACACAATAACAAGTCTGTATGACATAAAACGTTTTGTTTGTCCTGATAAAAAATTCTGATTTAATGTTGAACGTATATGCGCGAAATTGAACATTTATGTCCACTTGTCAGCAACAGTTTTTTAACAATTTGTTAGCAATAAAATATTATCGACTAGACATTCTGTTAAAACTTGTTTCTTTATGTATAAAAAGAATGTTAAAAGTGTTTTTGATGACAAAACGTTCTTTGTGTTTAATAAAACTCTACAATATGTGTGGTGCTAGGAAAAAGACAACGATTTAAACATTAAATTAAAGTTACATTTTAGATACTTACAAAAATTATGTTATTTTAGGACAAGAAATAGAATTCAAACAAAGCAAAATGTTTATATATTTATTTCCAAATAGTTTTAAATTTTATTACACTTACAAAATGCATTATTTATTATTTATTTTATAAATGTATTTATTTATTTATTTATTTATTTATCGTTTTCATTTTTTTAAATTATTTATCGTTTGTTCTTAATTTTTTTGTTTATTTAATTACTGTATTTTTGTTCACTAAATTCATAATTACAGTTTCCTTAGCCATATTAATTAAAATATTATTTTTATATTTTTTCGAAAATAAATATTTTAATGTGTAGTATCTGTTCTGATAGTTCACTTAATCTTTTCTGTCCTCGGTCAGTGAAGGAGAAATTCTTTTAGACTAAGACAACTTTATTTTCGTCAAAATTCAGTATTTCCTTATTTAGGGAGCTGGATTTCCCCACATTAAATATCTTCCCTTGTGAAGAGACAAGTAAATAGGAACACATGTAATTACATACATCGTAACCAACGATATTTTCTACAAAATAAATAGGTTGATATTGTAACTTTAAAAGAAGTATTATCGGCTTTGGATGTTTTTATTTCAATAGCTTCTGTAAAGAACATTGTTTTCAGATTGTTAAATAATAAAACGCATGTTAGTGAATAAAATCCATGAAACAACATAAGGTGTATTTACTTTAATGCAGCTAAAAAAACGCAAATTTACTTTTCTTTTTTAATTAATTTCATTTGTTTTAAATTAATATTTAATAAGTTAAGTTACACCATAAATCAGATCGTGTTCCTTTCTTTTGTTTTTTATTACAATTTTTAACGTTTTCTAATATTTTTTACGAAAGCTACTATTCACTATCGACAGTCTGAATTTTCGACATGTTTCGCTTGTACCGAAATCAATGACGTCATATTCGATCTAACAGGCCTTCTTAACGGTGTGTTTTTATCCAGCTATCTATCTCAATATGTCTCTCTCTCTTCTCGCTCTCTCTTTTCTTCTCTCGCTCAATCGTCTCGGGCTGTTCATATATATATATATATATATATATATATATATATATATATATATATATATATATATATATATATATATATATATATATATCAAGGCAGCATCTTCTCTTGCAGGCAAGTATTGTTGAATATAAGAGACAACTCATGTCTAGACATCCTTTGGTAGATCCTTTCAATAGTCCGAATCACGATCTTAGTTTTGGAGGAGAATTGGCTGATGAATTTGCCATAGTTTAGATTTGTCTCCCAAATACTTTCAGAACCATCCGGGTCCATCTTCAGGGCAATTGGGTTAATCAGGCACAGACCATGTGTTAGTATTATAGAAGCTTTTGGCGGGAATTATGTAATAAGTACGAAACTATATTTAGAACTATAGACATTTTAGTATAGTATTACTGATATTAAAGTTAATTCTATTAATTAGGGAGTTTTTGGGTTTTATATATAGGGGTTCTAATATATGGAGTGTTTGTTTGTTACTATATTCTAAGATTTTGGTATTTTCTACTAAGAGGTTTCTGAATTCCGATCCCATCCAAAACTAAGATCCTGATTCAGACTATTGAAAGGATCTACCAAAGGATATCTAGACATGAGTTGTCTCTTATATTCAACAATATATATATATATATATATATATATATATATATATATATATATATACATACATACATACATATATATATATATATACTATTTTATGTATGTATACATATTTTATCATAAGGTGATATAATATATTGTGTATATATATCTACAGTATTTATTTGAACAGTGCTCAATACGTGAGTAGTGTTAAAATATATATATGGCAATTACGTAACGCAGAAACTGCCTAATTTAGCCTGATGATCTCCTGTGGGAATGAAACATAGACGTTTTTGTGTAACTTTCCATATCATAGATATATTTTCCTACTATATATATATATATATATATATATATATATATATATATGTGTGTGTGTGTGTATATAATCTAATCTAATACATAAAAGAGTTACCCCGAACAGCAACAGGTTGCCTTGATAGTGTATTTTTACTTAACATTATTTTTTCATTTGCCTTTTAACCGTTGGCCTTGACTTACAATTTTCATTTAGAAACACGTCTTCTTTGTTCGTAGGTATGTCTTTTTTTCGTATTTTCGGTTCCTTTTGTTGAAATCTTTCTTTTTTTTCCGGCTTGCGAACCAATGAAGGATCGATACAGTTCTATGCTAAGCAGACATTCTCATCCAATCAGATGACAGATATCCGTTTGATGAGCCTCTCTCTGCTGCTCGTACACAGTTGTTCCTTACAGTTTTTCGAATTTACTTTGTTTTTGTTGGACTCTTTTTCAAGTATCGTAAGGTCGCCTGTGAAAGACAGTGAAGTCGGCAGTTTTTTTTTTTAGGAAAACACGCATGCGCCGGTTAATGACGTCACATCCACTTCAAGATTTTCAAATAGAAAATAAATGGATGGTGCATTATGTATGCAACTCGAACATTGACGAAAATTGACTTCATTAACCAGTTACATATACGTGTGTATATATGTCTGTTTGCATGTATCTATGCATATTTCTATGTTTCAGTAAACTACAGTTTGGCAACAGTGTGTTCGAGAAGAAAATGATAATTGTTTTGGTTTTCTTTCATTTCAGCACCATTTGAAGTATTTAGTAGCGGTAAAGTGTAAATTGATGGGGTTGAAAGCTGGATATCATGGACGACTGAGAAACATGGGAATATTGGAAGAGAGTGACCTGAATTATCAGTATTTGCGTTGGATTAAAAAAATCAAAAATATTAACTGCAACTTAGTGCATTTAGAATAGGTTGAAGGTTGTAAAATGAGAACTAGAGAATTACGACGTAGATATGCAAGCAGTTTCTAGTAGAAATGATCATAGCAGGCGTTTTGCTGTATTAAAAGAACGTAGTTCGTCGATGAGTTGCAAAAATAAGTTGCGGCAAGATCCAAGAAAGGCAAGGGAATGTAAACTTTGTCGAGAGAGATGGCGTCGAAGTTGCAACTATTTCACTACCCTCCATACAAAGGTCGCAAGAGCCAACTACTCACCACTAAGGCTCAAACGACCAGTTTTATTAACGCCACTAAACTCCTCAACAAGGTCAAACATCTATTCTTGCTAGGGGATGCTTTATTTCTTCACACAACCAGTTGTACAGCGCATAGAAGAAAAAGAAGCTAGCCTTCAATGAGTGTCATGAAGACAGAAGTTCCCTCAAACTGTGATGGTTTCTGGGTGTTTCCAGCAAAGGTCACGTGACATCGCTCCATATCTTTGAAACGGACCTCTAGGCTCATTTAAGATGGCGATATTCAGTTGCTGCGATTATTGTTAAGCGCGTGGTGGAGAGGTCGTACATGTGGTAGCAGTATACAACTCCCCGTAAATACCCAGAAATGCTGTTTTAGAATTTCAAAGACTTCGTCATTACTAATATCTGGCCACGCAACTCGCCTGATTTCAACCTCATGGACTGTTGTGTGTGAGCGCAATTGAGAAAGACACCAAACCGTACCGCCTTTAATACGATGCACAAGCTTATTACCAGGATCAAACCAGTGTTCAAGTATCATTCGAAGGATACACACACACGCGCATACACATACTTACACACACATATATATATATACATATATATGCATATCCTTTATACATATATGTATATAAATATATATGTATATATTTATATACATATATGTATATAAATATATATATATATATGTGTGTGTGTGTATGTGAGTTTGTATTATGTATAAGTTTTCTATACAAAATGTATTTGGCTACACATACATCTCTGCAAATGTGTAGCCAAATAATTTTTGTATGAATAAAAGATGTATACATTATAGACATCTTTATATATTATTGAGCAATTTTATATAAACACAGTAAGTATAAAATGGATTTTTTACCCTGTGGATATAAACTCACCTTGATTAATTTGTATATATATATATATATATATATATATATATATATATATATATACATATATATATACATATATTATATATACATATATCTATACATATATATACATATATATATGTATATATATATATGTAGATATATATATAATATTTAAATGTTGAATTAAATAACGATAATTGAATTATCGTTTATTAATAATAATGTTGAATTAAAACTCTAACAGACAAAAATCAATGTGAACCCTGCGAAACGGATAATTCCAGCACCAAACTAATGCACAGACAGGATAAAATGGACGTTACCAATTGCCGTCGGACCACCAGCCTCTTACAAAAATGTTTGGATTCCTAAACAATTTGAGTATTGTTCTTTTTCAAACATTCATTTCCAAAATAACAGCTGTTTTTATTTTTGTTTTGACCTGTTTTGGATATCACCCACCCTGACTTTACGCTCTCATCTCAACATAAGACTCTTTACCTTTTGGTCCTTATTTTGTTTTTATTTTGTTTTATTTTATGTACAATTTTCAAAGTTAAATGTTGCCGATAATATTTACAATTACATTGTCGGATTTTCCCTATTCTCTGATGAGAAGTGTTTATCTTTGAAAATACATGGATTTAGGATATGAGGCTCCTTGCTCTGAACTTTTGATGTTCTAATAAATATTGTATCTTTACAAGTTTTTATTCTCATCTTTCATCTCTAATATATATATATATATATATATATATATATATATATATATATAACGTAAAATGTAATAACACGAAATTACATGATTGTCGATGCAATAATTTATTTCAACCTTGCGGTTTTATTCAAGCATCCAATTTGACAATTACATTTTTGAGACTGACAGAAAACTGAATTCACCCTCGACACTTCAAACACAACCAGAGAGAGTGGTGGTCGCAGCCAGTCTGAATACCTATTACAGAGCGAGTAGGAATTAACATCTTATATTTAACTAAAGCAATCGAAAGGGATCTTATGGTTTTTTTTGTTTATTTTTATTAAAATAATAACGTCTGAGTTAAGCGCACATATTCTTTCTACATTTCCGACCTGGTGACATTTAACGTTCATACGCCTCCATACACACGCACACATATACCTATTCTTAACATCACACACACACAATTTTTGGCTAGCTCGAAATTCAGTTTTCGGCCCGGAAGGAGGAAGAGAGATAAGACATTAACACACGTTAGCGTGTCATCAGCCGATTGACACTTCTCGTGCCCCAATTCTGTCTAGATCCGCGTGCTAGTATCAATTTGAAAACTAAAAATAATTTAAGATTATATTCCAAATGTAATATTTTAATACTCTGAGTTTCACAAATTCATCTTACATTAGTTTTATAATCTATGGAAGCCTATAATTATAGCCTAATTCCAATCTAATATTGTCTAGTGATAATATTATACACTTAATTTAATTCACTATCTTATTTTAAGTAAATAATCAGAATAAACGAATATCTTAAAGTACAATTATATATGCATACATCCCCACATATACACACACCTATCTCTACACACACATATATATATACATATATATACATACACATATATATATATACACATATATACACATATATATATATATATACACATACACACATACACACACACACATACATATATATACATGCACACCCATACCTACTACCTTGAATTAAAAATTTTTAAGACATCGAGGATAAATGTGTTTCGTCTTTAAGTATTCATTAAAAAATATCATTACTAAATGAATGTATACCTACACACACACACACATATCCATACATATGCACATACACACACATACACACATATACATATACATACACACACATTTATACGCACATGCACACATAGACACAGATGTGCAAAATAGAGACACACATACATGTATACATAGACATACACAAATGCACATATGCACGCATACATATAAACATACACAGTCATACGCATACGTACACACATACCTATACTCATATACGCGCACATGCCCATACATGCACACATACACCTGCACACATGTATACAGATATACACACATACACATATATAAAATAATATATACGGCCTGGAAAGTTTTAAATAACCGGGGTAAGAGTTTAATTAAATATAAACATATATTGACAAAATAAATATGCAAGATATACATACACACACACACACATACACACACACACACACATACATGCCTGCACATACACAAACACATGCATGTACGTACACATATATATATACATACAAAAACATATGTACATATATATACGCACATACTCTTCCAATACATACATATACACCAATGCATGCATGCACGCGCATCCGCACGCGCATGCATACATATAAGCAAATATAAGGCTTATATCTTATTTCAAGTAAGTACTCTGAATACACGAATATCTTAAAGTACAATCGTATATGCATACATCCGAAAAACAACTATAACTAATGTCACCAGGTCAGTAATTACATGTCCATAACAGATATTATTGTAAATATTTATGGGGGTTTACCGTAAATGATCTATTTGGTATCTTCACCGTTACAAATCTAGAGGTCTATCAGATTATTAGATATTGGTCATTTTAAATTTGCATTTATGTCTGCATTTCGCCATCAACTCATCGCGTTTGTTTAAAAGATTATTGCGGTCGTATTTTAGGATTCTTATTTTTTCCTCTAAACATAAATTGCATCTCTGCCTAAATCCATTTGGGATATCCGAAAAGCATAGGATTGAGCACGAAACCACCGGGGACCGGTTCTCATTTTTCAGAAGCCACCATTGTTTAGCTAACTCTGTTTTGTTCTTGAGTTCTGGGTTGTTAAAAGAGTGTTTGTGATCATAAAAGCGTTGTTTCCAGTTACCCGCGGAGATGCCGATGTAGACTTTATTGTCCCTGTTATTATCTTCCGGATGAATAGTGGCCTTATACACCACACACTCAACTTTACAGTTACCGTACAGTGGGCAGTTCTCTTTAACTTGACAATTACATTTATCTACTGTAACCTTATTTTTACTAGAATTGTTTAGTAATTTACGATTATGGGTGCTGATTATTCTATCCATGTTTTTGGTACAAGAGTAACTAATTTTTATGTTTTTTCTATTAAATATCTTTCTAAGTGGATTATTCATGCTAAAATGCTTATCTACTAGGTTCAAGAATACTTTCCCGATGTTGATGTTAGATAGTTGGCAGTACGGAGGATTGAACCATGTTATGTTCCGGCCTCTATTCCTGGATTTATTTTTATTTTCTTTCTTGGTATATTTGAGTTTTTCACTATATCCACTTTTTTCTAGCGCCCTATTGTATAAATGTTTGTTTGTTTCAAAAATTTCCCTGTTAGCCGAAAGTTTATTAATTCTAGTATTAATCGTTTTAGGTACTTGTTTGATTATGCAGTTCGGGTGGTTAGATCTAATATTGATATATGAGGGTGTGTGATTATCTTTGTTGAAGGGTTTGTAAGTCCCCTTTTTTAAGTCTAGTGTAATGTCTAGATAGTTTACTTCTTTACAATTTGGGGTTATGTCTATTTTAAATCCTAGGTATTTGAAGGCTCTTATTATTTTTTATGTATTTTGGATACCAGGGGGCCGTCACTATTAGGTATGATAATTAGTCCATCATCCCTGTATAAACCAACTAAATTAGGCTCTACAATTCTGCTAAGTGTGTACATTATAAATATGCCCACCAGATCGGCAATCTGTGCTGAGTCAAAGGCACCCATCGGAACATCGAAGCTGTTGTTGTTTAATTTAATCCATGTTTCGTGGTTGTTTGTAAGGATGGATCTGCGACATGCCATAATTATTCTTACCTGTTCATCGGATATATCCACGAAGTTCCTAGCATAGTTAATGCTGTTCGTAAGTAACTCCTTGGAAATCGAGGGGTAAAATTCCATAATATCGAATTGTATAAAGGAGGCATTCCTCTTATTTTCAATTGATATGAACCATTTGATAGTATCCGAAGAATCCTTCCAAAGGTTAAATTTAGTAGCCTCCAGAGTTACTTTAATGATATTCTTGAGGAACTCCCTAGATATATGGCCGAGTTCCGATTTCGTAGAGTTGATGAGTCTAGATTGTTTCTTAATGTGGAAATTTTTCTTGTAGTGAATCAAATTAAGTGTATAATATTATCACTAGACAATATTAGATTGGAATTAGGCTATAATTATAGGCTTCCATAGATTATAAAACTAATGTAAGATGAATTTGTGAAACTCAGAGTATTAAAATATTACATTTGGAATATAATCTTAAATTATTTTTAGTTTTCAAATTGATACTAGCACGCGGATCTAGACAGAATTGGGGCACGAGAAGTGTCAATCGGCTGATGACACGCTAACATGTGTGTTAATGTCTTATCTCTCTTCCTCCTTCCGGGCCGAAAACTGAATTTCGAGCTAGCCAAAAATTGTGTGTGTGTGATGTTAAGAATAGGTATATGTGTGCGTGTGTATGGAGGCGTATGAACGTTAAATGTCACCAGGTCGGAAATGTAGAAAGAATATGTGCGCTTAACTCAGACGTTATTATTTTAATAAAAATAAACAAAAAAAACCATAAGATCCCTTTCGATTGCTTTAGTTAAATATAAGATGTTAATTCCTACTCGCTCTGTAATAGGTATTCAGACTGGCTGCGACCACCACTCTCTCTGGTTGTGTTTGAAGTGTCGAGGGTGAATTTAGTTTTCTGTCAGTCTAAAAAATGTAATTGTCAAATTGGATGCTTGAATAAAACCGCAAGGTTGAAATAAATTATTGCATCGACAATCATGTAATTTCGTGTTATTATATTTTACGTTATTCCTGCTCTGTTTACCACATTGAGCTCTCTTACCCGGATTTCTTCCTGGAATTATTCCATTATAACACTATATATATATATATATATATATATATATATATATATATATATATATATATATATATATATATATTGTGACCATCGGTGAAACATTGCTTAATATAATCGAAAAGAAAAAGATAGAGGGACAGGTTGAAACATTTTTAACGATTTGGGTATGCGTCTTAAAATTAATGAACGAAGATAGGCAGATAGACAAAGCTTTATAAAAAAAATGGAAGGTCGTGTGATGTCGAAAGTGTTATATTTAAAGATAATTTTCTTTTTTGTAATTTTTTAATTTAATTTACCAATAGATATGCAGCTTAGAATTTGTTTTTATTTCTTTTAAAAAAATAAGAATAAATCAAACAAGCTGTCCTTTCATAGTGAATTTTATGGAAATACTCCGGGTGACTTTTTCTGTTGGGAAAATCCCTAATGGAACAAAGTTTGAGTTTATCAACATCAAGTCCAATGGTGGAAACGATCGTATCAATACATATATCTTAAAAATGTAAAATATTTAATTTTCGAAAATGAATTAGGTTATGTTGTTTTTTTATGGACATGCGTTTGTCAAGAGCGCCTACTCCTGCCAGATGACTTTTTCGGTACACCAGGTCAGTATATTTAACACTAATATTAATAATTAATACGTCTCCATTCGAAAGTATTGCACAAATACAGACTCTCACACTAAAAGGCGTTTTATGGATAAAATTTTGAATAAGTTCGTGTGGTAGTCCTCTTGCAGTGACGAGGACAACGACTATGTAACGTACAAAATAATTGGAATAAAATAGAACGGAAGCGCCGGAATTGTAGACAGAGCAACGAAGTCACCATGAAAAAAAGAGCGAGAAAGACAGACAGACAGTAAGGAGTGACGCCATTAGACTATTTTTACAGTCCATTTGTTAAAAAACGAATGGTTTAATGATTGAACTTATTCTGACTGACGTTTGTGTTTTCTTTTCTAGATTCCATTTCAAAGCATTTTTCTTTTGAACAAAACTTGGCTCTTTGAAAATTTCGATTTTAGTATTTCATCAACTATTTTCTGATATATATATATATATATATATATATATATATATATATAAATATATATATATATATATATATATTGCTATTTCATGTATCCACATCAAATTTTAACAGGAAATATAATTTTTATGTATCAATTTTCAGTATTTACTTCAACAATGCTCAATACGTAAGTAGAGCAAGGTAGTAAGCTATGAAAATATATTTATGGCAATTAAGCTACACAGAGGCTCCCGCGTTTAATCCCCGGGAGCTGAATCTTCAGGCTAAAATGCATGGAGTTAGATTTGCCGGGACTTAAACGGCTAGCTAGTTAACTAATCAGATTCTTTGTTGTTCTCTTAGCCAATCGTTGGTCTTCTCACGAATAAAAGTCCGGTTAGTTTTACTTCCTATACCCTGCTCTATTGTTCTGTTTTCTATAGAGTGACCTATATCCTGTTTCTTTATTGTCTATATAATGGGTGATTTTTTTAACACGTGGTTCCTTGAATTTCTATTTTAGGTTTTAGTTTTTAAATTGTCAGGTTTTAGTTTAGTTTAGTTTTTTACTTATTTATTTGATTATTTATTTAGTAACGTAAGGTAAATTTAATTCTGTGCAGGGACCTGTTTGCTTTCTCACTTCTACAATTTAATAGATTTCGGGGGTCTTTAAAGTTTAGGATTTAAAATTATTAATTCAGACATAATCTACACGAGTCGTCGATATTTTAAGTATGGTTTACCACTTGAGTAAAGTAGTATTGTAGTAATTGCAATGATTCTAGCTAAGAGTTAGATAGACCGTGTAAGATAGAGAGCGGATAACAAACCTCTTCCACTTTCCGAACACTTTTGATGGCCTTTCGCCTAATTTGTCAAAACTATATGCTTTTCTTAAATAAATAATTCAAAGTGTAGTATGAGTTCTAATACTACACTTCATATCCTCTGTCATCAGTCAGTAAAGAAGAAATCCTTCTAGAATGAGACAATTCAATTTTTGTCTCAATCCAGAGTGCCCTTTTTGGGGAGCAATATTTTCCAACTTTAAATACCTTCAGTATTTCTATTGGGATGCAGGTGTATTCATTCAGTTAAATATCTAAATTTATCCCGTACAACATCCTGATTTTCGTCAGTGAATACTTTCGTGAACAGACTTACTACATCTAAACTCACCATCTGGTTAGAATGAATCGAGGCATAATTAACTTTTTTCTGCGAACTGAGCGGAATTCTTGACATATGGTGGAAATTTGCCTGTAAGTGGGCTGATTATATCTACCAAGAATCAGCTCAATGCATGGAATGCAAAACCTCGGGCGCTGACAATGGGCTTTAATGATATAAGTCCTTCATGACTGACGAAACGAGAGCAAGTTACCCCAGTGGATTAAAAAAAAGTCTCGTTCGTCATTCCGTACAGTATTATGAGTTCGATAAGACACACCTGAAGAAGGTCGGCCGAAACGTTATAAGAATAACATCCAAGATGAGAACAGTAGTCCGAATAATCCAAATAATACAATAATTTAGTCAGTTGTTTTCAATCAAATAAAATCGATGTCTTTAAGTTTGAGGGAACCCGTTTCCGTCCCCTATAGTTTTAAAAGGGGCTAAACCCCTGCCTTCCAATATTTTACAATATTTTCATAGTTAATCTTTGGTTTTTAAGCAAATAAAATCGATTTCTTACTTATGGGGTGGGGGCTAGGTTATCTTCCCTATAGTTGCAAATAGGAGCTAAATGCCACACACATATCTTAAAATAAAATTTTAAAATGAATATTTTCTCTGTTATTTTCAAGCAAATAACATCGATTTCCTTAAATTAGGGGGGGGATGATGCTTCCTACTCTATAGTTTTAAATACGGGGTAAGCCCCCTACGCCGAATATGTAACCAATAACGTTAAAGTTTTTTGTTGCTGTTGTGTTACGTCTTAGGTGTAATCATGTTTTTGTAAGTTTTTTTGAAATTTCTGTTTCTTCTCGGACTTAAGGTTAATTGTAGGGTTAAGATATGTTTGGGGTGTTGTTGACGCTCGGACATAGGGTTATTGATAGGTTTTAGGCTAGTTCATCCCGAACTTAGGGTTAGTGGTAGGTTAAAGAGATTGTGTTTTTTCTGGGGAAGCTGTTTCCAACCGTATTTAGGGTTAGTGGTAGGACTAATGTATGTTTTTTTTAATCGGCCCACCGCAAAAAATACACACTATTTATCTCCTTATACCAAAAAAGCTGGTTATATGTCTTTAAAACGCTATTTGGTTTGACACTCATCCGGAAATGGGTGATATTTTAGATTAATTTTTATGCGAAATTGTTCCCCCAATATAAATTCTAAAATAATTGTCCTACTTTGTTCAGAGTGTTCATACGTAATCACCCAAAAAAGTAAAATCTCAACGTTGTTGGAGGAGTAGCTATGGGTTCTCATCTGCTTTTAAATGTTGCTAAAATTATTTTCTTTTTAATTTTACAAACTTCTTAATGTTTTCCTTTTATGTATTGTCGCCAAGATTTTGATAAACTCATTGTGAGATTGTCATCTCTATTTTTCACATGTGTCATTTTCTCTTATTTATCCACTCGTGCCATTTTTACCTGTGCCATTTTTACCTAAATTCGTTATTATAATCTGGTAGTTTAAAATCAATGAATATTTATCATTTTATCATTAGTGTCAGGATTGGAAACTTAAGTTTTAAACCAAAAAATTAAATTAATTAAAAGAATCGTTTTTAAAACTTTCCGATTCCAATACCGATTCCTATACCCCAAAAAGTTCTGATTTTTTCCGATTCCAGATTCTGATTACTCTTTATCGTTCCAGCACTAGTACAAAGAGTCCAGGGCAACGACAGGTATGTGCAGCTAATTGTTAATAAATTCATCTACATTTCAAAAAGAGATTAAAAGTAAGATTCCTCTCTAGTCTAAAGCAAATTCCGATCCTTTCTCCTACGCTTCGACGCACCTCTGGAAGGATTCTTCGGCTCCGGCGTTATAGCTCTCTTGATTACCTCCACGTATTCTACAAAAGCTGAACCAATGAGGATGCCTTTGACCTAGAGGACAAGCAAAAAGCCATATAGTGCAAGACGAAAGAAATGCCCTGGATTAAATCTACAATTTCAAAGCGGGTTCCTTTCAGGATCGTCAATATCGTATGCTAACCAATACTATATCTTATTTTAGAAAATAACGAAGACTCCTCATTAAATTCGCAATATATATTTTATTTTAAAAAAATTAATAAGCAAACCGGATAGGTTGATCAGAAAATAAATATATATCAAAATACACTGCGATGCATATATTTCTATACACGAATAAAATCTGAATGATTTTTTCAACCTATTATTCAACTTACAACAATTAACTGCTCGTATTCATTCGATTATGTCATAGAAAATATTATCCATCTTTTCTCAAAATTTCTCTAACAACTGGGATGCTTTTTTATTTTTCTCACCGAATTCATTGCAGCTCCATCCTTTTGTTCGATTCGGAATATTCCAATTATCTGATTTAAAATGTGTTTCAATAATCACAAATAAAAATCCTTTATTGTCCCTTGTTATTCTATTTACATATTGTTTTTCAATAATAAAGTTTTGCAAAACTGATTTTCTTCACAATAAATAAACACTTTATATATTGAATTTAATATTGAATGATAAGATCCGATTTTTTCAATAAAAATATTATAGTTTATAAGATATAATCTGTGAAGTATAAAATAACTACTAGTATTTCTCTACCAATAATAATAATAATAATAATAATAATAATAATAATAATAATAATAAGAAGAAGAAGAAGAAGAAGAAGAAGAAGAAGAAGAAGAAGAAGAAGAAGAAGTGGTACAGGAGAACGACAATGTCCAACTTCTTTGGGACATGCGCATACAGACTGATAAGGTTCTTGAACATTCAAAACCCGACTTAATCTTTCTAAACAAAAACAAGAGAACTTGCTTAATCATTGATATATCCTGCCCCTTTCTATACCAGACTGCAGGAAAAAGAACACGAAAAAATATATAAATAATAAGACCTAAAATGGGAATTAGTTAGACTATAGAAATGTAAAGAAGGCAAGGTGATTCCCGTTGTAATTGGAACGTTTGCAACCATAATTAAAAGACACGATAAATGGCTTAAAAAGATTAACGAGACAATTTCAGTTCTAATTCTGCAAAAGGCTTGCCTGTTAGGAACAGTGAAAGTGTTAAGGAATAGCTTTAATGTCTACGATCAAGGGGATTGACTTGATGTTCAGAAAAAGAAAGCTCCAACTAAAAACGTCCAAAAGTTGAGATTACTATGAAATAATAATAATAATAATAATAATAATAATAATAATAATAATAATAATAATGATGATGATGATGATGATGATGATGATGATGATGATGATGATGATGATGATGATGATGATGATGATGATGATGATGATGATGATGATGATGATGATGATGATGATGATGATGATGATGATAATAAACAACAACAACAACAACAACACCTGATCAGTAACTTAGGAATCTTGAACAAAACACTAGGAAACCAATGACTACGCACAATGCACTACATCTAAAGGAGGATACAGACCGACTCTACGTGAAAAGGAAAGGTAGAAGTGTATTGGTAAGTATAGAAGATGGTGTGGAAGACACAAAAAAGAACACTGAGAAACTGATCACGGCAGCATAAAAAACCGTCCAAATAAAAAATACAGGGAATAGTGAAACTATACATAAACAAAAAGACGAGAAAATAAAAGTGGGAAGAGAAACAGCTACATGGACGATTCATAAGAATGATAAGAGAAGAGAATCATGAAACACCTGTCCATGGCTTCGAAAAGGACATTTGAACAAAAAACGGAATCGCTACTGACAGCCGCACAGAACAATGCGATTAGAACTAACCACATCAAAGCTCAAATAAATAAAACCCAGGAAAACAGTAAATGCAGACTATGTGGACAAAGAGACGAAACGGTAACCTACATAACAAGTGAATGCGGAAAACTAGTTCAAAATAAATACAAAAACAGTAGGAAAAGCAGTGCACTACGAACTATGAAAACGACTGTAGTTTTAACATGAAGACAAATGGTACTGACAGAAAATGGAGACAATATTGGAAAACGAAAATCACAAAATTCTCTCGGGCATGGAGGTACAAACATAAAAACTCATCAAAGCAATGAGACGGGATGTCATGATAAATAACAAGAAGGAAAAGAAGCTGCTAAATAAATTGTAGTTTTTCCCTCTCAGCAGACGACAGGATAAAGATCAAGGAGATAGAAAAACGAAGCAAATATACGAAACTTGCCAGAGAATTGAAAAGAATATAGAACATGAAGAAAGTCAACATAATAACAATAATCGCAGGAACATTAGAAGCAGTTCTGAAGAACCTCGAAAAAAGACATGGATAAATTGGACTCGAAGGAAAACCGAAACTATACAACGCACATCGATGATAAAAACAGCTAAAAACTAAAGGAAAATCAACACATCTATATGAACTACGAACACTAAACAGCCATAAAATGTTGTAACAGAAATAAAGGAAACACATGGAAGGAATAACACTTGAACCCGAAGGAACTGAAACTGCAAACATTAACTTCCCATCGCCAAAAAAAGTGATGGTGCAATCCTTCGCTGCTTCCACACCAACAGTCGTGAAGGGTCAAGGAGGATAGAAAGAGCTAAGGAAGAGTACTAACCAGACCTCAACTAGAATTGTTGGAGATTACTGGGACCTTAGGGAGGCTTATTGTCATCCAAATCGCAGAGAAGACCAACTGTTGTTGCCAGTGCGAAATCAATGGTAAATGGTTGTTCCGATAACGCAAAATCATTTGCAATGGTTGTTGAATAAGGTAGATGGTACTGGAAATCTCGGAGACTTGTTGTCACTCAGACTTCAGGGTGCATAACCGGTTATTATCAGTGAAGCAATCACTGTTAACTTGTGTGAAAACTCCTAGTGGGTACATAATAATAATAATAATAATAATAATAATAATAATAATAATAATAATAATAATAATAATAATAATAATAATAATAATAATAATAATAATAATGATAATAATAATAATAATAATAATAATGATAATAATGATAATAATAATAATAATAATAATAATAATAATAATAATAATAATAATAATAATAATAATAATAATAATAATAATAATAACTATCGAGACTTTTTTCTTCATATGTCTGCATAATTAACCTTTAATTATATTCCGTTTAGAATAATACATTTATGTAAGGTTTAATAATATTAAGCAAATATTTTCTCTTTCTTCTCCCGCGAGAATAAGTCAGCTAAATGCTGTTTAGATAAATAAAATTCTTTATTTATTGAAAATTTTAACAATTTATATATTTGTAAATATGTATGCTGTAAAAAATAATTGTCAGCTAAAATTTTTTTTTTAGATAAATAAAAAGAAAGGTGTTTTGTTTAATTTATTTATTGTTACAATTTAAATTGTTGCAAAAAAAATAGTTTCTTATTTCATGCTGTAAAATTATTTGTCAGCTAAATATTCTTCAAATAAATGAAACAAATCTCACTTTAAAAGATTACTTTTTGCATTATAGTTTCCGTGATCAGGCGAACTCATCTTTTAAAAGTAATAATAATAACAACAATAACAAATATTTGTAGTTCGACCCCTCTTCCTATTTCGGTCTGAAAGCAACATGGAACCTACTTAACAAGGAATAGGTGAAACCATGTGGGTCCGGTAAATGTAGTTCGGTTTATGAACTGTTTATCTAAACCCTGACACGTATGAAGGAAACCCATCTTCAAATTTTACTGAAATAGGCATGAAAACTTATATTAAGTAGATACTTATTTTTTCTCTCACTGTGTAACTTTCTTGTTTGTTGTAACTGTTCCTCCTTCTTATATGTATGTGATAGTGCACCTTATCTCAAGAAAATGAGAGATAAACACTATCTATTTGACAGAATCACAGGTAAAATATGGCATGCTATATAATCAAAAGGAAACCCGTTGAACCCAAAAAAGAACATCTGAGTGCCATGATCGACAGGTACTCCCTCGTTTACTAACATGAGAGAATATCGTCGGCATCCTATGAATGTTAGTCCCTACGAGAATATCATAATTAAATCTCATAATCAGGCAGTCAAATCCTCCGCTTTACAAACAAACGGGTGTTTTGCCTATATCGATTGGTATAACATAAATTTGCGAAACGTCTGAGAATATGGAAAAACTGAGGAGGGAAATTGATAAATACTCGTGTCGTCTGAATATTGTATAACTCATCATTCACACCATTGTTGATACCCTGCGTCCTGATGCATCGATTCATTTATATGGTCACATAAGGCTTCTTTTAAATGGAGGCTTTATTAGCTTGAAGACAGAGTAACAATACAATTACGGAGATCCGAGACAGAGATATATTTGAAGGTCCTTATTGTGTTAAAAGAGGTGGGGGAGACATACCAGGAGGGAGCGACTAAGATACAGGATTCAATTCGTAACTTCCTACCCTAGACGACAGTTTTTCGCGACCGCTCACTCTAAAGCTTTTTGGATACGGGTAAATAGACACTTCATATTATTGTCTAGAGAATTATTGAATGAAATATTGGATTAATCAGATCTGATTTCTTTAATAAAAAATATTCTCGTTTGTACAATATAGACTGTGAAGTATAGAATAATTACTAGTATTATTTCTAATATTTAATTACACTACTACTACCACTACTACAACCTTTAATAATACTACGACTACGTATACTACTACTAGTAATAATAATAATAATAATAATAATAATAATAATAATAATACACGAAGCTTTTCAGATACGTGAAAGGAACATGGAACATGAAGACAGTCAATATAATAACAATAATTATAAAAGAATTAGTTCCAAATAAAATACTCGTGAAACGTTTGAGCATGTGGAAAGACCGAGGAGGGAAATTGTTGGATAATCGTGTTGCCTGAGGATTGTATACCTCATCATGCACACTAGTTGCATCGATTCATTTATATGGACACATAAGGCTTCTTTTAAATGGAGAACTTAATTTATATGGACACATAAGGCTTCTTTTAAATGGAGAACTTATTAGTTTGAAGACATAATAATGATAAAATTACACAGATCTGAGAGATTGAGAGAGAGAGAGAAGGAAGAGAGAGGAGAGAGAGGAGAATGAGAGACAGATATATTACAAGGTGCTCACGATATTAAGAGAGATATAAGAGAGAGACTGGTTAAGATTTGGGATTTAAGTCGTGATTCTTCAAACCCCCAGCAGTCACGGTCACGAGGAGCGACCGTTTTTTTTGACCGCCCACAGAAATGACATCAGATTCTTAACTTCCACTTACCCGTTGAGCTCATTCTCTTAGCCTCATATCCTTCAATCATTCCAACAGATCCATCGCTCACTCCCTCCACCCGAATGAGAGATTTCATTATATAACAAAATCACCATCAAGACCTCGACTGGAATAACAGGTAGAGTACTGGAATACTGATAAAACTGTTGATCACTCAAATTCCAGAAAAACCCAACGGGCATTATCAGTTATGATTCAATGGTGAATCGCTGTTGCAAAAACACCAAGTAATTTACAATGTTCATCCAAAGAATCGGACAGTGTGGAAAAGGGGAGACTTTTTATCACTCAGCTTCCAAGGAATACCACCAGTTTTTTTACCATTGAGTGATCAATAATAATGACTCGTATAGAAACTCCAATTGGTAAATACTAAATAAGTACAAGTTCAGAAATGTTAAACGAAATTTAAGCAAATAAAGCGCAAAGGCGTGAAACTAAAGTTGGCTTTTTAGCTAAAAACTAAAGCATAAAGAAAACGTTTTTACGTCGTCGGAATATTTGCACCGGAGGTGGGAGGGGAAGGGCCAGAAGCGCCAGCAAAATGGATAAAACACCAAATAAATATGAACAGAGATGTATTTCTTTTTCTTCTACATTTATGAACATGGAAAATCAAAGAGGAAAACTTTTATTTTATTGACATCAATAATTCTAATGGTTGCATTAACCCGACTTCTATTAATTCCTACTTTGCCTTTTTTTCTAAGTAACTTTGGTGCATTTCCTCTTTTATAACTGTATATCACATTTTTTCAAACTGAAATATTTATATGCTTTTCACTCCTTTCTGAGAAATGTATATATATATATATATATATATATATATATATATATATATATATATATATACTAGGAGAATACCCGTCCCTGCACTACATTTATGCCCCCTTGCGAAAATTAAAATAAAGATATGATGATACTAAACCTTATGTCCATTGCAAAAAATAGAAACATGTCTCAAATGTAATGCTTAAGCTTAAGAGGTCTTAAAAAGAAATCTGAATTTGTTGTCTAATGAGTATGAATCAAATTTAATGCAAATCTGATATATTTGAAATTTCAAATCGGAAGATGTGTCTATATTATGACCCTTAAAGACGCTTTGAAATAATCCAAAAGAACGAACATTTCGGGAATATTAATTCATTGACGCCCAATACATATTAAAAATGTACAAAAGTCAAATATATATCAGAATGTTCATAAAGGACTTCCATCCCTCTTTGCCTTCTTAGCATGAAACTAAATTAGACTGAATATCGCCCACATTTGGACCTATGTGTTCCAAAATTCATAATGATCAATTAGCTAGTTTAAGAATAAATTCTGTGCATCCTAGGACGGGTATAAGAAGTAAATATAGCATTAGTTTGCAATTTTCATGTTTTTTTTTCTTTGTGGGTTATGATACGGTTTCAATTGCACCTCCCTAAATGATATAGTTTAAAAAATAATAATAATGATAATAATTTGCGAACGTTACATACACTGTTGCCTGAAATACATATTCTATAATTCATAAGTTTATTAGTAAATGATTATATCAAGGACTTACATATTTGGGAAGCTCATGTGAACGCACCGATCTTTTTAAAAATGAATTGCTTAATAAAACTCAAAATTTGATGTAGAGCAATTCTTTCCTCTTTCAAAGAGTTTGTAGCTAACTTATTAGGTTTGGTTTGGTAGTTTTGTTTTACAGCAAATCAACCCTTTTTGGGTTATTTAATGCCGAATCTGGTCTTGTTTTCTTCTCTTTTTTGTTTCTTTCCCCTTTTAATATCTGTTTCTATTTAACCCATAGTTGGGACCCTAACAGGTACTACCACTCCGGGTCAGGGTGGACCTGGGAGCAATGGTAATTAAGAGGAGGCTCCACATTCCCCAAAGTCCGTAAGCCGGATCTCACCATCGGATGTAGTTTACGGTCATATCCAGGACCGTGAGTAGGGTAGGAAAAATAAAAATAAAAAAGGGGAGGGAGAAAGGGAGAGGGGCTGTTGTTTTTGGTTTTGGTTTTGTAGAACATAATGAAGTTTTACAAAAAAAAAAAAAAAAAAAAAGAAAAAACGTCAATGTAGGTGAATTTCGTCTCAGGGAGCCACGGGGCAGCCTGATCTGGTATCACCAGGCTAACTTATTAAAGATTTTTAGGGCGGGTGCGAATTTGAGTAGCGCACCCCTAAAATGGTAATTTAAAAAAAAAAAACTAATGTGTTGCAGAGAATATATATTCCAAAATTAATAATGATCAGTTCATAAAAAATAGATAAATAAAAAATTTAATAAAACTTTAGATATGTAAACGTCTAAATGTTAACATTTATATAAAACATAATGTGCCCATGTTACTCACTGTATTTTTTAGAATATATATTCCAAAATTTGTAAAGATCAGTTCATTAGTTTAAGAGATTAAAAGTTTTTTGGGTAGGCGTATCCTCTAGATGGTACAGTTTACAAAAAGAATAATGGGTCTATGTTACTGATCGGGTTACCGAGAATATATTTTCCAAAATTCATAATGGTTGGTTCATAAAAATGTTGTTTATATATATAACTTTACAAGTAAATACTTAACTTTATAAATATAGATATGGGGAAAAGAGTGGAGTGGTTGTCTTAGCACCGAGAGAGTTATCGGACAGTAGGTTGTGGCGAGTAATTTGCATACGTATATAGTGGGAGGGACGGTTATAAAAACAACCACCTCCTTCCCTTACCTATTTCAATCAACTTTAGAAACGAACGTATTTTACAGCTTTTATAGGATGAAATAGATAATCCTAACGGCGTCTAGTAATCTCAGCAAGATACCGAGTGGTCTATGTTATTTGACCCTTGACAGGTGTCGAGGTCGCGAAATGTAAACAGTGTTTTCGCAAAACACTGCCGGTTCCCCGAATGACTGTTCTCTTGACTTGAAACCCCTTCCCCTCTGCGTCGAGAAGAATAGTGAAAATCTCGACACATTGCAGAAATAGTGCTGGATCCACGTTGAGTGATATATTGTGAATAAAAACGACAGCATGGACGACACACAGGAAACCCTTTTTAGCCGTTGCAGGTTGTTGAAAAAGAAAATTAATGTCACCTTAAGACAAGTAAAGCTAAGAGACACTGCAACACCTAAAACATTTGCCTACTTTCGTCAGGACAGCAAGAAGTCGTTAATGGAGCTCGAAATAGCTACAATGAAATTATAACGCCTATTTCAGACCGAGGCAAATGAAAGAGATTTGCTTGAAAATATTGAGGAATCCTTTGAACTAAACAACCTCTAAGCTGCTCTTTGTAAGCCAAGTGAAACCAGCATGGGTACAGAATTTGGGTACACATCTCCCGACAGCCATTTACCACCGTTCATGACAGAAAGAGCCGCACCATCGCTAGTAATACGAACTCCAAAGCTGCAAGTAAGTAGTCCATCATTTTCTGTACTTGAAAAGGATAAAATTACGTTAATAAACTTTCTATCTCGTTTCGAGAATTATGTGGTCGGCATAAAAAGTTAGGCCGATGAATTAAATATTTAAGATGCTCTTTAACCCATAAAACACTACAGTTAATAAACCACTTCGCAATAAACAATGATAACTACCGAGTTAATGTTAATGTTAGTAAAACATTGAAAACAATTCGGCAACCACAAAATAGAAACCCATATGAAGTGATTTACTTAATCTTAATATTTTAATTGTTGTCATCTTTTTAAACAACTTTAGGAGTCGTTTATTCACTGATTAAGTGAGTTTCTTCACGGATTAAGTTATGAGAGAAACACGATGCCATAGATCATTTTTGCAACTAAACTTGTGTTTATCCTCGTGAATTCAAAGTTTCAAAATGGATCATAAGTTTTCAATAGGGTTCATAACTGGGTCTTGTGGTGGCTTATCCATGGATTTGTTCCCTGTACATCCTTGATAAGCAAGACAGTCTCTAGTTTAACGAAGTGAATGACTACGGCCATTACTCTGCTGAAATACGAAGCTCTTTTGAAGATCTACATTCTGTGATTTTAAGCAAGGAATTGAATTATTTCTATAAACTGGCAATTGTTATGAGAGTTCGGTTTTAGACTTTCAGGCACTCTGAATGATCCACTTTTTTATGTATCGCTCCAGACAAGGTCTGATGCCATAATTCTAAAGATCTAAGAAGAACGAAATATGATTATCGCAAAGATAGGAGATGCCTATTGGTCTAAGTCTTGAAAAGACCAAGGCTATAGGTATGATAAAAAACGGTAAGCAGGAAAAAAGTTCTAGAAGACTGCAGTTCTTGGAAAGAAGCTAATAGAATAGGAAGTTGTATTACAATGAGGTATTAAAACAGCGAATTTTTTTGGACAGATATTCACCAGCTCAAATCTGATAACAGTACCCCATACATGGGCTGATAGTAGATTAATGCAGCACAAACAATTGCAGTCTAGAACACAACTCCTTCACTTCCTGGTTGACGTCTAAATCGCAAACGAGGGCTTCTCTCTTCAATTAGCCAACCATCTAGACCAGCCAGTTTTGCTCATACTTCATCTGTCCACACAGAACTCTGTTTTCATATACTTTTCTACCCGTTCTCTTCTCTTCTTCCGATTAGTCAACACTAGACAGACAGTAGATGATTTCCGATTTGATATAGCGGCATTATTTCATACCTGTCGTTGTTTTATTAATTAATGTGTTTTTAGACAACGAGTTTTCTGTTGTCTCGAAGTTTGTGTAATAAGACCCTATTGCTTAGTGTGCTTGTAGCACCTATATAGGATTTGTCGCATGTTGTGCATTTTAGTACATATACCATATGCTTGGAGGAGGGGTTTAAGTCTCTTTTATTTTGAATATTTGTATGTGGTTCTCAAATGTATATGTATCCTCTTCTATTATTATGTCAAAAACTCCATATCTTTTTGTTACATTTTCTGACCCCTTGTGTTTTATGGGTTTGCTTTTTTTATATTCTGGTTGTTTTAGTATGTTGCTTGGTTTATTGATTTTGTTGAGTAGATCTAGAGTGTTGGTTTTTTTCTGTGAATAGTTCTGGCTGTTTTTGTGTGGCGTGTCAGGAATATCAAAGACAACATGAAATCGTACTCTTGAGAAGATGGCAAATCAAAACCATGAAAAACCTTAACAAAAATAGGATACCTCCATGTAGAAAAAAACGGTTTAGAACAAGCGAACAAATACCATTAGAAGCACCCCCCCCCCCCAAAAAAAAAAAATAAAAACAGATCTTAGTTTACTTATACTGTGAAGATTCTGGGAGACGCTTATTTCAATTCTGAGACTTCCAAATGATTTTTTACCGTCAGCTTGTAATTGTGCGATTTTAGCTTTCTCTTTAATCGTTAACATATTTCCATTTCACACAATTCAATATGTTGCAAACACTTTTGGATCTCTCTTAAGTGAGTAAGTCTGTAATAAACAATTAAGAAAAATATGATGCAAAATTAAATCCAGTGATTAGTCATCAGTTAGATAGTGTAATGGATATAAATGCTTTTTAAATTAAAACGAGTTATGTAATTGCCGCATAGACATAACAATTCATATCTGCAAACACTTTAATTCGCAGTTTAGATTAATCAACATAACTTGAAACACTTTTGGTTCGCTATGGTTTCTTCCTGGACTTCACCGACCTGGTAGGATCACAATAAAACTTTCTGCCTGATGAGACCTCAGCTCTTGATAGCTGTAGATCGATAACATCGACATGCCAGTGTAGCAGACCTTGTACATGTTCGAATAAAAACATTTACTATATATATATATATATATATATATATATATATATATATATATATATATATATATATATGGTGCTTAAGATCTCTGAAACATCTGTACACAATTATTTGTTGATATTGAATTTTTAGAGCATAATTACATACTATAGATTATGTCATAAACTTTGTATTTTTCTGAGTTATAATATACACACATACACACACACACACATATATATATATATATATATATATATATATATATATATATATATATATATATATATATATATATGCAAACATTGTTAAAAATAACAGAAGTTGTGTCTGTCTTGCTATACCTTTTTTATTTTTTCAATTTTTCTGATGGTCTTTTTTGTATTAAAATCAAAAAAAGTAATAAATGTTCCACAGGTTTCACATGTTTCACGAACGTTTTCGATTCTTCGTCGAATCATCATCAGGTGTCAAAAGCAAATGAACAAAAAAGCTGGAGAAAGAATATAAATCTTAACAAGACAGTGGAGAAACGCGCAGAAAACGTTTTCGCATAGTTCATTTTAACAATGTTTGCATAAATGAGAAAATGCTGCCTAAATACACACACACACAATGCATATATATATATATATATATATATATATATATATATATATATATATATATATATATATATATTGGAGCAATTATATATAACTGTATATATTTATATGTATGCATAAAGTTTGTCAAAATAGCATCACTACTATTTCTCTTAATATTATTATTATTACTATTATACGCACAGAAAAGCAAACAGAAATGAAGCGACTTGTGTTTTAATGTTTGCTAAAACACTGAAAACAATTCTGCAACCACAAAATTGAAGCACGTAGGAAGTGATTTACTAATTCTTGATATTTATTTGTGTGTGTACATATGTTTCAGAAATTTCAGTTACGTAGAGAGTACGCGGATATTAATGATTGTTTTAATAAACATTATGTTTTATGTTGCAAAACACTTAGGTGTACCCTTTTTCTGGTTTCTATGTATATTGCATTTGTAGATTTTGTCTACCTAATCTTCATTATATGTTGAAATACATTTATATATTTACATATGGCAGACTCTGTAGATTCAAAGTTCACTGACAAAGTTTCAGAAAATAAATGACCCTAAGGTTCTAAACAGTTGCTAGAAAAATTGTCGGCTTTTCCACTAGTAAATATTTTAAATGAATTCATAACTTTATCGTGTTTTCTGCAGCGACGACGATTAGATTAGCTGCAACGGAAGTGGAATAATATAGAACGGAAACCCGGAAACACAGCGACAAAATCACAAAATAGAGAGGGAGAAAGAGAAAGGGAAGTTTTGGGTCTATCTTTACTTTCGATTTGTAAAAACTAGAAATCAAGGAAGAATACTTTGATGTTATTAATGGTTGAATTAACTCATACTTTCATACTTTTTTCTTTCCTCCATTCTTAACACATTACTTCTTCGTTTCAGGTTATTTAAAATCAAAATGTTGGTATATCATGCGCCGATATATATATATATATATATATATATATATATATATATATATATATATATATATATGTATGTGTGTAATATCTACGAAGTTGTGGCTTCCCATGTATATACATATAAGCGTCGACATTTTAAGCTACGAATATTTAATAATTTTCCTGATTATTCCGAATGTCGAACTAAATTTTATTGTAAATTTTCTTCATTTAACTTCTTTTATTTTTATTTTTACGTTATGTTTTTCGTCAAAACTGGGTACCATTCGATGAAAACTTAATTGTGTAGTATGTAAATAATACACATACACCGCCCTTGTCTTACAATCGAGTACTCTGGTTTATGTTTACTGACACGTGGTATCCATTATATATATATATATATATATATATATATATATATATATATATATATATATATATATATATATATATAAAGGACAAGAACTGTGTTTGAGAGGAACTGCTTCGATTTAAAGCTATAATGTAAAGGTTCTATTCCTTGTTAAATGATGAGATTGGGTCCTCTTAAGAGATAATGTATCGTATTGAACAATTCTCTATATCGAGGCAACTTGAGGAAAATTTCTTGTCACTTAGTTTATCATGACTAGTCTGGGCCTTTCTTGACTGACAGGTTTAAGATATAGTTTTGACAGCTTGTCTGGTTGCTGTTTCCGACTGGTAGTTCAGGTGCCTTAACACTTAGGTAGCGCTAAGAGCAGCTACTTTATCAACAGTTGTATAATATTGGGGTAACTGTAGTGCCATGTCGCGCATGGAAAGGGACCCTGCACTTATCTCCGGTTGGCTTCCCGTCTCGAGGCCAAAACCCGATAGATGAAGATTGGGCTTATAGTTTACTTGTATGAGCTTACCGACATCAAACTAACATCCACTATACCCAACCCACTATATCTCAAAACAAAAAATGTCAGTACAAAAAACGTAACCAGATCAACCCAGAGCTCACGTGAACCCCACAAATTCGCCTTCTTCTATGAGAGTTGCATTCACAAATAACAGATAGTTTAGAACACACATCGATGACGGAGAATCCTTTCTCTTAGTAAACTCCACGGATATCCTATAACTAAGTGAATCTCACCTAAAATCTTCTAATCTTTTTGACATGAATGGATACCTCCAAGCCTAGTAAAAGGACTCTGACAAACATATAGACGGACTCAGAATTTATATTCAGAAAACACTATAGAACATAGTCTAGAATCAGATTATCAATCTTACGTGTGCTTTAGATTAACCTTACAATACATCCTTAGTTACTTATATTTCATCTACCGTTCTCCTCTGACCCAGGACTGTACCCTGATCGACATTGTCTCTGATATCATACATGCATCATTCTTATTGGACCCTAGCACCCAAATACATGATTGGCTAGGAGTCTAGAGCAATACAGACGCAGCTGATAAAAGCACGCATGGTTTCTCCATTGCACACTTCCTTTCACAGATTGGCACTTTCCCGACCCACTTCGCTTCTCAACCTATTCTTGACCACGCTGCCAAAGGCTTGTGTGACGGATGTTTATAGCACACTCGGGAATGCAGATCACCTTGTGATAATTGTTGATATCACCCTAAAGTCTCAACGTAAGCCAAACAGCCGTTACTCAAAATGACAAGATACTTCAACCGGACAGATTGGGAATCAATCAGAGATCACATTAAAGACGACTATTGGAGTAAAACTTGTTCTCTCCTTGATTATAAGTACGCAAATGAAGTAACTGAATAGGAAACAGCAGAGATTAAAGCACATGTCACCACGCGGAAATTCTATCGCCCCAATAGTTGACTTTGACGTGTGCAGCTGCTATTTCTCAGGTGTAACAATTATTCTGCCAATTCACCTGGCATAAGTCAGCTGAAAATAGACAATAATTTTTAGTAATATTTTTATCTCCACAAACTTCCTGATATTTTCAACTTTGTACCTTTTAGCAATTTTAATAAAGCTATTTTTATCTTATTTTTATCTTTAAAGTGTGTACTATTGTGCCCGATACAACTGTAATTAAAACACTTTTTATTTGTACATGGACAATATTTGTACAAATGGAATTCCTGCAACCATAACAGGCTGTTGGAGTAAAGTTATTTTTCTTTGATGTTCTAGTATTAATGCTATTTTTGTTACGGATTTTCTAATAAGTGGCACTCCGCTTTGCTCAATGTATCTTGAATTTTGACGAACATTACTAAATCGTTCGCAGTCCTCTGCGATGTGCTGAAGTGTTAAACCACGTTAATTCTCTAGTTTATTAAGCATTCTTCGTCTGATTTTAGCATCCGTATTTGATACTAAACATTTTATATTGTAAGCGCTCAACTCTACCAATTTGGAATCATCGCAACGTTTGTTAACTGCGTTGGCGAAAGTAGTGTAGTCTTCGTCTTCTTTCCTTGTGAGATTAATACATTTCTCCATTTTGTAGAAAAATATGGTTATAGTGCTAAACAATTTAATTAATATTTGAACCGCTTCAGCAGATGTACGGTTGTTGCTCTTTTGTGGCAATATATAATTGACGAATTTGGTATGTTCAACCGTACCAAACTCTCTTTTGTATTCGATGTAATCTAAGTTGCCAGTGTTGTATGCAACATAATTCTGGGTTATGTTGTGTCCGAATAAGTCCGAGTTCTCGTCGGTAGTCTTGTGAGCTTAAAAGGTCGATAATAAATAAGAAAACACGGTGGTATATTTACAGAAGTACAAAATAGTATGTTAGAGAAAGACCGTTTCGAGACTGGACCGTGACTGCTCCGTCCTTCGTCGTAAGCTTCTCGATACATAGTGTCTACAAGAGTCCATATATTCACAAAATAAGGTAAATAACCATCACACAATGACAATTATTAACTCATGTTTTTAATCAGCAGTTGTCTCCCTTAATATATTCAAGTTAATAGTTGTCTCCCTTACACTATTGTTTTTGTCCTAGCAAAAAATATGTAAACTAAAATGACTCATTGCATCCTGGGAAACGGTGATTAGGTACAGTTAGTAATAGATTTCTGGGCTCCATTTAAAGTGTTCTCTTGGTAAATTCAAAATTATTTATGACTGAGTTTACATTGGTTTCTGAAAACTTTTTAAAAATTTGATGCGTATTTGATTTTGAGGGAGGGGTATTTTTTTGTTTGAGGGCATCAAGTTTTCGCTTGTATTACCTCTATATTGTTGTTAACGATTCTAATGTATGTCCCTAAGTTGTTATCTGGATTTTATGAATTTTAATCTGGCTATTGTTATCTTTGAAGATGTAAATTCATATATAATACATACATTATATATAATGTATGTATTATGTATTGCAATGTAGTGTCACTTTTATTTGTATATCTATCTATCTATCTACTTATCTATCTATCTATTTATCTCTCTCTCTCTCTCTCTCTCTATATATATATATATATATATATATATATATATTGTTTAATATAACATACAACTTATGTCTGGGTATCCTTTAATAGATCCTTTCAATACTCCAACCGTACTTGGGACACAAATCAAAGCTATGACAGATTTGTCGGCCAATCACCCCCCCCCACCCCGAAACTAAGATTCTGATTCGGATATTGAAAAGATCTACCAAAGGATATACAGACATAAGTTGTCTGTTATATTCAACAATACTTGCCTGCAAAAGAAGATGCTGCCTATATATATATATATATATATATATATATATATATATATATATATATATATATATATATATATATATATACATATACATATAATTACTATTTGATGTATCCACATACAATTTTAAAAGGAGATATAATTTTTTATGTATCAATTTTCAGTATTTACTTCCATAGTGCTCGATATGTAAGTAGAGCTAGGTAGTAAGTAATGAAACTATATTTATAGTAATTAAGCTACACAGAGGCTCCCGCGTTTACTTCAGGCTAAAATGTATGGAGTTAGTATTTCCGGGTGTTTTTATATACATGACTAGCTAGTCAACCAATCAGATTATTTGTTACTCTCTTAGCCAATCGTTGGGCTTCTAACGAACAAAGATCCGGTTAGTTTTACTTCACATTTCCTATTATATTGTTCTGTTGTCTATAGAGTAGCCTATATCCTGTTTCTTTGTTGTGTCAATATAATGGGTGACCTTATTTTAACACGTGGTTCCTTACGTTTTAATTTTAGGTTTTAGTTTTTAAGTTTGTAGGTTTTAATTTAGTTTAGTTTTTTTTTACTTATTTGATTGTTTATTTATTTATGTATTGTTAGGCTAAGGTTAATTTTATTATGTGCAGGCAGCTGTTTGTTATCTCACTTCTACAGTTTAATAGATTTTGAGGGTCTGTAAAGTTTAGGATTTCAAATTATAAACTCCATGCATTTTAGCCTGAAAATTCCCCCCGGGGATGAAACACGGGAGCCTCTGTGTAGCTTAATTGCAATAAATATATTTTTTCATAACTTACTACACACACACACACACACACATATATATATATATATATATATATATATATATATATATATATATATATATATATATATAAATGAATAAATGCGAAAGTTGGGCCCATTTCTGCCACTAACGGTAAGATTAAAACCTCATCTTCACAGTTAATTCTTATATTATTAAAATTATAAATCTATTTCATTCTATATTATCTATAATGATAATATAGTAAAACAAAGACTTGTAATTTTGCTATCTAACTTACGTGCGTATTTCTGGTGCGTACAAACACACTATGTCAATTATTTAGGAGAATAATGCAATTATGGTACATGGCTAAAACGAGAAAGTTACTCCTCCTCTAAATACTCAGATACATTAAAAATATTAGAGTGGTTGAATCAACATACAGTGTGAGAGAGAGAGGGCAAGCGAAATACATAGATAGATAAATTAAACATTAGTTATTTGTTTAGTTAATTAAAAATTACCAATAATTAGAAGAATTTAAATAGAGTTTTTTCAAACATAACTCAATCCCAGAAGTAAGGAATATTCTAGCATACATTTTGTGCCATTAAAGTACATGGGAAAAAGCAAACTAGACTTGATTCATTCAGTTCCAAGATAATAATAGATGACTATCTTATACAATTCCATCGAGATGACTACAAGTCGATTCTGTCAGGAAATAAATTTGGCATATTCTAATCCGGCAGCTGAGATGTCGAGCTAGTTTTAATATGCGAGAATGTAGCAATGATTGAATTCAGGTGGATTCCGTTTGAGCGTTGTCATCCTCTCTGCAGGAGGTGAAGTCAGCATATTATGAGGCGGCATCCTAGAATGCGATGGAGGGTGAAAGTGAAAGAGGGGACGCATGTGGGAATTTAACAAATATAACTCGTTGCCTCTTCCGCTTGGATAGAAATTGACCAAGACGTTAAAGAGTGGATGGCTTGGTAAGTCCGTCAAGACGGTTCTAATTAAAAAGTTCTACGCACTTCATTTGGGCCACTTTACGTCGATCGACACGCGTATCCCTTCGCCCGACGCCATCTCACCACTTCGTTGTGCCGCCGATTCCGTGCCGGAACTAATTGCAGCTTTGTGATTATTAGCGTTGCTTCTTTTAATAACATTGTTCGATGAAACCGAACATTTGATTTGCTTCCGAGATAGTCTAGCTTGACGAACGAAAGGTGAGAAACGGCATGATTCTTTTTTTTTTGGGGGGGGGAGTTTTTTAGCTGTCTTTTTTTTTCTAAGTGCGTTCTCATACTTATCTGAGAGGCGTTGTGTGTCGGTCGGCATCCCTCACTTAACCCGCAGATTGAAAATAGCATTCTATTTTAGATGCGTTCAAGAATCTGTATCAGCGTCCGCCGGGGAAGTGACGGTGGCTAAGTGGTTACCGACACCGACTGACAACCTGTTCGAAGTTCGAATCGAGTTCGTTCCACAGAAATACTTTAACTTAGGATGTTGACAACCTTCACGTGGTCCCTCCTGTAAGTAAGCGATGTCTTTATAGAAAAGAATTCTTACTAGAAGTATATCGGGAGAACCAATGCCAAAAATATAATCATCTGATTTATACGAAATGAATGAATGAGCGTCCGCATGTTGGTCTGTCAAATTTCAGTTTTGTTCAGCATTTTCTTCGGTAAGTAGCACTTACGTTTGAGTTAAAATTGGTTTGAATTAACATTTGCCTAGGTATGTAGCACTTAGGTTTGAATTAACATTTGCCTAGGTATGTAGCACTTAGGTTTGAATTAACATTTGCCTAGGTGTGTAGCACTTAGGTTTGAATTAACATTTGCCTAGGTATGTAGCACTTAGGTTTGAATTAACATTTGCCTAGGTATGTAGCACTTAGGTTTGAATTAACATTTTCCACGGTCTGCCATGGTAAGTTTGAATTTGCATGTTAATTCGTCTATCACTGTTACGTTTGAATTAGTATTTTCGTTGGTCTGTCATGGTTAATTTAAAATTAGCATTTTCGTCGGTTTCTCACGATTAAGCTTAAATTATCATTTTCGTTGGTCCGTAAAAGTTAAGTTTGAATTAGCATTTTCCTTAGTCTATGTCACTTAGGTTTGAATTAAAATTTCCGACAGTCTGAAATGCCGAGGTTTGAATCAACGTTTCCCTGAATCTGTAACACTTACGTTTGAACTAACGTGTTCATCGGTCTGTCATGGTTAAGTTTTAATTAGCATTTTCTTCGGTCTGTAAAGCTTGTTTTAATTAGACTTTTCATTTGTCTATCAAAGTTAAGTTTTAATTGCCATTCATGTCGTTTTTTTATATATTTGTATGTATAGGATTCACTCCCAAACTAATTAATGGACCATTCAGCTAATCACCAATTAAGCAAGATTCCCTGAATTTCAATTTCTTCGAAGACCCCTTAAGCTAAGACTTACAGTTTTAGACATGTTTTAGAATCAAAATCATGTAATGGATTTTGATCAAAATTGGAATGAGGATTCTATACATATTCTTCGTAAGGGGACATAAAAGTAATGCGAAACTGTTCTGCTTGGGAAAATAATATTACTTGTCCTGAGAGATGGTATACTTTAAGTATGTATGTATGTGTGTATATATATATATATATATATATATATATATATATATATATATATATATATATTTATATCTAGGCAGCATCTTCTCTTGCAGGCAAGTATTGTTGAATATAAGAGATAACTCATCTCTAAATATCCTCTGGTAGATTCTTTTCAATAGTCCGAATTAGGATCTTAGTTTCAGAGGGGAATTGGCTGATGAATTTGCCATAATTTTCATTTGTCTCCCAAGTACTTTCGGACCAATCTGGATCCATCTTCGGGGGAACGAGGTTAATCAGGTCTTGACCATGTGTTAGTATTTATAGGTTTTTGGCGGGAATTATGTACTAAGTACGAAACTATATTGGAGCTATAAACATTTTAGAATATTATTACTGATATTAAAGTTAATTCTATCAATTAGGGTGTTTGTTGTTTTATATATAGGGCTTCTAATATATGGAGATTTTGTTTGTTAATACTAAATTCTCAGATTTTGGTATGTTCTACTATGAGTTTATATATATATATATACATATATATATATATATATATATATATATATATATATATATATATATAATAGTATGTACAATTTCAGTGACCAAGTCTTTAATCATTTTTCATGTCGAAATTCAAGCCAACTCAATGTAACTTGACAATTGTTTCGCGCACAAACAAACCACCAGGAATAAACACGTAATTGCCAGGATCTTTCATTATTTCATCTTTCATTATATCATCATTTAATTAAATTTGTGCACGAAACAATTGTCAAGTTACATGGAATTACTTTGAGTTTCGGCATAAAAAATATGACTAAAAACTTGGTCATTGGAATTTAATATGCCATTGTTTGCCTTTAAATGTTATGTTATTAAACGTTAACATTCATTGAGTTTTTACATTAAATAGTTTCAGTCAATTTAAAACAAAATATAGATATATACAAAGATATCTTTTCATATACGGAAGAGAGAGAGACAGAGAGACAGAGAGACAGAGAGAGATTAAGAAGGAGAGGGGAAGAGGGAGAGAATTATACACGGCGAGTAAAATGCCGGAATGAAATCAAGACAATATGAATGCAAATGAATGAGTTTTTTCTGTTTATCTCTTTAACATTATGATGATGATTTTTTTATTATTATGATGATGATCTTTTTTATTATTATTATGATGATGATCTTTTTATCATTATGATGATGATTTTTTTATTATTGCAAATCTTGCTGGCTGTGGTGGAATCCGTATGCCATAATATATAAATCCATTTATTAGATGAATGCTCAACTCTTTTCATAAAACGTATAAATTACAGTCGTTGGAATAAGCAATACAATAAACATACTGTGGTATAGGTATTCTTTTATTGGATTTTTTTAACTGGGTTCACCCCAAATAAGGCAAGTTGCCACTGTAGACGTAAAGGGCTACTGAGAATTATAGTGAAAGTTTAGGGGATCATCCTATATTGGGAGCTGTGCATATAGATGTTTGTTAACATGAAGTTCAAATTTCTGCATGTCGGTACAGTTGGGGAAACACTGAACAGGTAGGGAGTTCCAAAGGCCGACAACATGAGGAAAGAAGCTATCTACAGCATCAGAGGCCCTTCACAGTCAATGGATGGGATTTAACTGATTGTCGGGTTTGTCGAGTGTGTTTACGTCGAGGGGTCACTAGAGTAGCAAGTTCATCGGAGCAGATTCCATTGAATTACTTGTAAAACAATAAAAGGATGCAATCTTGCGGCGATATGACAAGGGCTGGAGCTTGGTGGATAGTGAGGAACCTATTAGAGACTCTTTTGGGACCTTGTCTAAGAGGGAGAGACTAGTGGATGGTGCACCAGCCCAGATGTGACAACAATACTCCATGCATGGACGGAAAGTGGTTTTGTATGGATATAGGATAATGTAAGGTGTGAGAAGTTTTCTAGCGTGGTAGATGGAGCCCACTTCTTTGCAGCAGCATTGGCAATGTCTTCTATCTATGTGTTCCATTTTATGTTACCTGTCAATGGTAGGCCGACGAGTAGATATTAATAGGCTTTTATTGTTTTATTTGCTATTTTTTTTATTTTAGCTTCATTTTTATTTCTTTTTTATTGATTTTTTTTTTAATTTAATTTATTTATTGGTCTGTTCATTTTATTATTATTTAATGAATTAAATTTGATTTCATGTGCGATCTTATTTTTTTGTAAATGATTTCATGTGCGATCTTATTTTTTTTTTGTAAATTCTATGTAAGTAACTGCGCTTACTCAGATTCGAGTCGCCTCCCCTGCGCTGGGCTGACGTTTAAAACATTGGGCATTGAGATCTGTTAACACGTACGAATGCAGAACAAGATAAGGCTGTGTTCACCTACCACACTCAATCATGGCCAGCTGTTTCAACCGACCTGTCATCCAGTAGGGCGGACGAATGAGCATCCTTCTCTATTTAATTTTTTTATGTATGTATATTTTAATTTTTTTAGAATTTTAAATAATTTATTTTATTTTTTCTTCTCATACATTTTCTAGTTTAGTTCAATGTGCGATTTTTCATATAAAGTTATAATCTAATTTGATCCAATGTTTGATTGTTTCTCATTAAGTCACCGCTATCCGTTTAATAAAAAATACTTTTAATATTTTTGTTTACTTCCTTCCTAGTTCATTTTTCGATTAACTCCACAAGATGACTCACAATATTTTATTTATTTTTATGAATTTGGTGTGATTTTTTCAGTTTTGCTTACATTTTTATTTTTATTCAAGTATTCTGAATTTGTATTTTATTTTCTTAATTAATTTTTATTATTTTAGTTTTTTTCTCATTTGCTTACTATTTCATTATCTTTCGATAGCTTAATTTTTTATTTTGTCATATAATTTTTATAGATATTTTTTTGCCTAATTTCTCTTACTTTTTATTTTAATTGCTCTTGTTTATTTTTTTATTTTTTAATATAATTCATATTTATATTATTCTTTACTTTTTTTGCTTAATTTTAACTACTTTTTATTTTACTTTTTTGTCTAATTTTATTTGAACATAATTCATATATATATATATATAATTTTTTATTTTGATAAATTTTCATTACTTTTTATTTTTTGTTTATTTTGTAATATAATTCATATATATATATATATATATGTATATATATTTGTTTCTGTCTTGCTTAATTTTCATTACTGTTTTGCTTCGTTTATTTTTTTATTTTCTAATAAAATTCATATATATATATATATATTATTTTTTATTTTTTTGCTTAATTTTCATTACTTTTTAGTTCGTTTTTTTGTTTATTTTTTTATTTTTTAACATAATTCATATATATATATATATATATATATATATATAACTTTTTTTCTTAATTTTCATTGCTATTTGTTTCATTTTTTGTTTATTTTTTAATTTTTTAATATAATTCATATATATCATTTTTTTCTTTTTTGCTTGATTTTCATTACTTTTTATTTTATTTGTTTATGTTTATTTTTTATGTTTTAATAAAATCATAGATATATATTTTTTACTTATTTTGTTTAATTTTCATTACTTTTTTATTTATTTATTTTTTAATATAATTCATATATATATATTATTTTTTATTTTTTGGCTTTACTTTCAGTATTTCTTATTTTACTTGTTTTTATAAATCTTTTTATTTTTTTATATAATTTTTATATACATTATTTTTTATTTTTTTCATTTATTTTCATTAATATCAATTTTACTTTTTTGTCTAATTTTTAATCTTTTAATATAATTCATACATATATATCATTTTTCTTTTTTTGCTTAATTTTCGTTAGTTTTTATTTTACTTGTTGTTTTGTTTTTTTATTTTTTTTTCCATGATCTTTTTTATTCATCATTTTATTAATTTCTATTTTTCATGTCAAATATAACTTACTTTCTCTCTCCTTCTCTCTCGCTCTCTCTTTTATAGAGTGTTGAAGATAGACCTCCATAATTGTAAACATCTAAAGCTACATTACCAAGCTTAATAAGATGAGTATATTTTATTTTGATTAAAAGCGATAAAACATAATCGCGCTGTCTGCATTCGTACGAAAATAAAATAAGACGTTTTACTTTATTTAAGTTGTAACTTTAAAATTATAGAAATGAAAACATAAGAATAGAAATTTTAATAACAGGTTCGAAGCTTCATACAAGAGAGCAAATGGGCCCTTATTGATTCCCGGGAAACGATTCGTGTGTCCCGACGAGGGTAAAGACTATACATTTACCGACACTTATTTCAATCAATTTCATTTGACTGAATGCAGTACTACTCTTAAAATGAAATACTTTTAAATGTGAGAAATAAACATAAGAAAATGGCATCCCGACCCCCATTTTACGACACGGCACTCATAAAAAACTAGATGTGTAATTCATGAAAACCTTAGCGATTTCTGTAACAGAAACCAATACGTTTTTTTTTTCTCAAACCGACCAATAATATTTTATCAAAGTGACGTATCAGTAGCCGCTGGCAAAATAAAAAAGAAGATATGTTACTTCATTTCAGCTCACGAACGGGGCTCGTCCCCGGGTTTGCCATAAGGAAATACAACAGCAGACTTTTCCTCTATGATCACTGCTGGACGGAACTGCATTTTAACTACCACGGCAACAACAAACAGCAGTATTGGCTTCGCCCCCTCCTTCTGCAGCACGCAAAACAATTACATCATCTGCAGCTTGTTCTGCACTCAGCAAAAGTTCTACAGCAGCTACGTCAAAAGTAACAGCTACCAGCGAAAAGACTAAAGGACACTTCCGCTAGGATAACCATCATCACCATCTTACGGTAACGATTAATTATCTCATTGAATCATAAACTTTTCGTAACGGTCACATATTTCTTTCATTTAAAAAAACTTCCACCTTTATATTTTGTGGCACACACGAGTTGTCTTTTCCTTTTTTGCTATTGTCGTATTTATGTATGTGTCTCCTTTCTTAGTTGTAAGACTGATCACTGTAATAAAAACTGGACGCCGAATATAACTTAAGGATAAGCTTTATTTAACCATTTGTTGCTTAGCTAGACAAATAGTGTTTTAACATTCACTCTTAATATACACGAATGTAGAACATTCCATTATTACTCCAAGGGGGATACAGGCATCAATTATCTTTGTTACTACATTCTCCCCCATCTATCTTCTTATTCGTAGGGAACAAAATCATCCCATCGACCTGGCCTCCTGCGGGTTCTTTGAGGGCGTCTTGGTTGTTCGTGCCCGACATCCATTTCTAATCTAGGCTCCTCGGGACCTGACGACGTTTCGGGACTGTCTTGTGTGGCTGGTTTAGGGCTAAAATATCTTGCTCCAAATCGCTCTCGTTTTCTACGGCGCTTCGGTCGCTTGGTGTCTGAAGATTGAGTATCTGTCTCAGATATTGGGTGAAACCGCTTTCGTGGTACCCATCTGTCGTCCGAACTAGAGTCAGAGACGACTCTGTTAGTATATTCAGATTCGTTTTGTTGGGACTCTGAACTTGACGTATCTGGCACACGATCACCTAAGAGGGTCGGACTTGTTCCACGAACCGGAGCTCTATATCCATCTGAAGCAGTTCTACGTTCATATACATTTCCTGCTGGGGCTAGATCCCTTAAGGAGACAGTAGATTGCCTTCCTTCTGAATTTCTGACCAGTGCATACTGAGGGTTCGCTTCGATTAATTGTACCTCGCTTACCAATGGGTCATGTTTACTATGACGAACATGACGTTTTAATAAAACTGTGCCAGGTTGTGCAAGCCACGAGGGAAGTGATGTGCCTGCTGAGCTTCGTCGTGGGAACGAGAAGAATCTCTCATGTGGGGTAGCGTTTGTCGCTGTACATAATAGAGTCCTAATAGCGTATAAGGCCATGGGGATGAGACTTTCCCAATCGGAGATCGGACTATTGCGATTTGCTGCCGCCAACTGTACTGTCTTCCATATTATACCATTGTATCTTTCGCACTGTCCGTTTCCTTGAGGATTGTGAGGAGTTGTTCTACTTACAGCTACTCTTCGTTCATGCAGAAACTGCTTGAGTTCGTCCGACATAAAAGCAGACCCACGATCTGAATGTATATATGCAGGCACTCCAAAAACGGCAAAAATGGAGCAGAGGCCTTGAATTACTGTTGCAGCCGTTACGTCTGGGCAGGGGATGACGAACGGAAATCTTGAGTACTCGTCTATTATTGTGAGCATGTATTTATTTTTAGTTTTAGAGGGTAAAGGGCCCTTAAAATCCAGGTTAAGTCTTTCAAAAGGCTGTGTGGCCTTAATGAGTGTTGCTGGAGGAGGTTTGTAGAACCTGGGCTTATTTTCTGCGCATATCCGACAAGAGTTCGTAATTCTTTTTACGTCTTCAACAGAATATGGCAAGTTTCTGCTCCTGACTACGTGAATCATTCTTGTGATACCTGGGTGACACAATTCCCTGTGTATATACTGAAGATCATCTGAGCCAGTTACCAGGCCACACACCCTTGAAAGCGCGTCGACCGCGGCATTCTCCTTACCAGGGCGGTAAGTGACGTCAAAGGAGTAGCAAGAAAGCTCCATTCTCCATCTCGCTATTTTCTCGTTTTTTATTTTACTCGTTGTTTTTGGGTTAAACATAAACGAGACCGACTTTTGGTCAGTGATTAATTCAAAATGTCGGCCGATTAAGTAATGCCTCCATTTTCGTAATGCCTCAACTATGGCGTACGCTTCTTTTTCTATTGCAGAGTGTCGTCGCTCGGATTTCGAAAGTGTTCTTGAAAAAAAAGCTACAGGACGACCGGATTGTCTCAGTGAGGCAGCTATCGCACAGTCGGAGGCATCCGTCTCAACTAATAGAGGGATAAAAGGATCCACAGCAGAAATGGCAGACTGAGCAATGTTCCTTTTCATGTTTTGAAATGCTCTGATGGCGGAACAGGACAACGGAAAAGTAGATACTTGTGTCAATGGGTGTATTTTTTCTGAAAAAGACGCAACCCATTGGGAGTAGTGAGCAAACATACCGAGGGCTCGTCGTAAAGAGGGCATGTTTCCAGGGATTGGTAATTCCATTAGCGGTTTCAGTCGCTCGGGATCCGGCGTCATGGTGCCATTTTTGACAATGTATCCCAATAATTTGATGCTTTTCAAGTTGTAGGAACATTTTTCACTGTTCAAAGTCAGATTATATTTCTTGACGGCAGCCATGAATCGTTTAAGGTTGTGGTCATGTTCAGCTTGGTTATGTCCGCATACTGTGACATTGTCTATATATGCAACAGTACCCTTCAATTTTTCATTGGAGATTATTTCATCTATTACCCTCTGGAAGCTAGCCACACCATTTGTTATCCCAAAAGGAATTCGGCAGAACTGATATAGGCGACCGCAGGCCTCGAATGCCGTGTAGGGCTTATCCTCTGGCTTGATAGGTACCTGATGGTAGGCACTTCTGAGATCTAAAGTACTGAAAGTGTGATATTTTGCAATATTAGAAATCATTTCGTCAATACGAGGCAGTGGATAGGCATCGAGTAATGTGTATCTGTTGATGGTCTGGGAATAGTCAATGACCATCCTTTTCTTGTGATTTTCAGTGGCTGTTACGAGGACCTGTGCTCGCCATGGAGATTCACTTGGCTCTATAATTCCTTCCTTAAGTAGTTTTGTTACTTCTGCTGCTATGAACTGTTTGTCCGTTTCTGAATAGCGTCTTGATTTTATTGCTATTGGTTTGCAGTCAGGAGTTAAGTTTGTAAAAAGTGACGGGTGCCGCACTTTGACAGCTGCTAGTCCACATACGCTTAGGACTGGCTTGGGGCCACCAAAAGGAATTTCAACGCATGAATGTTGTTTTAGAAAATTGTGACCCAAAATCACTTCGCAGCAGAGGTTTTTCATTACTGATAATTTGATCCCTTGATAGGAGTTTCCTTTTAGTTTCAGGTTAACCATGCAATATCCAATTACATGGGACGATAAAGATGAATTTGCCATTGATATTTGGTTGGAACAAGGAAATATTTCCCATTTATTTGCTTTTACAATACTGGCATTAATAAAACTTTCGGAACTGCCTGTATCAATAAGCGCATGAATAGTCAATCCATTGATTTTTACCCTCACGATTGTTTTTGAGAGGCAGCCGGGGAATGCAGCTGATATTGTAATTGGTGCTACAGTAGCAAGAGTAGCCGAACGTTTTTTTTGAGAAGCTGACCGGCAAACTTTCGAAAAATGTCCCTGCTTATCACACTTGTGGCATCTAACATCTCGAGCCGGGCAGGACGAACGAGCATGTATACGAAGGCCACAAAAGTAGCATGTGGATCCAGCTGAGGCGGCAGTGATAAGTTGTTCGTGATCGTTAGAAAGGGGGGTGGCAGCATCTTGGACAATGGAAGAATTTTGAACATGCAGAGGAGGGGCTACGATAGCAGCTCCCAAAATATCGGGTTGTAAATAGAAGACAGACTGCTTCTGTGCCATGTCCAACGTTAGAGCTTGTTCATAAGCTGTTGGTAAGTCTAGGTTTTTATTCTCTAGTAGTCTTTGTCTTATTTGGTTGGACTGTATTCCATTAATAAATGCGTCCCTGATAAAAACATCTCTCGCTTGGTTCGCAGTTAAGGCTGTAAATTCACACTCGCGACTTAACGTCTTTAGAATCTGAAGGTATTGTTCAAGGCTTTCTTCTGGTTGTTGACGCCGGGTAGCAAGTAAATGTCTAGCAAAAATAGTATTTTTTTTCTTGACAAACATGGCTTCTAAAATGTCCACCGCAGTTTCATAATTTTCACATTCAGATAAATTTCTATAAATAGCAGTAGAGACATGATGTAAAAGAAGGGTATATTTCTCAGTACCTGTTAAAGCCGCGTTTGAAGATAACTGTAGAGCTGTAAGGAATCCTTCGAACATTTTTCTCCAATGCCGCCATTTGTCAGTAGATTCCGAGTCGGCCGTATCAAGGTCTAGACGATCGGGTTTCAAGTAACGTTCCATAACGAATGGTTAAATAAATTGTAATAAAAACTGGACGCCGAATATAACTTAAGGATAAGCTTTATTTAACCATTTGTTGCTTAGCTAGACTATATTTATTTGTAAAGAATACAAAATTTGGCACAAGGCCTACAAGGGGGTGGGGAAAATGTTGACCTAACTGACATTCTTAACTTAACTAGTCACAATCACCAAAACAAATTTACTCCATGATATACCTACTTAAAACCCAAAAATGACAATATATACATGGAATTGGGAGTGGGGGAACAAGAATGATATATATATATACAATGAAAAAATAAATAAAATTAAGATTAAGTGTTAGTATAAGAACCTCCCACTAAAGAAATGTGGCCGATAAGTAGTTTTGCCAGTCGAAAAAAGGCGATGCAGGTCACGAAAGTTTTATTCTCACACCTCCTTCGAAAATTACGAAAGGAGACCTGCATCTCTGACAAAACAACAGATCAGTCACCTAATAGGGGTCGGGAATGGGAATTAGAAAATAAAAGTCGGGGTAAAAAAAAAAAAAAAAAAAAAAAAAAAAAAAAAAAAAAAAAAGGGGGGGGGAGAGGACGAAAAAAAAAAGGGGGCCTATGACAACTTACATACCGCTAGCTAAGCTAAAAAAGGGGAAGAAAAACAAAACATAACCTAATCTTGCCTAACCGGGTCAAATAAAAGGGTCAGTGTTCGGTTCGGCCACCCAATATTCTGCCTAAGGCACGTCCAAGTACCACTCAAAATTAGCTCCATTCAAACGACACAAACGCGCAACTTTCACCCACCTTTTGTTGAAATCTGCCGAAGGGAGTTTCACCTTCTCCAGCCTGACACGCATTTTCAAGCGAGACTGGAAAATGAGGACAAGCTGGGGAGCAGTGAAGGTCTCTTCCCCGTAGACTTCCTTCTGTCGTGTCGACCAAATCACTCCTCTCATGACTGCTAGTAAGCAAAGAAACACATAATGCTCCTCCCACTTCATGATTGGTGCCCAATTGCAGCATGTCGAAAAAGACTCCAAAACGAAGAACTGTCCGTTCAACATGCGAACCGTGTAGCCTTCAACTAACTCACACAGCGGGCGAACGATGGGGCAATGAAAGAAAACATGACTGGTCGTTTCCTCCCAGTCGCCGCATCGAACACAACTTGGTGTCTCTACTAATCCCGCTGCGTAAAGCTTTTTGCCGACCCAGAGTGCATTTCGTATTATCAGCCAGGTGAGTGATGCCTCGTAATTATCGAAGCATTTCAACCCAGGCGCCCAAGGCCAGATCAAGCGAAGTTCTCCCTTCGTAAGACCGAGCTCCTCAGTAATATCGTCACGAACAGATCCCCTCACCATAACCCGATATAGTGCTTTACGAGACAACACTCGGGTGTCAGAGAGGCTTTCTGACACCCTTAGAAGGTACTTCAAGGACTGTCGACACTCGCGATAAAAGGAGCACTCGCGTCGAGGTAAACGAAAAGCCTCACCCCCATGCAAGTGCACACTTTTCAAAGCCGGAAAGGCTTTCTTGGTGTCTTCCTTCCAGAATTCACCGTTTCCCTCACAAGGTGTACACATTCGGTCTAGGTAGTGTAAGCGAAGCGTATATTGACGAATCTCAACGCTTGGCATACCTAGACCGCCTTCAGACGGATGCAAGTAGCAGATCTCCCGGCGAACCATGGGCTGCTTTCCGCGCCACAAAAACGCGAAAAGAGCCTTCACTAGTTCAACTAGTGTGATCGCCGGCAGAGGGAGCACAGAAAGACGGTAGAGGATGAGAGGATAAATGTGAGAATTACACACCTCCGCTCTTCCTTTTAAAGTAAGATTTCTCAAAGACCACAGACGGGCTGCAGCCTTAACCGCTTTCAACACTTCCGACCAATTTTTCTCCAACTGGAGATCAGGACCAAACCAGACGCCGAGTATCTTGCAAGGCCCATCCGTCCAGCCAAAGGGCCCCTGAAGGGGAACACCCCTCCAGGCACCAATGCGTAAGCCAACAGACTTATCGCAGTTGATTTTGGCCCCTGTCACTTGTTCATACCGTCTTATTTCCATGTCGACGACCCTAATCTCAGCACTGCTCGTTACAAGCACAGTGACGTCGTCGGCATAGGCGGAGTACTTAATCATGGGGCAAGCACCAGACAAAGTAATCCCACGAAGGACCGGATTCACCCTAAGCCTGCGAAGGAAAGGCTCCAACGCAAGCACATAAAGCATCGGTGAAAGCGGACATCCCTGACGAATAGATCTGGACAAATCGAAAGGCTTTGACCTTATTCCATTCACTTCAACCAACGCACCGGGGTTAGCATAAAAGAGGCGAATCCAGGAGCGGAAATGGGGACCAAATCCAGCCGAAGACAAGACAGCCTCCAAGTAACGATGATCGACCCTATCGAATGCTTTGGACTGATCTAAATTGATCAGCGCGGCCTCAGTGTCGACTTTCTCTATGATCAAGCGTATCATGTGCAAATTATCTTGAATAGTCCGACCCTTAACAGAACAAGTCTGTTCGGGACTTATTAGACGAAACAAGACAACCTGCAGACGATTAGCCAAGATCTTGGCCAAAATCTTTAACTCTGTATTTAACATTGTTAAGGGCCGGAAATTACCTATACCATCCCCACCACTCTTGTCCTTGCGGAGCAATTTGATGATACCCCTGGTAAAGTACTGGGGGATATACCCGTTCCTAAACCAGGAGTTAAACAACACAGCCAGCAGGGGGACAAAAATGGGCGACAACCTCAAATACAGTTCGTAAGGCAGTCCATCGATACCCGGAGACTTATCAAGGCCAACCTGCCTTAGGGCCTCCAGGACTTCATCCTCATTTATACACCCTTCGCACCTAGCTGCTTCGGTCGCCTCGAGACGAGAAAAGTCAGCTAAATAGGCGTCGAACTGAGCCATTGTCAGACCGGGCTCCTTGGTAAAAAGATCCTGAAAATAAGAGCGAAAACCCTCCAAAATCCCGTCGTTTGTAGTCACGAGACGCCCATCCGATAATGTGACACTGGCGATGTGTCGATCAGTAGACCGTCGACGTTCCTCCGCACGCAGTGACGCGGCCATGTTTGTCGCCTCGTGCGGCACTCTTTTTAACCTAGACCTAACTATCAATCCCTGATCTGCCTTGTTATCCAAGGAGTTCAGTTCCGTTTTAGCTACAGTAAAGGTAACGCTATCCCCCGCCTCCGCCGCCCGACTTAAACTAGTTTCTAGTGCCACTTTCGTTGCCCTAGATCTAAGGTTGAGTCGACGACTATAATCGGCAACGAAGGACCTAATAACGTTCTTAAGGTGGCCCCACCACTTATTCCCAATGATAGCACCCGTCAATTCCCTCTGTAATGTTAGTAAAAGCTGTTCCCGGAAGTCCTTCAAATCGAACAACGATGTGTTGAACTTCCAGTAACCAGCCAATCTAGGCTTAGGACTATCTAAGTTTACCCGCACCCGGACAAGCCTATGATCCGAGTAAACTATATTATGAAAACTTGGACAATCTAAAAGCCCTAAATCGACTCTCCTAATTAAGAACCGATCAAGGTAACTCGAAAGTTGCCCTAAATCGGAGCCGCGACTAGCAGTCCAAGTCCATACTACTTCACGGGGTTTCTCATTTCGGAATTTATCGACAAGATCGAACTTATCGATAAAGTCCCGAAATGCCTTAGCATCCCCGTTGCTGTTAGTTCCCCTACGTTTTCCCAAGCGATCTAAATCGGGATCCAAGACCGCGTTCCAGTCTCCCGCTAGAATTATCCGACGCGACGTATCCATAAAGGGCTCGATCCGCCGAAAAAAAGGAACCCGCTCAGAACTGGCGTTGGGCGCATAAACCCCAATAAGCCGAAAAGCCACATCCTTTACGGTAACATCAAGAACGCACAGCCTTCCCTCAGGATCTGCATAGATTGGGTCACACGTCGCATTCAGTGTGCGCTTAACTAACCAGGAAACCCCTCTTGAGTGAGTATCAAAGTACGCTGAATAGAGCTGAAAGTCTCTAGTCAGCGCACCCTGATAATCACTGGGAATAAAGTGGGTCTCCTGCAAACAACATACATCCACGCCGAGTCGCTGAAGGTCACGTACTACTCGAAGTTTACGAGCGGTGTCCCTCAACCCTCGGCCATTTAGGCTTGCTAATCTGAGTGCCATTCTAGTGCTCTTAGAGTTGGGAACCCGAAACGAACATTGATGCATTTAAGACACCGACAGATGAACCCAGAGAACCTTGTCCCAATTCATTTGAGACGAGACCGTCCGGGGCCACACCGCCAATGTCTAAGGGGAAAGTTAGTTTTAATGCCCTGTAGAGTGTAGGATGGATACGAATAGGGACCCTCCCAACACAAGATTTTTGCAGTAATACTACTTCTTCATCGTTAAAGAAAGCGAGAGGAGGCGATATATTAAAGGCGTTATTCGCTTCCTCCATCATATTCCAAACCCCTTTAGCTTTGTCTCTTGATCTAACCACAGATAAAAGTCTTTGTGCATCCAAGAAATTTTCCGGGTTGGTAATGTCTTTTTTGTGTACCATCTTTAGTGTAGCTAGGTTTCGGTAGTTCTTCTTATGATGGTTTATCATAAGATTTTCAGTTTCGGGAGTAATTTTACAGACATCCTTGCCTGTGTAGAAAGGGGTCTTCTTTTTCCGAGCCTCTAGCGAGGGACTTCGATGGCGTTTCTGGGATGTGGAGGGGGCGGTGGGTGAGGCAGGAGGCGGCATATCGGTCTTCATTGGAGAGGGGGGCGGTGTACTTTTAGGAGTGTTGCACGGGGAACAGAAAGGAGATGGAATTGGGGTAACGGTCTTATCTTTTGATAAGGGGGTCAAATTAGATTCCCTTACTGGTGGGGATGACTTTAATGGTGGGGGTGCACCTTTGGCTGGAGAGCGACGTTCTTTGGCCGGGGGAGTTTGTTTTTTTTCCGCATTACTTGTGGTTTCGGAAACCATTTTTTTTCCTTCGTTTTTTTTTTCCTTTTTTTCTTCAGATTTGCGCTCCTCGTCGAGAGACTTTTTAAGATTTAATAATTCTTTGTACTTTTCTCCACCTGGATCGTTACTGGTTTCTATCTCTAGTTGTTCCTCTTCGGTCATCACTTGAGCGTATGACTTCGGTGATTTCTTTCCAGTCACAATGTTCCATACGACTTTTTTTTGGGGAGATTCATTTTCTGTGTTGCATAAGTCCTCGAATTCCTCCGGGGTTACAGTTTCAGCTGTTGGTTTTGAGGAGGGAGTCTTTTTATCTGCTGCAACTTTCGGGGTCAAGTGTTCTAGCACTCTATTCTTGGGGTTAGGCTGGGCCGGTTTGATCCTTGTTGGGCAAGTGAAAGTTAAATGCCCAACCTCATTGCATATCCAACAAGCTGGACGTCTTCCAGCCACCACCACAGGTAATTTTTCTCCATTTGCTTCTATGTAGTACGGAACTTTTTTAAAAGCCGACTCGTTAAGCCACACGTCAAAAGACCATGTTCCGTTGAACTTGTCGACCGTAATAGCCGTTATTTCTCCGAACTTAAGTAAAAAGGCGCCTAAGTATTCCCCAGGAACCACAGCCGGAACTTCAAAAACTGAGATGGTCGTTCTCCTTCGACCCATGTATTCCATTCGCAGAATGTAGTCTTTCGTTATTATTTCTTTCTTCGAGAGTTCGATGCAGACTTCCTCTGTCTTAAAGAGACTATTCCAGGTGTTATAGCCTTTACATTTCACGATACGTTCAGCACGTACTCCGGTCGTTGCAATTAATTTTGCGACAGTTTCTTTCGAGGACCTAATCAGTTTTTTGGACTTTCTGTCCACTACGAACATTAATATCGTTTTTTTCTGGAATTCCTCCAACCTTGGTAACTGTATGATTACTCCAGTTTCAGTCACGAAATCCGTGCAGTCTTTTGCTTTGGCGATAAAATCGTCAACGTCAATTTTAAGGGCGGGTGCCTTAATCCAATCCGTTTTATCCGTAGGCTGAGATGGCTTCTCAACCACTTCAGAGGTCTCCGAAGGCGCACAGCTGGCAGTAGCCATGGCCGGAGAACGGTAGAAAAAAAATTAACAAACTCCAAATAAATAAAAATATAAGGAGTAACAAAAAGCAAGCAACAAATTTAACAAATAACGGTAGTAACAATAAATAACAATAATAACAATAATCACGGACTTACTGGCAGAGAAAAAATCACACAGAGCTTTGTTGCTTCGCTAGACAAATAGTGTTTTAACATTCACTCTTAATATACACGAATGTAGAACATTCCATTATTACTCCAAGGGGGATACAGGCATCAATTATCTTTGTTACTACAATCACCAACATCAGCCTCGGTAATAAAAGGATGTTAGAGGCAGGAGAACATATGATGTTTCGTTCAATCCTGGGCAACGTCGGGTCTTCTTGCAGTGTACTTAATAAAACATGTACTAAGAGTTTAAATCGTACGTGTTTCCAAGTGAACGTAAATAATAGCTCCGTATATATTGAATAATTCCCTCTGAGCCCTCAGGCCACGCTTCTAACCACTGCACCTCTGCAACTTGTGATAATTGTATTCTCGGACGTTACTTACTCGTGGCTTATATTAGCCACATGCCCTCTACTGGTAAATACTTATTTATATCGATATGGATATTGATCTTGGTCTTGAGCGGAAGTAATGTAAGAGATGTAGAGGAAGTTCTAAAAGAAGTATGGCAGCACTTCCGGTCGACGTACTGATCTATTAGTTAGGTAGAATTCACCATTGACTCTTCTCTGCTTCTCATCCAAAATTTCGCAGGAGAGGAGGCATATAAGCGCCTTTCATTTTGGGGACTTTTTTTTTTCAATGTATATTTTGAAAAGGTTTGGTAGCTTTTTCTTTTTTTTTCTTTTCTCCTTCATATATTTTATTCCAAACGTTTTTCTTGAATCCTTTTTATATCGGCTTCTTTTATTTTACTTTCTGCTCAGATTTTTTTCTTTTTCTTTTGTTTTTATTTCCTTATTATTAACTCTTTCTTTTTCTCCTCTTTTTCTTTCTTTTTTAATTTTTTTATTTTGATCTTTTTCCCCATTTCCTTATTCATTATTTCTATTTATATATTATTATTACGATTCTTCTTTCTCTGCTTCCTTCCTGTTACTATGTGTTTTCGTTATTTTTTTAACTTTTGCAGTTTCTCATCCCTTCCTTCTTTTTCTTTCCTTCTTTTTCTTTCCTTCTAGTCTCTTATTTCTTTCTCTTTTTCATCTTGTTGTTTTTCTTTTTCTTACCTTATCTTTTTCCATTTGCTCATTCGATCTTTCTTTTTTCCTTACTTCTTTTCTTTTTTTAACCGTTTATTTTCTTTTTCTGTATTTATTTTGAACGTTTTCTTATTCGCTTTATTTTTCTATTTTCCTCATTCTTTTTTTCTCTTTATATCGTCTTTTTTCTATGTGTTCAATTACTTCTTCACTTGTTTTTTTTCTTTTCTTCTTTCATTCTTTTGTCTTTATTTTTTCAGCTATTTTTCTTTTTCTTTACTTTCTTTATTTTTTACATTTTCTAATTCACATATTCGCTTTCCTCTTTTACTTTTTTTCTTTTTCCTTTTCACCTTTGGTGTTTTCTGTATTTCCTTATTAACTTTTTCTCTTTTCTCCGTCCTTCTTCATTTCTTCATTCCTCTTCTTTTATTTCTCCTTTTAAACTTTTCTTCTTTTTCTTTCGGTATTTTTCCATTTCCCGATTCGCTCTTTCTTGTTTTACCTCGTTTTTTTTCTTTTTCACTATTTCTTTTAATATTCATTTTTTAATTCATCATTTGTTCTTTCTTTTTATTTCCTACCATTTTTCTTTTTCTTCTTTTCAATTTTCTTTATTCGACCAATTCTTTTTTCCTCCTTACTTTTTTTCTGTCTCTATTCACTTTTTCGTCATTTTGTTTTTTTTATCAATTTCCTTATTCCAACCTTGTTATTTATTTCTCTTTTTAGCTTTTTTAGATCTTTTGTTATTGTTCGATTTAATTAATTTTACATCGTTTTTCTCGTTTTTCTCGTTTTTCTATCTGTTTCATTTCTTTCTCTTTTTATTTCTTTTTTTACATTACCTTATTCACTCTGTCTTTTTCCTTTTTTTTCTCTTTTTTCTTTCTCTTTTTCAATTTTATTTCTTTCTGTATTCCATTTTCTTATTTGTTACTTTTTTTCTTCTGTTTTCTTATTTACGCACGTTTTCTTTTTTTCTTTCTTTATTCATTCCAATTTTTCATTCGTTCATTTTTCCTTCCGTTTTTCCGCTTTCATCTTTTTCACTTTTTTCTTTCTTTTTATGTATATGTTTATCATTACCTTATTCGCTCGTTTTTTTTTCTCTTTCTTTTTCCATATATTTCTATCTTTATAATTTCTCTTTCTCACATATTCACATTTTTTGCAAAGTTTTACTTTCCTATCTTTCCCATTTTTATCATGCAATCTTTTTCTTTTTTCATCTTTTCTTCTTCTATTTTTTATATATAAAGTTATAGTGACTGTCAGTTTGTTTTTTCAGCAACACCTTATGTTTTAGAGATAGAAATCCATAACCAAATTATCAAAGATACTTGGATAAGTATATTTCATGTTCATAAGCTGGGGTACAACATTATCGTGGGGTCTGCATTCACCTTTGATATTGATAAAAAGAAATGCGAAGTTTTACTTTGTTTGACGCAGGAGTTTAACGAGATGTCCCCTACTGAGTTAGGTATAAGTGTGTGTGGAGGGGGGGATACTAATTCTAGCAAAAAGTGTATGAAGTCAAGTTTTAGAATCTAACGAAGAATGCAGTGATGAAAATTACACACGATATTGTGAGGTTTGGAAAATCAACAAAAGTCATTTTTACCTTAGTTAGGAATGTACCAACAAAATCAATTTAATAGCTAGAAAATAGAAAAACGTCAGAGCGCGTTTCGGGGCTGAGCAACGAACACGTGTTTTGACGCGGCTCTTACTAGAGGGTATTCAGATTCTTACCTTGTTTATTGGAAGATTGTGAGAACACTTTGTACCATCTAAAATAAAGTGAGCGGTAAAAATTTCCGTTCGTGTTTTTGTGTGCTACAAACATGCGAGAAAAGAATCTACAAAACAAATGAAGACAATTTCCCAGCGGAAGAACGGATGTTTCCCTATTTCGTCTTATATAACGTGACTCCCAGCAATGTCGGATGTGACACAAAGCCGGGCCTCAATATGAGGCAGACGATGAGCATCACAAGGACGCTCAAAGGTGGAACTACCCAGAAAAATCTGCTGTGTTGCACATTTGCTTGCAAGTCGAATTCATTGTTTATATGTTAATAAACATAACATCGCGGAAGAAAGCGACGATTTATTTCGCAACTAAGTAAGTGCTATTGTTTTCTGCTCGAACTGACCTGTCTATTTATTTTGCTTATCGATTCTGTACGTGACAATAGTACATCCGGACGTTAGGCTTCAATTCGAGAGCTGAGGAGTTGAAGGGAGGGGGGGGGGGGTAAATAAGCCATTTTGTTATCCTTACTTCGAAGCGACTCTGACCAAGAGTGGTAATTTGAACACAAAAAGAACTTTTATCAAAATAATTGGATTCGGAAGTAAATAAACCGAAAAGGGTGTATATGCCGTGAAACAAACAAAACAAACATCTTTTTATCTTACTTTTCCTCTCGTTTTGCTTCTATATCTTGTTCACTGTTCTCTTTGCCTCCTTCTTTTTCTTTATCTGCATCTGCACCTCTCCTTTCCTCTCTCTCTCTCTCTCTCTCTCTCTCTCTCTCTCTCTCTCTCTCTCTCTCTCTCTATGTGTCTCTCTCTCTATCTATCTATCTATCTACAGAGTGGGCAAAAATAAGGGTCCTATTTTTAAAAATTCATAACTTTTTTATTTATTGATTTTTTTTTTTTTTTTTTTTAGAATAAGTAAAGGACCCCTTCCGAAGCAAGCATGAGCCGTATTATCCCTAAGGAACGTACCCTCATTTAGAAAACATTATTTTTGCTTAAAAAACTCAAAACAGTGTAAAAAACAATACTTTAGTTTTTGTAAGTTTTAAGAAGTGTTTTTCGGCTAAAATTTGTTTTGTTTATTTCAAAAAATCTCGGAAGGGTCAGTCTACACACACATAAAGTTTGGTGAGTTTAACTTTTATTTTGTGGAAGTTATTCAAATTCAAGTTATTCAAATTTAAAGATAGGACCCTTATTTTGGCCCACCCTGTATTTATCTATCTATCTCTACGCCTCTCTCTTTTTGCTCCACTTACTCTCTCTCTCTCTCTCTTTGCCTCTTTCTCTCTCTCTCTCTCTCTCTTTGCCTCTTTCTCTCTCTCTCTCTCTCTCTCTCTCTCTCTCTCTCTCTCTCTCTCTCTTTGCCCCATCTATCTCTCTCTTTTTCCTCTCTCATTCCTATTATATCCACATCTATCTATCTATCCCTTCCTCCCTTTTATCTAATCTGGCTTAAGTTCAGAAACGAAAGCCTCTATACTCGGTCAGCAACTGTTTTCGATTCAGGTCCAGTCTCCCGCCGCACGCGCCTTCTTCTTACTCTGACCGTTGCCAATCCGGGAAACATGGCACGCTGCCGTCGGACATCGACACAAAGGAAAAGCTTTAGCCCAACACGCACGCACAGCACAAAATAGCCAATGCTACGAACGATCGTCCATTAATAGAGCGCTGGCATGGCTCGATTATTAAATCGACATTCATCAACATTATTATTTCAAGAATACGGAGAGAAATGTCATTATCTGAAAGCAAATGCAGACGTACGATCTCGCAAAAAGACATTACTATTTGCTCAAAAGAATATACATGTGTGAATCACTATATATATATATATATATATATATATATATATATATATATATATATATAAAGTGGTGAACTAAAAGCGAACTTTTAGGAAAGGTAAAACCTATTGTGAAAAGTATACAGCTCAAAAGGAGAAATTTAACTTGAATAAATTGCCTTTTTGCGAAATATACCTTGCTCTGAGCAACTGAATAGAAATACGATTTGACTTTTGCTTTTCTAATTTCTTTTCATCCTTCTACATATATATATATATATATATATATATATATATATAGATATATATATAATCATGTCATTAATCTAAATGTATATACATATGTATATATATCTCAATATATATATTAATATATATATATATATATATATATATATATATAAATATAATATAGCTTATTTGACAATGTTTAGCTTGCGATTCTACTTACATTAAGCCAGTGTCGCATGATAGCGTAGGGGTAGAAGCGCCGAGTGTCAGCTCGACGGTCGAGTTTCAATCTCGGTTTGAGACACTAGCTGGTCTAGCCGCACTAAAGAACTGTGATCCAGCGAAACAGTCTGTATGTAGATGACTATATATATTATATATATATATATATATAACATCATATAATCGTAGTTATTCAGAAAACATTACAAATTTCATCCAAAAACACTTTATTAACAGACAATTGTTTCTTCCTATTTCGAAAATATACATTTTATGATATACAAAATTTTAACAAATATATGTATATTTCGTTACAGTCCAGCTAAAAAATTAAAATGCATCTAATATTCATTTAACTTACACATATTTAATTTCTATACTCTTTTTTCTTTCTTGTTTTACTCCGATTAAAGGGAAACCATTACATAAAATCTGTTGTTGTGTTTGCATGTATGAGTGTATGATATATTATGTCTATCATACTTAATTTTTTATGTTTCTGTTTTAAATGTTTATATTCAATTCATCGATCACTTTTATTTGAGTAAAGAAAAAGAGAAAAAATATATAGAAATTAAATATATATAAATTACATGAATATTGGATGCATGTTAGCGTTGCATCCCGGTGATTTTTACAACTACTTCCAGACACTCGAACCTTTCCGATGTAAATAGCATCGATCCACCTGACTAGAAAATTAATCCCCCCCCTTCACTGTAGAGGTCCCTACATGGCTGACGATATTCTACTTTAATTACCTCTTTTCTTGGTATGTTGGTTGTTGGAATTCTTTTACTGCTCACTGTTTCCTCTACCGTACCTACATCTTACTGTTAGCAACGATAAATCTGGCCCCTATCAAAATATCCGATCACGCTCAAGCGGCAATATGCCTTGTTTGGGGTGAATAAAAAGTTGCATGTTAAATTATACTTTAGTTTCACTATTGTTTTAACTTTGTTCACTAAAACAAGGTAAGTTGACACTGTAGATGAAAAGGACTACAGGGAATTAGGGTGAAAGTTTTGGGGATCATCCTAAATTGGGAGCTATGCAATAAGATGCTTGTTCACATTAGTTTTACATTTCTGCATGTCAGTACGGTATGAGAAACAGGGAGAATCGACAGAGTTCCAATAGCCGGCGGCTTGAGAAGAGAAGCTATTGGAATAGAAGGCTCTCCGGAATCTGGGGGCCACCACAGTGAATGGATAGGATTTAGACGATTGTCGTGTTGGTCGAGTATATTTACGTCAAGAGGGCACAAGAGCAGCAAGTTCATCGGATCACATTCCATTGAATTACTTGTAAAACAAGCACAAGGATGCAACATTGCAGCGATGGGACATGGACTGGAGCTTGGTGGATAGTGAGGGACATATTAGATTAGATGCTCTTTTAGAGACCTTGTCTAAGAGAGAGAGAGAGAGAGACTGATGGATAGTGCATCAGGCCAGATGTGTAAAAAATACTTCATGCATCGGCGGATAGTGGCTTTATAGAGACATACGATACTGTCAGGTGTGAGAGGTTTACTTGCTCGGTAGAGGGAGCCCACTCTATTTGCAGCAGCCTTGGCAAGAGATTCTATGTATTTGTTCCAATTCATGTTACCTGTGAATGTTAGGCCGAGGAGTTTGAACGTTGGACTCTCGGGTAAAGTGTTATTTACCATGGCAATCGATGGTTGAAGAGGTTTCTTGTAGTTGTTGAAGGAAATGAGCTTTGTATCAGCAGCATTAAATGTTACCATATATTTATGACTCCATTGTACTACAGAATGGAGACCACTTTCTAAGGATTAAGTCATTGTCTCGGGTAGATGCGCGTCCGTTTTACCCACATGACATGAGTAGAGCATAGTGTCGTCAGCATATATACTCATCTTAGACCCAATCCGACCGGGGAAGTTGTTTATGAAAATCAGAAACAATAAAAGTTCAAAGATCGATCTCTGGGGTACACCTGTATTTATGGCAGTTTGTTTGGATGAGCGGCCATCGAAGACAACCGAGATCTTTCTTTTAGATAGGAAGGATCTAATTATATTAAATATTCGTCCAGTAATATCATATGAATTGATTTTTATGAGAAGCCTGTCATGCCAGCTCTTGTCAAATGGCTTGGATATATCAAGCGCTACAACTCTAGCTTCACCTGCCTTGTCCAGTGTATAATATATGCATTCAGAGATGACCGTTAGGATATCCGTAGTAGATTGTGCTTGCCTAAATCCATACCAATCGTTAGAAAGAAGTTTAGTATTAACGAGGTCACAGACTACCGCTAGATTGATTAAGGATTCACAGATTTTAAGAAAACAGCTGGAGTATACTGATGGAACGATAATTCTGAGGGTCAATTCTATTTCCAACATTTTTGAAGACTGATACAACAGATGCAATTGTACAGCTATCATGGAATTAAGATTCGGCAAGGCATTGATTGTAGAGTTTGCAGAGTTCAGCAGAGCATTTCTTTATTACTATTACTGGTATAAGATCAGGTCCACATGCTTCGGAGGTGTAAAGGTGTTCTATGGGGTGATGGTCATGTCATCAAGTGTAGCTTCAGTTAGCAATGGGAAATTTAGGAGGGTGTAGTTTTCCAAGTCTAAAGTGGAGTTTAAGACAAAATGATGGGCAAATAGTTAAGCCTTATCAGTTGTCGTGCAAACAACATCATTGTAGTCGGATAGCCAGGGAATTGTTGAATTATTCAAGAGCAGTTTTGAATTCATGTTTACGCAGGAGTCTAAGATAATCTGTGTCCCAATGGATTTCATAATTTGCGGGGAAACTGTAGATGTCTTGATGGATTTAGTATCTGTTTATTTATACTGGTGTATTATTGGGGTTGGCGGTTTCGTTGTTTAACTTAACAGTTACGTCCAGGAAACTTACCGTTTTTAAGTTCGTTTCTATTTCTATAAAGAAACCTAGGTTTTAATAGGCTTTGGGTTTTCATGATGTCATCCTTAGAGATATCTATGTACTGCTTGGCAAAATTTATTCATCTTTAGGGCGTCCACGTAGATTGAAAGGTTGAAGTCTATTATGTTTAACTATGTGAATGTGCACATGTTTTTTGCTAATATTGTTGAACCATTTCATGGTAGCGTATGTATTAGCCCATTCGTTCCACTTTAGTATATTTCGTAATTTAGTGTTGATATTTCTTAATATGCATTTACTAACCATGGTTGTTGTAGTGTTGATTGATCTAAGTAAGTTTGTTGTAAATGTTCGTTTTATGATTAATGATTTTTTTTATATTCTGTTGTCTTTATGTAGCCTTGCTACTATGAGTTTTAAATCTTGGTTTAACTTATTTTTTATGCTGTCTATAATTTTTATAGAATTTGGTGATTTATTCATTAATTAATTTATTCTGCATATCTTTTTGATTTTTCAGCGTTCGTGAGCTGTCCACTATTTCCTATCATTGTTTAGTTTGTTCCTAATTTCCTTCATTTGAATATGCTGAGTAAGTTTCAGACTGCACTAATTATTTCTATATTCGTGTCAATTTATTTGATTCAAAAATTGGCCCTTTTTGCTTTAACTGTTGTAATTTGTATCCATCTAATACGTTTGATGAATGTTTATATTTTTCGATTAGTTTTATTTTATAATTCTCCTGGCTATGCAGTGGGATGTTCTTAAGTATTCGAATTTGTTTCTTCCATGTTTTATGTCGAAGATTTGAGTGGGAACCCCCGTAAAATGCTTGACTGTTTTTTCAAAAGCAGTTAATGCTGATAGATGTAGGCATATGCTTTCAAAACTGGCTCAAAATTGTAGATCCACATTTATATACAGTGCCCGATGCCTTCTAGTTATAATAATTGAATAGATTACAATGTAAAATAGCACATAGGTGCTACCGAAAATACTATCAAAGTCAGGTACAAATGTAACACGAATAGTTGCGTCGTGATAGCCTAGGAGTCATTCGGTGTCGTATTATTGACGAGTTGCTTTGTATATACTTTTCTGTTGTGAATTTAAAGATTCGCCAAACTGTGGCATTCTCGCCGCTAGGCTGAGGCTTTTTAGATAAGCGCGTTGCTTTTGTATTTTAGACGAATAAAGGGAAATAACTAACGTTTGATGATATTGTATACAAACTTTATAAAACCTAAATCTATTTCTAATAAATATAAATAATTTGTTATAGGAATTATAAAATAGGCTGAAATGTCTTAAGTTGTGAGTTAATACATGAAATAGGACAATATTACAACGATTTTGACTGCTATTTAAAAATAAATGTATCTATTTAATTATCAAAAGAAAAACACTTTGTTAGTCATTGCATTCAATGCAGAGAGTACTGTTTAAAAGAAATTAGTCTATAGTAATGTAAGATTTTAGTACGTGTAAATGTACTCATGCGTAAGCATAACCGGAAGTTGTATATTTAAATTTAAAAATTATCATTTTGAATTTAAAACTTTATAATCGTTTTAATTAAAATAACTACTGGTAATAATTAAATAATATAGATATCACCAAAACTATTGCGTATATATAAGCAAATAGGAGAATCTAATTACTAATAAATCGTACAAAATATGAATTTATTAGAAACTTTTGTATAAAATAAATATGCACATCAAGTATTGCTTTGACTGCGTTTTGAAAGCTTTCCGATCGTTATATATAGCGTATTTGAAAATATGTTGTAGTATGATTGAATTAAATCAGCCGAAGATGTTTTGATATAAATATAGTTCAGATAAATGGAAAAAACTTTGGAATTTATTCATTTATATTTGTCATAGTAAAATTTAATATAAGCCAGAATAAATGTCTTAAGTTCTGACTTAATACAGGAGGATATGGCAATGATACAACGTTTTCGGGAGTGCTATTTTAGTATATCATTCTTTAAAAGCTTCTAAATTGAATTGTTGGCCTTCAAAATAATTGATACTTATAACGAGGTTTTTTATATAGTAAGTATATACATATCTCCTAATTAAATTATTGAAGACGATTATAGACTACAAGAACAAATTAAATGAGATACTATTTACATCAGATGAATCTAATAATATTATAATGGCCGGAATCTTCCATTTACTAAATATAGGTTGGGTAAATGGTTTTGCTTTAAAATGGAGAATGAAGATTTAGATTTATTTTCAACAAAATGATTGTATTTTTATATGAAAGAAAATCCTAGATATAAACTAGTAGATGATTAGAAAAATATATATTGTATCAGGCTATTTCAAATTATTAATTGTTATTAGATGTAAATTTTATAACACCGCTAAGCAAATACGGTTATAAATGTACTGACAGAGAATTTTCATTATATATAAAGAAAAAGAAAAACAGAAAGTACACAAAGTATAGACTGGTGATACCAGATCAGGCTGCCCTGTGGCTCCCTGAGACGAAATTCACCTACATTGACGTTTTTTTTTTTTTGTTTTTTTTTGTAAAACTTAATTATGTTCTACAAAACCAAAAACAAAAACAACAGCCCCTCTCCCTTTCTCCCTCCCCTTTTTTATTTTTATTATTCCTACCCTACTTCCGGTCCTGGATATGACCTTAAACTACATCCGATGGTGAGATCCGGCTTACGGACTTTGGGGAATGTGGAGCCTCCTCTTAATTACCATTGCTCCCAGGTCCACCCTGACCCGGAGTGGTAGTACCTGTTAGGGTCCCAACTATGGGTTAAATAGAAACAGATATTAAAAGGGGAAAGAAACAAAAAAGAGAAGAAAACAAGACCAGATTCGGCATTAAATAACCCAAAAAGGGTTGATATGCCGTAAAACAAAACTACCAAACTACCAAACAAAGTATAGAAAACGTTGTGTCAGAAAAAGGAGGAAACATCGATTAGAATCATCGATTAGAATCATCGATTAGAATTATCTTTCGAATAAATTTGATGTCAATGAAAGTAAGTAAAAGTAAGATGGTCGACCGTAGTCGAAGGCGATCCGGAAGCTCTCTTTTCCTTAGCTATTACATCGAGATGTAAGGGAGGGCGATAATCATTTCTCCGGATTACTCCACTTGCACTTGATCCTTACATTATAATGCTGAGTTTTTATCAAGGGGGTATCAGATACCATTTATTACTTTTTGGTATGACTCGACCGAGGATTGAACCTCGGTCGCTCGGCCCTCCACCAAACACCATAACTATTATGCCAAATGAGCCGGTCTATTATATGGAAAGATTAAATCTATAAAAATAAAATATTTTATAGAAATTAATACAATATTTCATAAACAGGGAGATCTATTAGAAAAAAATAAAAAGAATACAAAGAATACAATTTTTAAAACTTTTCAAGTCGACGGAATGACAGAATTTGACTTTGGAACAATTCATTTTGAAATTGATGAAGTCGAATCTTTTTGACACACCAGTTAATCTCTAATTACTTTGTTTTCATTTTGGTGATCGGACGACCTCATTTTATTTTTATGGCTGTTAAAGATAACATACGCACAGAAGTGAATAAGCGTATTATAATACAGATTAATAGAGCCCGTGGAAATTCAACGGTGCTTTTAACTTTAATCTATATAATTAACTGTTCATAAAAAGTATTCTTTTTTTAGATGATAAGTATCTGTCAAGGTCAATAATAAGTGTCACTGTCAGCTAACTATTCTTTAAATAAATAAAACTAATATGTCTCTTCTTTATTACTTTATTTAAAATTGTAGCAATTTAATTTGATGCTAATGAAAGTAAGGTGTCAGCCGTAGTCAAGGGCGACCTGGGGGCTCTTTTTTCCTTGCCTATTACATCGAGATGTAGGGGAGAGCGACACTCATTTCCCAGGATTACTCCACTTACCTTTGATACTTACATTATAACTGGTGATACCAGACCAGGCTGCCCTGTGGCTCCCTGAGACGAAATTCACCTACATTGAGTTTTTTTTTTTTTTTTTTTTTTTTTTTGTAAAACTTAATTATGTTCTACAAAACCAAAAACAAAAACAACAGCCCCTCTCCCTTTCTCCCTCCCCTTTTTTATTTTTATTTTTCCTACCCTACTCCCGGTCCTGGATATGACCTTAAACTACATCCGATGGTGAGATCCGGCTTACGGACTTTGGGGAATGTGGAGCCTCCTCTTAATTACCATTGCTCCCAGGTCCACCCTGACCCGAAGTGGTAGTACCTGTTAGGGTCCCAACTATGGGTTAAATAGAAACAGATATTAAAAGGGGAAAGAAACAAAAAAGAGAAGAAAACAAGACCAGATTCGGCATTAAATAACCCAAAAAGGGTTGATATGCCGTAAAACAAAACTACCAAACCAAAAACCCTGATTAAACATTTGAAGATATAAAGAACTTGAAGCATATAAACTTTCACTATAATGACCAGATTCGGCATTAAATAACCCAAAAAGGGTTGATATGCCGTAAAACAAAACTACCAAACCAAACTACCTTACATTATAATGCTGAGTTTTTATCAAGGGGGCATCTTATACCATTTTTTTGTATTTTGTATGACTTATTTTATAATAAATATTCTCTGACTTCTTAGCATAAAATAATTTCCATCTAAATATTTTTCAAAGCAATAAAACGAATGTCACCTTTTGAAATGTGTTTATTTAAAAGTGTACAGCTTGCGTCGACCGGACGATAGGATTCGATTTTTGAACAATTCATTTTAAAATAGCTAAAGTGTTAATTTTTTACCTTAGAAATATCGAATAAATCTCTAATAACTATTTTTGCTGATCAGACAGTTGCATTTTATTTAATGTGTATTGAATGTTATAACGTACGTACGAACAATGTTTAGATAAAAAAAATATCTTTAGTTCAAGGTTGGTCAACAATCTAGAATAAAACCGAAAACTGATGAATAGGAAGATTTTGAACAATTCACAAACGATTTATCAAAGCAAATTCCATGATTGTTTACACCCTGTGCATAAAAGATGGTTAACCTTAAACCAAGCTTCCCTCCTTTCACCAACAACACTCAGATCCTCGTTTTGATCCAAGGATCTATTTAGGGTCCAACTCTAATCTTTATCTTCATTAATGATCTTCTGAATAATGTTCTAGGATCATTTGCTGACATCTATGCAGACGACATAATTGTAACTTCGAAGATGATTAGTGATATAAATGTTGCTGATTCTAAGAAATGCCTTAGCGTTTTTTTTAACCAAACGGGGCGTAGAAATACCTGATATACTACCCACGTGCGGGATTACCTCACTCGGTCAGATGAACCCGTAGATCGTGTCAGTTCATACATTTTAGGAGAAAGAAAACCCTTGATGTAAACCCCTGTGATTTGACGTCTGATGTCTTGGAACCGAACTACGTGGGAATGGAGACATCTTTAGTCCTTGTCCACTATTTTCCCAGAGCTCAAATAAACCTACAATTGCTTAAGCAGTAGATAGGCAGCGTCTATCGCCCAGCTTGCACTCTTTCTTTGTCATGCGCAGAAGAACCATCACAGGGCGACTTCAAAAACACCCAGTGCTTGGCCTTGTTTCCTGATTAAGACAATGAACACCCTCCTACCACTTTCTCTTTATCTGTGCACCTTGGCGGCACTTGCCAATCACTTAGTTTCACATGACTAGTCTGGACCACTTGCCTTTGGAATTCTTCCCTGCTCACTGTTTCCCCAACATGCAGAAATTTAAATGTAATGTTAACAAACATCTTGCTGCACAACTCCCCACTTAGGATTACCCCTATAAATTCGGCCCTTAATCACAGTTATACCTTACATCTCAGTTGCAATATGCTTTATTTGGGGTAAAATCAAGTTTTTAAAAAGATCATATCATGTCCAATTTAACAATGATCACCATCTTCCGACCCATTAGAAAACTAAAGATATTTCAAAATAAGATAGGTCAATACTTTGCTTTGAAAATCGATGATTACCATTATTTATTAAAAAATAATGTTTAGATTTAATTAAGGCAGTAATTGTCTATATCGTAAAGGAATAGATAAAACTTGGTAAAAATTGCAATCAGACCAAGTGTTGGAAACTATTCAAATGCTTTAAGTAAACACATACATTTTTTTAAGTTGAAATATCAAAAATTACGACTGTTAAAAATAGAAAACACCATTGAAAAGAATTATTTAAATATGTAAAATAATTAAATATAAATAGAGAACATAGACAACCCGTTATCGGAAGACATGCTACGCGAACAGGGACTATATATCTATGCTAGACGAAATATTAGACAGCGATATAGTGTCTAACTCTGCCCTCGTGATAAGGGAAGTAAATAAAAGCGTATTAGAAAAAGGTTTTTTTCATCTGCTCATTTTTTGGAAGAGTTTGGTCTACTACAAGAGAATTGGTATGGGAGTACAAAATCTATGAATTAACTAATAAGAAGAATTAAATATATTACATCATTATTATTCCGTGTATATTTCACATAGTTTGGACGAGTTTGGTTTATTACAGGAGAGTCTTTATGGGATGATGCGATGGAAATTATTGGCTAAAATAAGGACTTAAAAACGTCACTTTACTATTATCAAAGTTGATATTAGTAAATGTATGTGAACTGATGAAAGATATTCTAAAATATATTATCATCAATAGTCTCTTCCGATTGAAACGTGTGTGTGCTAACCAGCGATCAGTAGCAGAACCATCACCAAGAAAGCATCACCATCATTCAACATCCGTTGAATGATGGTGATGATGGTGATGGTGATGTTTGTTAGCTATGTTTTGATCGTTTTATTATTTCGAACACCCATACATCAAAAGCCGAAAACTCTATCTCTATCCAGGTGTAAATACTCGAAATTCGCAGCTGAACAGAAGAAAGGCGATCACGTAACACTCATCTAATTTCTCTATTGTGACTTTTTTATGGCTGAAACGAGAATTGTAGACGGTTATTGGAATTCAACATCGGATCACTTGATTAATTTACATAGGTGCAAAGAGATCGATTGATTCATGTACGAAAACTAGTCGAATTACATCTTGTTTTCTGGAGAGAAAACGATCAAAAACAAGATGGCGGAGTAATCTGAAGCCAACCGTCTTCGTTTCTCCGTTCCAAACTAAATTTCAATCATTTGAATAATTCATGTCGATACAAGAACATCCAGTCTGTTGCAATTCCGTTCATTTCTCCGACCTTCTTTGAGAATGGAAATAAAAAAGAAAATTCTTCCCTATTGAATTACAATTTCAGTACTTGATTACACAAAAATATTGTGTGTACGCTGGTGGCTGTGTTGATATATGTGTATTTGTTCGTCCATGGATATATATATATATATATATATATATATATATATATATATATATATATATATATATGCGTGTGTATGTGTCTGTGTGTAGATTTATATACGTCTATGCTTGTGTCTAGGTGTGTACCTGTGCGCGCTCGTGTCTCTGGGTATGGGTTTGTACGTATCTGTGTGTACGTATCTATGTATATATATATGTATATATATATATATATGTGTGTGTGTGTGTATGTATATCTATGTGCTTTACACGTATGTGAGTACGAGAGGCGTTCAATAAGTAATGCCCCTGACCCACTTCCAGTTGTCTGATCTAGTTGAAATTTTGCATGTGTAATAGTTTATATCTGTATAGTGTTGCAAAAACAGCTTTTAACTAATTGTGGTTTCTGATTTATACGTGTTTAAACTGAGTCAGGTGTTAAATGGAGGCAGTTGAGTGTCGCGCAGTGATCCGATTTTTGTATTTGAAAGGACGCACACTAAATGAGACTGTTGATAAAATGAAAGAACCTTATAGTGATGATGCCCCATCATATGACCTTGTAAAACGCTGGCATCGTGGATTCAAACATGGTCGGAATTCTGTGCATACAGTTCACAGACCTGGTCATCTCTCTTGTACCATTGATGATGCATCTGTCCGTCAAGTTGAGGCTGCCATTTTGGAAGATCGACACATTACTATTCGCCAAATAGCCCAAGAAGTCAAGATTAGTACATGGTCTGTGGAAACTATCATTCATGACCATTTGCATATGCATAAGATGTCTGCCAGATGGATTCCCAGATTGCTCACACCTTTTCAGAAGCAAGAATGCGTCGAGTGCTCGAAGATAAATTTGGAGATGTGCCAAGAAGATGAGTCAAAGTTTTTCAAAAGACTGATTACACAGGATCAAACTTGGGTCCATCACTATGATCTAGAGACTAAAGCCCAGTTAATGCAGTGGAAGCACTTCGACTCACCACCTCCAAAAAAGTCAAGGGTGCAGCCCTCCGCTAGCAAGGTCATGCTCATAGTCTTCTGGGACCAATACGGAGTAGTAATGACAGATTTCCTGGCAAAGGGTACCACAATTACAGGAGTCTATTACGCTTCACTTTTGATGAAATTAAGAGAAGCCATCAAAATCAAATAGCGGGGTAAGATCAGCAACGGTATCCTCGTTCTGTAGGACAATGCTCCGGTTCACAACTCGCATGTCGCCAAATTAGAAGCACGGGCGTGTACATATTAAATCTTCCCCCATCCCCCTTACTCTCCTGACCTTGCACTGTCTGACTTTAATCTCTTCCCAGCCATTAAGTTGTTTTTGAAAGGAAATCGTTTCCTAGATGATGCAGCCTTGATTTCTGAAGTTACGACGTGGTTGGAGGACCAACCTGGGGTGTTCTACAAAAATGGTGTCCAGAGCTGCATCAAACGATTGGAGAAATACATAACTCTAGGTGATTCTAATGTAGAGAAAGACAAATAACCGTGCCAAGTTTCATAAACCTACTACTATAGGAAATGGGTCAGGGGCATTACTTATGTAACGCCCCTCGTATCTGTGTGTGACCCTCTCTCTATGTGTGTCTGCGTATTGGTGTATATCTGTCTCCCTCTGTGTGCGTATAATTCTCTGTGCGGTGTATATCTGCGTGCATATGTATATCTGTATGTGACTGTATATATGTGTGTGTGCCGAAGTATGTATATGTGTTTATCTCTGTCTTATATACGTTCATATGCTTTTGTGTGTACGCGACTGTGTCTTTGCGTCAGAGTATTATGTATTTCCGTGTGTATGTATTTAAATATATATATATATATATATATATATATATATATATATATATATATATATATATATATACCTATGTGTTTGGTATATTTATGTGGTTTTCTGTGTATCTGTGTCTCCATGAGTACCTATGTGTATATGTGTGCATCTGAGTGAGTATGAATATATGTCTATCTCCGTCTGAGTACGTGTATTTATCTATGTGTCTTCGTATATATGTGTGTATTTGTATATCTGTATGTGACTGTATATATGCGTGTGCATGATTGTGTATATATGTTGGTCTCCGTTTTCTATGCATTTATGTTTCTGTGTGCTGATTGGTGTTTGTGTATTGTTGTTTTAATGTGTGTAGTTGCCTACGCCTGTTTTTCTGGGTGGTAGTATGTATATTCGTGTGTGTATATATCTGTGTAAATATGTGTATATGTATATCTATGTTTCTTATATTGACGTGGGTATATGTGTGTGACCCTTTCTCTATGAGTGCTTGTGTGTATATGTGTGCCTGTGAGTGATTATTAGTGTATATCTGTTTCCCTCTGTGTGCGTATATTTCTCTGTGGGTCTTCGTATATATGTGTCTATATGGATATCTGTATGTGTCTGTGTAAATGTGCGTGCCTCATTATTTGTATATATGTTGATCTGTCTTATATACGTTTATGCATACAAGTGCAGTAAGTTCACCAGAGCACATTACGTGGAAGTACCTGTAAAATGAGAACAGAGATGCAACACTGTAGCGATGTGACAGGAGCTGGATCTTCGCAGACAGTGCGGGACCTATTAGGTTAACAATCCATTTTAGAAACCTGTTAATGAGGGAAGTTCTAGTGGTTGGTGCACCAGCTTAGATGTGTCAACAATACGTCATGCACAGACGAATGGTAGTTATCTCGAGATATAAAACTGGCAGTTGTAAGAAGCTTTCTAGTCCGACAGGAGAAGTCTACCTTCTTTGCAGCAAACTTTACACTTCTCGGCTAGAAGTAATGTGAGTGCATCCTTTTCTTTTACCCTATAATTTCTAAAATTAAGTTAAGTGATTTGCAATTAAATAAATAATAATCGTCAGTCAGTCAACCTTTCACTCCAATCACGGCGATCATATACCTTCCTCCCTTATTGCTCTCATTTAATTGTAAATTAAACCTATAAATTCCCATGCGAAAGCTTTTGTTTGAATACACAAAAAAGAACTTCCAAGCTCTGCACGATTGCAGAATACATCTATGAGTGAGAAAGGGTTAAATAATTTTACGTCCATGGTTTATGCTGGTTTTAAAATGTTATTATTGGAATTCTATGGGTCTAAACCTATTGAATTCCAATAATAACATTTTTAATCCGGAACACTTTATCTTTAGATTTACTGCCGACGACATTCTCAATTTCCCACACCAACGTAAATTTTTCCCCGAAAGGTATGAGTGTAGCAAGTTGGCGGGTGATGACGAGGCGGATACATCATCTTTGGGGAAAGCGTTATACAAATACACAGCCTTAATAATATGGTAGCTCTTTCGTGCAGCAATCCGCTTTACTGTCCTATGACAGTTTTCCACGATACCATTTCCTGATGGCCTGTATGCGTATTGTGGTAGGAAGTTGACTCCACATTCATCTAAAGACTGCCTGAATTGTTGACTACAGAAGGCAGTGTCATTATCAGTAAGGATCACGACAGGGGGGGGGCACTTTCAGAAAACACTGATTCAAGTTGCCGGATTAAATGTGCTGTGCCTTGCCGTTGTAGCGGCCGCTAAATTCAAAACTGCGTAGTTTTACAATCAATCAGTGTTAAAAAATGGAAACCGTTGTAGTGCGTGATGTCAATGCCAAGTCGCTCGTATAATTCATGCAGTGTTCTCCCTTTTTCATTGTACTGGAGCTCGATCTATTGTTTGATATTTCTTTCACAATTCCGAACAACTGCTTTTACTGCTGCTTCGGACACGAACGGATCGATTCTGTACACAAAATATAATGTTCGCCTGACTCTAGGATGCCCACTATATTGATGAACTTCGTTTGTGTGGTGCAATCTCTTTCTTAAACATCATTGAGCCACCATTGTGGAACTCTTGTCAGTGAGTCTGCTCGGTTCTGATAAGATCTTACTAACGCTGCATCAACCGAAATGTTGTATTCTTTCACAACTAAGATTATTGTGTCCCGTCTCCGACTTATGGGCATCTTTCTTGCGACCTTGGTGCTCAAGCGAAACTTTCTCGTGAGGGCATTGGTCACCCAGTCATACACACACAGTAAGTCTGTTTTTATGTGCAACACATTGGCATTCCATTTAAACGATAGGTCTAATCCTTTTAGCACAACATCCAGCTCTACCACGTTTATATGTTTGGTATCCTTTATTAGTCGCAACCAGCATGCATCATCGATGATGGCTCTATCAGCATAAATAGCCACGTCAATAGCCAGTGAGATTGCATCAACCAACACATCCAGTACCTTCGTGCCCACGCACCACTTTCTTTGGACAGGATCTGCTTGACTATCATACACTACAGACGAGCATTGCATAACAGTTCCGTGTTGTAGCGCGACTTTGATAAAGCCTGTCGCCACTCGAAGCCATCCGCACGCAGGAAAGTGCCCGACCAGTTTTCCACACATGGACAAGATACATTGTCGTGCAATGGTTATATAGGACCGTCCACAGTACTGCTTCCTCTCCGCCATCGCAGTCAACCATCCTTCACCCAAACTTTAAATCCCAGCACTCTTGCACCGTTTTGCAGCTTTTCTGAATCCTTACTCGTGAGTCCGAACAGGTCCAGATGTTTCCTGACGGTCCCTGTAGACGCCACGTCCTCTAACACAGCCTCGAGAACAGCCACATTACCAGAAGCGCCGCATTTAAGCCGAACCCTAACCTGGTTAGACAATATATTTGTCCTCTAAATATCACTGCCTAGTACGGCCTGATGGGATCTCTCAATATGGATCTATATTTATGTCTTCCCCAGATCCAGAATAGATACATTCTTTCCATTGCTGTCTTCATTTTCGCATTTTCTCTGTGCAGCAATCTGCATCGCAAGTGAATGCATCAAAATAGGTGTTTATTTCATGATAGTCCATTACAAGACGCACCTTATTTTTATTAGCTATCAGTGGTGTTAGTCCTTTAGGTGAGCCAAACTCCTCATTATATGGTCGCAATCAACCGTTGTTTATCCAGGTCTGCAACTCACATTCATAATCCTCTCTTAATTCATTAGACATCGGATATTCAAAAATCATAGTTTCAAGCTTCTCTGGTTCACGACTCCCTGACCATTTCCATGCTGCAACAAACACTCTCTTCCGCTCATCAGATTTTTCGAATAAAATCAGGTTCGGTCATACATGTTCAGCACATATGGGTTGTGTCTCCCGAAACCTCACACTTCCAGACGAGTGATGCCAACGAGTGTCTTAATGGCGTCGATGTAGCATATCAAAATCAAGAGGTTTCTCTTGTATATCAAGCACTTTTATTTTAAGAACGTCCCAGTTTTTGCACAAATCTTAATGGTGCCATTTCCGCAGCTTTGCGCTGAAAATGATGCATCATTAACATAGACGGTAATGATAGGTAGCACTGAGTTTACATTCTAACTGGGGAATAGACTGGCCCTGATGCTCCGTTCCTAACTTTGTTTCCCGGACACTCTCTGACCAGAGGACCGGTCTTGTTGCTCCGATAACAGCATTGACGGGTGGTCTGCATCTTATGTATGCATTCTCTCGCGAAATGATTAGGGTCATTGCATTTATAACACTTATAATCAGATCGGCCCATGCCCACAAGCGGTTGAGTGATTCGGGCAGGCTGTGCCGCAGCCATGACTGACCCCCCCCCCCAACTTCAGCATTGTCTTTCATCAACGCTTCAACTCGAGTCAACAGCTCTTTTAATGTCAGATTATCTACTCTGGAGGAGGACCGTAACAGCTTTTTCATAGGGTCAGGAAACCGCCGTACAAATACTCACACGATCACATGATCTCGTATTCCTCCAAATAGACGTGTCGGCTTCCGCAAATCCGCCCAATACAAATCTACAGTTTAATTCGGACGCAACACACGTGCCTTGAACTTCTCATACGCCATAAATCTGTTATTGACAAAGACAGTAAATAGTGCCTCTTTAATTCGCGCTTCACCGAATTTCTCTTATTTAGATAGTTTTTGGTAAACTGTGAATGTTCCCCAAGTAAGTCAAAGTGTGATCACATGATCAAGCCACTTTAGATAAGTCACATCTTAATTCAACTTTCTCAATCCATTCAACGACTCCTCATGTCCCATCAAACTCAGGCGAAACGACGGTCTATTTAAGTCGAAATAGCTTTTAATGCAAGCGTAAGAAAGAAAAGCTGACAAAGGCGTCGTGACCTTGAAGGGCCGATAATAAATAACACAACACGGTCGTATATTTACAAGAGTATGTATTTATAGAAGTACACAATAGTATGTTACAGAAAGACTGCTCTAAGACTGCTTCGTAATCTGCTCTATACATAGTGTATGTTTTGGCCTACCAAGATATATACAATAATGTTCCAAGTTAATGTACGATTGTAAACTATCGCATTGAACAATATAATCTGAAAAAATGAGTTGGTAATACATAGAGAAACTAAATATATTAAAAAATAAATGAGTACGGTTTCAATTCAGGTTATTCCTGCCTGGAAGATTACCTCCTTTTTTACGAGCACTGAGAATATCCTCGAAAAAAGGCTTTGAACACTTGGAACATTATTATATATATGCTGGTGGAAGGCCGAAAAAATTGTATGGTGCAAATAAAAAAATAAAAAATTTGGTGAAATTGGTGAGAATTTGTTCACTGCATTTGGTGTGGTTCAAGATAACATTAAAATATACTCTATTACAACTCTAGTTCAACACTCTTGAGCTATTATAAAACTTTATGCTACAAAAATTATATTTGAAATACAATGAAAATGTAAATATACATATATACATATATGTGTGTGTATGTGTCTCTATTTGTTTCACTTTACTCTAGTCGAAATTTTCAGAAATCAAGGGTCCCTTTCCTGGGGCTAACACTTGATCTCTATATGAGATAAATAGATATTCGAATATTCCATTAAAGTTCTCTTTACCTGTCAAACATTGAGTTAATAAAGAGGTTAAAAACATATTTTCCTCCCCATAATTTACTAGTTAACTATGTAATTATCTTTCTTGTGGTCTTTTGATCTTACCGGATTCCGAGAACAGAATTCATTTAGTCTGGTGGAGTATCCAGCTAAGTGCTGTTACTTGAGGTTACATTACTTTGAGAAGGTGCACTATTCCTCGTATGAGCCAGTGTATAGCCGTGTCGAGTGTATCTTATTTGGGCTTCGAATACTATGTTATTTTGTATATTTAGTAAAGGTTTACTTGTAGGGGTGAAGTGTCCTCATGTCAGGTTTTCCTGACAAACCCTTGTACAGAGAGACCGAAGACACTCGAGGATAGTGTCTAGTAGGTAATTGAAACTCTCCAGTAGGTAATTCAAACTCTCCCACTGTGTGTATGTGTTTGTTGTGTGTGTGTTCAAGTTACGGCTATGCTAGTTTGATTCCTGCGGCGATGTCTATCGGTGCTGGGATAACAGCGAATATTTGATACGTTCGGTACAGCATGAAGACCGCCAAATATAAACTTGTTTGTTTGCCGACTCTATTTAGAGCGAACCGTATGCGTTGCACATAAATTATAATCAATGATTAATAATATATCTGGCGAATTATCAATATAAATCGCTGCTATTTTTGCCCTCGTCTGGGGGTACACATCTTGTTTGCCTCTGGTTTTGCTGAGTCAGGATTGAATCTGTTGTCTGGATTCTTTTCTCGCGGACTGGTACACTATTGAATAGTAAAGCGTCATATAGCTCTTTGCGAACGCTACGTTGTTTTCATCTAAAACCGCGCCTGCCATAGTCCCGAGCGTCCTTGGGCAAGGTGTTCACCCCACCGCGATACTACTGTTACATAGCAAGGGCCGTGTTTGAATAAAAAGGTAAGAGGTGACACCAGACGAAAGTCGCGAAACTACGTTTTTTTTCTGGGTGAAGTTTTTTAGAACAATTCGGCTGGCGAGACTTCAAGTAGAAAAGACGTGTCTTGGTGGTGTCCTTAATGGGGACAGCCCGTACACTGTGGCAGGGTGTAGCGATATGAGTTATTCGTCTGTCTGTCTGTCTGTCTGTCTGTCTTTCTCTCTCTCCTCTCTCTTCTTACTCTCTTTCTCTCTGTATCACGTGTATACAAGTTGTGTTTCTAATGTTTTTCTGTAACTGGCTTTTTAAATAATCAAATTTTAAATAATTTATCAGCAGGCAAAAATAACCTGGGCTCCTGACATTTACACGGGTGTATAAGGGTTTATATTAAGACACTTTAGAAAGTGTTACACTACACATTGTAATTAATCTTTTTCCATAGATTTCTATCTTTTATTTTCCTTTTTTCCTTATTCTGTCTACCCTTCTTCAAACCCCTATCAACAATCCAAACACTGCTTAGCCCAAACCTGGTCCTGGATATGACCTTAGACTAAATTCGGTTATTAGATTCCAATTTCGGTATGTATGGGGAGTGTTGAATACCCTATTTATTGGCATTACTCTCAGGTCTACTCTGACTTCAATTTATAATACCAGTCAGGGTCCCAGTTATGGGTTAAATAGGATCTATCGTTTCCGTTTTAAATATACGCCTTTAAAATGATCTATAAATTGTATACAGAAAGTATATAGGTTATCTCACGTTTGTTGAAAAGTAAGCCGCAAGGGACAGATACAGTGTGAAGATTAAGGTGCGAACTGTTTCAGAAGCCCCAGCAGCAGAACCACATTGGAAACGGAGAGAAGCACATGGTACCTGTAACCGCGGGATATACCGTTGTCTCTATGAAAAGGCTGCCCTGAACAAACATACAAATAAGTATAGTATATATACAGGGTGGGCAAAAATAAGGGTCCTATTTTTAAAAATTCATAACTTTTTTATTACTTGATTTTTTTAAAATTTTTTTTAGAATAAGTAAAGGACCCCTTCCGAAGCAAGCATGAGCCGTATTAGCCCTGAGGAACGTACCCTCATTTAGAAAACATTATTTTTGCTTAAAAAACTCAAAACGGTGTAAAAAACAATACTTTAGTTTTTGTAAGTTTTAAGAAGTGTTTTTCGGCTAAAATTTGTTTTGTTTATTTCAAAAAATCTCGGAAGGGTCAGTCTACACACACATAAAGTTTGGTGAGTTTAACTATTATTTTGTGGAAGTTATTCAAATTCAAGTTATTCAAAATTAAAGATAGGAACCTTATTTTGGCCTACCCTGTGTATATATATATATATATATATATATATATATATATATATATAGAGAGAGAGAGAGAGAGAGAGAGAGAGAGAGAGAGAGAGAAAGAGAGAGAGAGAAAGAGAGAGAAAGAGAGAGAAAGTTGGAATGCCTATTAGACAACAGCATCTACTATATTCAGGGGTGTGTCAAGACTTCACCTTAACAGTAAATCCTGACCAAATATTCAAAATAGCATAGAATTCGAAACCCAAGTAAAATCTCCTCCAAGTGGTTACACACTGGCTTATAGGATGCATGATGCACCTGCTCCTACTGATGCAACATCAGGTAACATCACTAAGCTAGATACTCCACCAGATCAGTTCAATTTTGTCTTGAAATCCGGCAAAATCAATAAAAGACAACGAGAATATCAACTATAACATAGTGCTACTTTACTAACACTACGTTTGAGAAGCAGGGGACAACCTTAATGTGCTACTGGACAAGTCTTAAATGTCAGAGGTCAAATCCGGTGGAAATTAAGGAAGACACGTGACTTCCGACGGGATCTCTCTCACATTCTTAACTGGTGAGATTTCAACCAGAGAAGACGTGTCTGGCGGCTCTCCCCAAGACGGGGTGCAACGCAAGTGGGTGTCTGATGTATCGAGACGAGCTATCCAGCTTGATAAAAAAGCTATATCTATTTCTCTCTCACGCATACGAAGTTAGCCAGTTTTCTATGACTGTCCTTTTTTAATAAATCTTGTTTAGAAACTAAACAACCAGCGTCAGCGTTAGTATTATCATCAAACGAAAACAGCCTGGGTTCACAACGACGGCGATGTCGGCGATGTCGGCGATGTCGGCGACGAGGACACACGTGCGTAAAAGATTTATGCACGCATCGATAAAGCGTAATGCAATAAATTAACATTTCGATATGTATGTATCACATATAGAAATATACAATTTCAGATTTTAACGAACATTTGTCTATTTCGCATTAACACCAAACGCTAAAGCCAATTTCTTTAGCAAGTCTGTTCATTATTTTTCATTGTTTCTACATCTAGTAAATGTGAACATGAACCTTTTTGTAATACTTTGTTTGTTAATATGTAGGTTTAAACGACTAATCGAGTGGTCGTAAAAAAAGTTGAAGACATGTAACAGGCCATAAATCTTTGTAACTGGAATCTACTCTCGTTGCTGGCCCATATTTACACTGCAAGCAAGAGTTTTCTCTCATTCTGTATCTTTTTACTTCTATTTCCTGTTTGCCCTCTATTTCTCTAAACCACGGGTTTAGACTGTACCAGTTCTAGAGAAGAACTTGCCCCTCATCGCAAAATCACCCTTTTTTATTCCTCCTTGACATTTTTAGTTCTTTCTGTTCTTTTAGATATTTTAGTTTTTTTCTGTCATTTTAGTTCTTTAAATTTTTATATTATTTTAAGTTCTTTCTCTTCTTTTTAGTTTTTCATTATTTTTAATCTTTTAGTTCATTTAGTTTTTTATGTTTTTTTGTGTTTTTAATTCTTTTACTTGTTTTAGTTCTCTTAGTTTTCTCTGTTCTTTCATGTTCTTCATTCTATTTTAGTTCTTTTATTTCTTTGTAGTTATTTGTGTTTTTTAGTTCTTTTAATTATTTTAATTTTCAATATTCTTTCAGTTCTTTTAGTTCTCTTAGATTTTTCTTTTTTTAAATCTTTTAGTTTTTTTTAATTTATTTTAGTTATATTTGTTCTTTCTGTTTCAGTCCTTTTGTAGTTATTTTAATTCTTTTAGTTTTTTATTTTAGTTTAGTTTTTTTAGTTCTTTCTGTATTTTAGTACTATTAGTTCTTTATTTTATATCATAGCTTTTAGTTTGTTTTTACAATATTGAAACTGAATTTATTCAATATTAATTTTAAACAAACGAGGATTAATTAAAACATTAATAAAATATCCCTTTCGAAAACTAGCATACAATCATTAGAGAGTTTTATAAAATTTTCGGCTAAGTTGGCAGGCTGGGAGCAGGTTCAATGTGTTTCCACGAATAATATCGATAGAGATGCGCTCGTAAAGCCAAGTCAATTCACGATTGCCCCCGGTGTACTGCATCATTAACAGACTAACTTTTAGTTATTTCTGCTTTTTAGTTTTTAGTCCTTGTAGTTCTTTATGCTATTTTAATTCTCTTAGTTTTTTTGGTTCTTTTAGTTCTTTATGTTCTTTTAATTACTTAGGTTATTTTACTTATGTACGTTTCTTAGTTGTTTTTCTTATTTAGTTAATTTAGCTCTTTATATTGGTTTTAGTTATTTCTATTATTTTAGTACTTATAGTTCTTTATGTTTTTTAGTTCTTTTTTAGTTATTTTTAGTTCGTTAGGGTTTTTAGTTATTTTTATTTTAATGATCTTTTTGTTCTTTCACTTTTTTAGTTTTTTTTATGTTCTTATTTTTGTAAGTTTTTTACGTTTATATATTCTATCAGTTTTTATGTACTTATTTTCTGTCAGTTTTTTATGTGGTTGTTTTCTGTCAGTTTTTTATGTTCTTGTTTTCTGTCAGTTTTTTACGTTCTTATTTTCTATCAGTTTTTATGTACTTACTTTCTGTCAGTTTTTTATGTTCTTGTTTTCTGTCAGTTTTTCATGCTCTTATTTTCTGTCAGTTTTTATACTCTTATTTTCTGTCAGTTTTTTATACTCTTATTTTCTTTCAGTTTTTTATGTTCTTATTTTCTGTCAGTTTTTCATTTTCTTATTTACTGTCAGTTTTTATGTTCTTATTTTCTGTCAGTTTTTCATGTACTTGTTTTCTGTCAGTTTTTTATGTTCTTATTTTCTGTCAGTTTTTCATGCTCTTATTTTCTGTCAGTTTTTATACTCTTATTTTCTGTCAGTTTTTCATGCTCTTATTTTCTGTCAGTTTTTATACTCTTATTTTCTGTCAGTTTTTCATTTTCTTATTTACTGTCAGTTTTTATGTTCTTATTTTCTGTCAGTTTTTCATGTACTTGTTTTCTGTCAGTTTTTTATGTTCTTATTTTCTGTCAGTTTTATACGTTTATATTTTTTATCAGTTTTTATGTTCTTATTTTCTGTCAGTTTTTTATGTTCTTGTTTCCTGTCAGTTTTTCATACTCTTATTTTCTGTCAGTTTTATACGTTCTTTATTTTCTGTCAGTTTTGATGTACTTATTTTCTGTCAGTTTTTATGTACGTTTTTCTGTCAGTTTTTATCTTCTTACTTTCTGTCAGTTTTCATGTTCTTATTTTCTGTCAGTTTTTATGTTCTTATTTTCTGTCAGTTTTTATGTTCTTATTTTCTGTCAGTTTTTATACTCTTATTTTCTGTCAGTTTTTTATACTCTTATTTTCTTTCAGTTTTTTATGTTCTTATTTTCTGTCAGTTTTTCATTTTCTTATTTTCTGTCAGTTTTTATGTTCTTGTTTTCTGTCAGTTTTTTATACTCTTTTTTTCTGTCAGTTTTTCATTTTCTTATTTTCTGTCAGTTTTTTATACTGTTATTTTCTGTCAGTTTTTATGTTCTTATTTTCTGTCAGTTTTTTATACTCTTATTTTCTGTCAGTTTTTTATAGTCTTATTTTCTGTCAGTTTTTCATGTTCTTATTTTCTGTCAGTTTTTTATGTTCTTATTTTCTGTCAGTTTTTCATTGTTTTTGTTTTGTCATTTTTTTAGTTGTTTTATTCATTCTTTTTCTTTTAGTTCTTTTTCCTGTTTTAGTTCTTTACCAAACGTTAAAAGAAGAAGGACTATATGTAACCAAATATAACACAGAATGATAGTTGACATGGTGATATGAGCTAGAAACATTTCTATCTACCTACATTTACACACAGAAGAACGCTCATGCTATTTAGACTTTGCAATAAATCTAATTTCAATGAAGGAAATAACCGAGAAATTTCCAGAATTTGACGAATCAAATTATTGATAAAAGTTACAAGAACTAAATAGTCCGAAGTCATTTTCTCTAGTAATTTTTTTATTTAACTTTTGAAATCAGCATTAACAAACTTAGTTGAAAAAGTTCTAAATATGCGATGATTGATTGCTTTGATGATCTTGGAACCTCACAAGTAGTAAACCCACACGCCCTTGAACAAAGCAGATAAGTTAAATGGATGTTTTCTGACGAGGTTGACTGGCCAGTTTGTAATAAGAAGCGTTCGATGGATTTTAGTGAGACGATGTTGATCTTGTTGATAGTTATTCCAGAATAATTAAGTAGTGGCGGCGGTCTTGTCCGGCGTTGAGCAATGGGTGCATCCATTCTAAAGCGCGCCAAGGGAAATCAGTTGAACATGACTAATCGCATTAGGAATCCTTCTTTAGTGACCGGAAGCTGATCAAATGAATTATTGATTCTTGGGTGTTGTCCGAAGTCGGAGGTTTTACAGAACCAAAATGCCTCTGGCCTCTAAGCTGTAATGCTAGAAATTGGACAGCGAAAAATAAATAAGGGCGGGAGATGTAATGTGGTTGGGGGGTATGCGATGTCAAGCACCTTTTATTCTGCATTGCGAAATGATTATACAGTCACTGTAAAAGCAATGTTCAGATTTGGCCCACATTTTTCGATGCATCCTTTTATCTCTATAAGAGTCATGTAGTTGATATTAAATGTTTTGAATAATTATTCATATTTTAATAACACTGTCAAGATTAATAAGAAAAAAATGTGAGTCAGTAATAACAATAGCTCTGAATATGTTTGCATTATTTGGGTTGGATTACCAAGCCTAAATTAAATATATTGGTCGGTCACGTTTAAGTTTTAAATAGAAATCTCTTTGGTTTGTCAAGCTTAAAAAAAAGAATTTACATAGATACATAGATATAGCATTTGCTTTTTTTCTGCCAACATATGTTTAAAATACTATTTCCTTTGGTCTATCAAGCTTAAGTTAGAAATAACATTTTGTCTGTCAAGCTTATAGCATTTACTTTTGTTGGTTAAGTTTAAGTTTTAAATATCATTTTCTTTGGTCTAGTATTCACATTTACTGCTTAAGACTAATATACAGAGTGATTCATAAGTCACTTAGCTATTTATTTTTGAAATTCTAAAGTTAAAAAATACGGTAATACATAACAGAAAGTTTATTCAACAAATTCATATATGGGAGTTTGAAATTACAGCAAATTTTCAAATTTTCCACCTTTGTTCTGCATGCATAGTTCCATTCTTTTTGCAAGGAATTTACGACTTTTTATAGCATATTTTATTGATTATGGTGTTGTGCTAAGGAGGCTTTCTGTTCACATCACGTTTCCATTGCCTTTCAACAAGTGTGGGAGATTCATCAAATTTGGCCATATGAATAACAATAAAAATTCGCTCTTCAATTGTAAATGACATTTTAAATAGCTAAGTGAAGTGACTTATGAATCACCCTGTATAATTTCCTTTGGTCTGTCAACTAAAGTTTGAAATAGCAATTTCTGGTCTGTCCAGTTTAAGGTAGAAATGACATTTTCTGTTTTTATGAATCTTTTAGATGAGGATTTCGAACGGACCCCTTTATTTAATCCACGGGGTAGCATGCTCTCGTTCCGTCAGCCATGACTGCGAGAAGTATTAAGTAATTCACAATTCCTCCGCAAGGACCTGTGGCGCAGTGGATATAGTACTAAGTAAAATTCAGTTCTGAGTGATAGTCATCTAAAGGTTTAAAGTTCAATCCTCGGTGCGGACGATACGAAGAATTGCGAATTATTGAAGACTTCACCCAGTCATGATATACGGAACTGCTACCCCCGTGGATTAAATAAAGGGTTCCGTTCGAAATTTCGTCCACATTCCCGAGTTCGACAGAAATATTCCCGAGTTCTAAAAGATACACCTGAAAAAGGCTGGAAGTTACAGTGGCCGAAACGTTGTGAGAATAAGACTCAAGATGAGAACATTAGTCCGAATAATCCAAATTATACAACATTTTCTGTGTTCTGCCAAGCTTATAATTGTAATTGCATTTTCTTTGGTCTGTCAACTTCAGTTTGAAATGACATTTTCTTTTGTCCATCAAGCTTCTTTTTTCTTATGGAAATCGTTCCAGGCAAGATGTAACATAACTCGTATCATCATGATGGTTCATTTCATTTAAATGTGTTCTGTGTTCTCCCCATTCGCTCGCTTTCTTCTCTTCATTATCTCTCTGTCTAATTACATATATCAATTCCTGTTACTTACGAAACGATTGACGTCAACAAATATTCCAGAAGTTTTTCTTTTGTTTTCAATTCTAAAGATAATTCTTATCGGATGTGTTTGTTACACTTCGGACTTTTTTGTTTACCCAATGTTAATAAACTGTTCATTGTCTGCTGACTTATGTCATAAAGAATCCATAACCGCATTGTGTTCCACTGTTTTATTTCATAGTTTCGAGTCTATTTTTCTTCTTTATCAGTAAGCTTCATGACTAATTTCCGACCATCGTGTTACACTTTCTTTTACTAACCCAACCACCCCTAGACGGATACAGCATCGCACGTGCAAACGTATAGATATATTGCTGCAGAGTTAATTGTTTAAAACGGGAACATTTCTTTCTTGTACACGTCATATCACTGCCACTACCATATCACTGTGTTGATGAAACTAATGTAACCCGCAGCGTTTATTTTACTATTGAGTCACCACTTATCAATACCAAAAACCACTTGAGGCTTATCCTGAGGTTAGTGATACTGAAATGTTTGTCAGGTGAAAGATGAGGAAAACTATGGAAGTACTAACATTGATCAATGGAATGAACTTATTATTACAAATAGGGTGGGTTTTGACAAGAATTTGTTGACATTGGATTTGAAGACAACCAACTTGTAATCAGCAGGGAAACAGTCCCGCGGTAATGTCTTCCAAGGATGGGAAGCCCTTGAAAAGAAGCTCTGTCCATGAAACTTTTGTCTGACTCGAGGCACACACAGAGAGAAAGTCTTTCTTCGATGTGGTAGGAAAGCGAATTTCTGCTGCGACTTTCTCGCAAGATGAGCCAAAGACTGGAGCTGAATCGAGTATCTTCCATGAAAATAATGATAGAATGAAAGAGACTAGCCACGTCTATTCTGTGAGAAAAGGCTGTAATAAAACAGAAGAGATCATATCCCACTTGATTTCGAAGCCGATTTTGTACTCTGTCAAGGCAGGAAAGAGGGCTCCCCCCATCCCACCCCCGATGTGGCAGCAGTATTCCATCTTTGGACGTATCTGACTTTTATATAGATATGTAGGTAGAGGATCGGATCATGTGTTATGTACTTTCTGGAGCGATAGGATGATGCAACTATTTTTCACAGTGACGTTTCAAGATCTCTTTTGATTTTATACATCATAATGATATATATTTTCAATGTTTAGAACAAAACTTAATTTCTTTAAGAATAACACGTTGTGTTTTATATTAATATAGTGTTACTATGGGGACCCCGTCGCAATTCCACGGTTGCTTTCTTCATAAATATGTTTCCGTTTACAGAGAAGTGGTACAATGATATCGTGGTGTCTGCGTCGGACCACCATAGAATGGAAATATTTTAAGCACAGCAAGAATATAGAGCAAATGAAGGATACAACTGTGGAATTTCCACGGGTCACACTAGTATGAATAAAACAACTGTAATAAAAGTGCAAGGATTGAAAATTCGTATTATTTGAATTATCTCGACTATTATTTTTGTCTTGGATATTATTCTCACAACGTTTCGGCCGATGTAACTTACGAACTTATTTAGGTACATCTTATCGAACTCGGGAATCTTTATGTCGAACTCAGGAATCTATACGGAATTTCGGACTGAACATTTATTTAATCCATGGAGGTAGATTGTTCTCGGTCTGTCAACCATGACCGGATAGAAGTGTTTATTAAGTGTATGTTTACTGCTATTCTTAGTTAGTATCAGCTCTAGAGAGGATTGGAGCTTCAACCTCCAAAATCTCACCTAGAACTGATTGATACCTTTATCCGTTGCGCCACGTGTCCATAGAAATCCAAGATGAGAATAGTAGTCAAAATAATCCAAGTAATGCACCAACCCTGTTGATTGTTCGATTAATTAATTAATTAATTAATTAATTAATAAAGTATTATTAGATTAGATGTATTTAGGCTTTTATTTACTTTTTGTTTTGCTGATATTTATTATATTTTCGACTGTAGACAGTTGAGGGAGTGTTTCGTTCGTCCGAGGATTTATCGATTGATAAGAAAATACATATCTTAATGGGTAAGTAAATTACAGATTTTGTGAAAGTTTCGAGAACTAAACTAGAGACGGTCTTGATTAAAATTTGAGAAAGAATACAGCTCTGTGACGTATGAAATAACCTTGGATCACACTATATTAAAAGATGGTCCTGTGATCGGAAGGATGCGTAGGAAGGTTGTTGTTTTTTTACATTTATTCGCCCCAAACAAACCGGGGAAGAAATTAAATGTTTTTGTAGTGGCGGTAATAAGACGAGTTTTTGTAAATGTTTTAGAAGTAAAGACCAGGGATTAAAGTAAAGTCGATCACTTCCATAGAAATAACGATAGAGTAGAGAAAGACTAGCAGGGTTTCTTCTGTAAAAAGGCATGTGGAGAACAATAAACAGCTCTACCCACTTGATTGCGAAGTCGATTTTGTACTCTGCCAATGTAGGAAATAGTGCATTTAACGGCCCATCCACAGATGTGGCAGCTGTACTCCATCTTAGGACGTATCTGACTTTTATACAGGTAGAGGATTGAATCAGGAGTCAGGTTCTTTCCAGAGCGGTAGAATGATCCAACCTTTTTTTCTTCCAACTTTATCAACAAGTTGAATATAAGGTATTCATTTTAGATTCGGAGTGAAAGTCAGTTCCAGGGGCTTATCAAAACAAGTGGCTTCCGCAAAAGAGTGCCGTTCATTTCAGCTCGCGGAAAATAAGGATCTTTGGTGGTGAAAAGACAGAAGCTTGGTTTTAGTGGTGTCAAATGTAACAAGCCACTTTTCTCCTAGTGCACCATATAATCCAGACCAGAAGAGTCAGAATCGGTAAGATCTTGATTACCAATGCTCTTCAAAGTAACGCTATAGACAGTTGTGGTGACTGCATAGATGTCAACACATGATCTCAGAATATCATTTGGAAGATCATTAATAAAAATCATAAACAAATTTCGGCTCAGATCTTTGAGATACGTTAACATTGATATTATATGCTTTAGACTTCTGCCCATCAGCAACTAATTTTATATTTATAGAGGGAAACTTGATGGGTTTTATATGGAAATCGCTCCAGACAAGGCAGGAAGCCACTTGATGTAAGGAGCTAACAAGAACAAATATGATTATCGCAAAGACAGGAGATGACTATTGGCCTTAGTCTTGAAAAGACCAAGACTATAGTTAGGAGGGAAATAGTTAACAGGAAAATAGTTCCACAAGCTTGCCGTTCTTAGAAATAGGCTACTGGAATAGGAAGCTGTATTACAATGAGGTATCAAAACAGCAAATTCATGGAGACCACGACACTAAAGAGTCAAACGAGATGGAACAACAGAAGCAGGGAATAGATTACATAATTCTGATGAACACATGCCATAATAGTATTTATAGAACAGACTGAGACGAGCAACATCACGTCTATGAGAGAGAGGGTGAATAGAAGAAGAGAAGGGTGTGGCCAATCAAATTACAGATACCTTTCTGCACCTTATAAAGATCTTTCATATAAGACAGAGATTCGCCAACCTAAATATGACAACAGTACTCCATACATGATCTGATGGTATATTTGTAGAGATAGAGAATAGAAAGATTTGATGAGAGAGAATAACCAGAAGTTTTAGAGTCAATTTTTCATAAAGAGCAGAGCCATCCATGAGAATCCCAGGAAGAAAAGAGACACGCCTACGATTGAAAAGCCACGAGCTGAGTCTTAACAGGATTAAACGAAACAAGCCATTTCTCACCCCAATCCACAACTGAGCCCAGGTCATCTTCTAGATCAGCTGTATATTTCGACTGATCCAGAGGCGATGGTTGAGAAGATATCGCCAGATGTTCTATAGATAACAAGTTTAACAAGTTGGTGAGGCAATCGTTTGTGCCAGACGCTACCAAATGCCTTTGATATGGCAAGGGTTACTTCCCTAGGGACAAAGTCCCTTCGAGAGATTAAGTTATCTAATACGATATTACAGTCAGCACGTTAACAGTTAATTTTACAGAGTGACATCTATATTACTAGTCACTAACTAGATTGCATTGGCTGAGATGATTGACATCTTCTTGGTTTATCACAGATTCAAACAACTTACTCATGACTCACTGGAAACTCATCAGTCTGTACTGAGATAAATAAGACTGATCACCAGTATTTTTAAATACAGGGAAGACGGGAGGAATTTTCCAAGGAGATGGAAAATAGTTCTCCTTTAAGCAAGAAGTGAATAGCTTTGTAATAGCTTTGTAATTATAGAAAATGGTGCAGCCAGAATATTCTTAAGGATAATGAATGTGTAGAAATGCAGTAGGCTGCATTTCTTTTAGTGAATGACGGACGTTGCAAGTGTAAGATTCTCGACAGAGTAAAGAGTGGGTGGGGGCACAACATAAAGTGAAAATGCCTTTGGTTTTGTGTTGGGACACCCAGAAGTTTGTTCTCCTTTGAAGTGAGATAAGTATCTCGTAAAAACAGACAATGATGTTGAAACACAAAAGTGATGTTCAGATCGTCTCCATGATGAAGCCGCCCTGAGTAGATTGTCTGACAACTTATCTCAAGTTGAAATCTTAAATGACGAGAGCTTGGGTAGTCCAGGGACAAAGAATCCCAAGGGATGGGAGCGGTGAGACCTGGCCCACTGGGCATAACATGAAGTTGGCGTTTACTAAGAAAGCTGGCGGTCAGTTTGAAGCTGGGTGCTGTCCAGCAAGGATGGCCTCATCGGGGTCTCTAAGCTAAGTGGTTGTGCTGCACTTATCCTTTTCTGGTCGAGCAAGAAAATCTCGTTTTGCAAGTCTGCCATTCAACCTATGGGACACTAGTTTCATTTGTAACCGTTAACACATACATTTCTTATTTCTTTATAGACTAGAGTTGTGATTCTGCTTGGCAGAAGAGTCTTTGTTGCAGCACGGATACGAGATCGCACAACAACATTTGGGCGGCACAACGTGTGAAGATGATTAAGGCCAGTGCAGTAAACGCACACAACATACATACATGCATGTTCACAACTGGAATGTTGTCAGAATAAGTTTCCTCTCAATAATTAAACTAAGGAAACATCCATCTAATTCCTCTCTCATGAAAATCGCCATTTAATAAAATTAACTCACAAATACAATTAAAGGCAAAGAATATTTAATGCTTATGAAAGAAAACTGTCATTTTATCATCAACAAAAAATACTTAAACGTTGTTATATTTCGGAATTTCTTAGATGTGTATAGTATTATTTAAATCATTCGGGCTACTCTTGGTTGTTATATTAATAACGTTTCGGCTGATTTAACCTCTGAATTTCTTTAGGTGAATATTCTCGCACTTGCTGACCAAATAGTCGAATCTGTACAAATTTGATATTATAGACCCGTGGCGCAACGGATAAAAGTGTTAAGTGATAATCAGTTCTAAGTGACAATCTTCTTGAGGCTGAAGGTTCAATCCTCAGTACGGGTGATAATAAGTTACGAATTACTTAAGATGTCTACTCAGTCATGGCTGACGGAACGAGAGCAATATACCCCCGTGGATTTAATAAAGAGTTCTATTCGAAATTCCGTACAGATTCCCGAGTTCTGACAAAAAGATTCATAAGTTTGACAAGACGTAGCTGAAGAAGGTTTTATATTACATTGGCCGGAACTTAGTGAGAATAAAATCCATGATGTAGTTGGAATAATGCAAATAATACTTGGGAGTATTTATGGCTGACGAAATGAGAACTGTTTATCCAACCTTCGTGGAATAAATGAACGGTTCAATTGAAAATGTCATGCAGGTTTCCATGTTCCATTTTAGCGCATGCTCCGTTAGCATGTACAAGACAATGTTTGCCTTCTATAGATGGTGACTCAGCTAGTAGATGAGAAAGCCATATCGTATATGACATAGAGTGTAATGGCACTGTAGTCACATTCATGTCATGCTCATATGCGGCAACACTCACCCAAAAACATCGCTCCCATCCGAATTGTTACGACGAGACACTATAAAAATATTCATTTCATTCTTCCTCCGCCAAAAATATTCGCAGAAATAAATAATTCAAACTCGCCTACAAATGTGTCTACGTTATCACTTTTTTTTTCTTTTACGCATTTTCTTTTAACATCAATAGCTATTCGTGTTTCTCAAAGTTAATTTCATTTGCGAAATAAGATATCCAATATATATATATATATATATATATATATATATATATAAGAACACATCATATTTTTATAAATTTGAAGATGGGGCATATATATAAAGTTTAGTATGTGTATGTATATATATATATATATATATATATATATATATATATATATATATATATATATATATATATAATGGTAATAATCCAGGTAAAAAATATCCACAGGGTGGTATCCCAGAGAATTTTAACCGGGTTTATAAAAAGTGCTCAATATCAAAATAGAGCTTTATATATGATAATTTTATTTACAAAGACATGTACAAAATCTGCGACACTGGCATGTCGATGTTATCGATCAACAGTTACTATAAACTGAGATCTCATCAGGCAGAGTTAGAATCCGATCTTAACCTCAGATCATATTTGGAGAGAACCCCAAAGAACTCTCTAAATATGATCTGAGGTTAAGATCGGATTCTAACTCTGCCTGATGAGATCTCAGTTTATAGTAACTGTTGATCGATAACATCAACATGCCAGTGTCGCAGATTTTGTACATGTCTGTATAAATAAAATTATCATATATATATATATATATATATATATATATATATATATATTTCGTTGTACGGAATAAATTCTTAAATAAATGAACCTATCATTATGAATTTTGTAACACAGGTTCTATGGGTAAGAGTGGGTAATGCGGGCTATATTTTGTTATATTAATTATCATGCAAAGGAAGAAAATAGAGGGTGGAAGCCCTTTGTAAAAAATTCTGATACCTTGATTAAATTTAAACCGTAGGTATTAGATATTAATTAATAAATATTTCACAATTTTAGGAGCATTTTATAGGTATTTAAGAGGCATAACAACTTCCTATTACTAATTCTAATATTTTAGATTTGCATTAAATACGATCCATCTATGGTCATGAGACACTTATTGAAAAAAATTTCCTGAATTTCCATTTCTTCTTAAGATCCCTTAAGCTTAAGCCTTCAATTTTAGACAGTTTGTAGAATCCAAATCATGCAATGGATTTTGATCAAAATTAGAATAAAGATATTAAATATTAGGTTTAGTATCATTATATCTTTATTTTAATATTCGTAAGAAAACATAAAAATGGTGCGAAAAAGTTATTAAAATATATTTATGGCAATTAAGCTACACAGAATGGGCCGCGTTTCCTCTTCGTAGAGGATCGTCAGGCATGGAATTCGTGTTACCAAGTGTTTAATATGTCCATATGGTGTTTAGTCTAGTTATTCCCTCCTATTTCTATCAGCTAATTGTAGAGATTCTCACAAACAAAGGTTCAGCTGACTTTTACTTGACATTTTTTCCGTAGTGTAATGTTGCATAGTGGGTGGCATCCCTTTTGTGAATGTGTGGAATTAATAGGTGACCTTATTTTAACACGCGCGTGCTTAGAATATTTTTTCTAGATGTTGGTTATTTTTTTATTTATTTTATCATTTTATTTTATTTTTGTATTGTTATCCTAAAGTAAAGTATATTCTGTTTATACAGTTGTTTGCTATTTCACTTCGACATTTGAATAGGTTTTCACAAACTTTAAACTTTAGAATTTCAAATTTCTAATTCATACATAATCTACACGGGTCGTCTCAATTTCTACATGAGTTCCCAGCAATGTGTCGCTAGTCTGTTTTTATTCGGCGTGTTTTTATTGAATGTATTTTATTGTCGTAATATCTGGTTTTAAAATCCAAGAAGATCATACCGACGTAGTACTTCTTGTTATTCAGGCTTTCCTTGGCCAATATTGTGGCTTGATAAATAAGTCTTTTTGTTAGTCATTTATTTTGTCGTGGACAAAGTGTTCGAGTTCTACAGTTAAAGTTTTTCTCTTCATTATTAACTTTTTTATTCCTATTTGGGTGATACTCGACGAACCATGTCGGTTCATAGGTTTAATACACTTATTAAAAACACAGAATATACCGTCACAAAAAGATGACAACATCTTATTTCTCAAAATTCATACTGGTGTTGTGTACACTTGATGACGTCATTAAAGCTACTGTGCACACTGGATGACGTTACAAAAAGATAACGTGCTTATATAATATTGACTCTGTTTCTCCGTGCCAATTTATATATGTATTCCTATTCTGAGTGAATGTGATTTTCTAAAGGAGAGGTATCATCTTTCGTTATACTTTGTGTTTAATCTAACTTATTTATGAAAACTATCATGTAAACGTGCGTAAAATTCATATTCTTTTGGGGCTTTTCAGTTCAAAAATTGATTTAAATGCTATAATTAATCTTTGAATACACACATATATAATATGGCTATATGTAAAGTTATCTGTGTGTATTAATCTTATTATGTCTCGTTTAGAATAAAAACGCAAACTAAACATGGCTAGCTCTTTTATGCTAAGACAAAGCAAGCCTGCAAACGTTCCGTCTTTATTTATAACAACCAAAAAAGAGCGCTCTCTAGGCAAGATTAAAAAACGGTATACAAGGCCGGTAATTTCGGCTTCAGCTGTCTGCTTTAAGGACGACAACTCACGTCTTTGATATAGATTACACCCCTCCATTTTAAGATGGATCAATGAACGTAGTCTCTCAATTTAGATGGAGTCTTCCGAACATGTTCAAATCTCTGAAGAAGTGATGCTTCTTGTCCGATATCTTTAGGTGCCAACTCAGTTTCATTCTGATTTACTAACTCTGATGTCCCTTCACCTTTGGAATACTCCCTTGTACTTGTTGTAATCAAGTTATCTGCGGTATCATTCACATCAGTCACATCCTTATCTGAATGCTTCAATGTCACTGCTCTCTCTCTCTCTCTCTCTCTCTCTCTCTCTCTCTCTCTCTCTCTCTCTCTCTCTCTCTCTCTCTCCACCTCAAAATTAACATTACCCAACCGTCTCGTAATAATTTATTCCATCCACCGTTTACCAGACCAAAATTCCTCACGAGAACTGGATCATTAACCGCATATTTTCGGAAAAGAGTCATAATCTTAGTACCTTTTTCCATTTTGTAATTGTACACAATGATCCTAAACTTGTCCTGCTGCAAACAGGTCCGGGCCGAGAGAAGTCGGTGGCAGAGAGTGAAATGAATGTGGATGGTTGTGAGTGAAAAAGGGGAGGGTGTGAGTGTTAGTGAATTTGTCTAAGGGTACGAGAGAGGGGAGGGGCTGAGGTTTTTGTCGTGGTGAGGTGTAGCATGGATGTTGAGGGGCTGGGGAAAGAAGGAAGGGGAAGCTCTGTGTCTTCGGTGTGTAGGTAGTATCATAGATTTAGAAAAAGATTTGCAGAAATGAAGATGATTTGAAAGTAGGCGGGTGGGTGGGTAAGAGTGTGAAAGAAGTAGTCGAAAGGGTGAGATCGGTGAGGGGGGAGAGGGGAGATTTTGTTGTGGTTAGGTGTGAATTTTTTGGAGTGTAGACCAGCTTGCTATGTCAGGAATGTGTGAATATAAGTAAGTTAGAATGGAAAGTGTTGAAATGTGCTGTGAATATGACAATGAGGAGAAGGAAAATGAAACAGAAAGAGAAGAAGAAAAGTGATATTAATTTTGGCGAGAAATAGGTGAAATGTAGTTTTGTGCAGGCAGTGTTGACGGTTTGAAATTAAATTGAGGGCAAAAGGGGTTTAAAAATCTAAATATTTATGAGGGTGTCTAGATTGTGTTCAATGGTGAGCCTGTTATTTGTGGTTAAGTGGTTTAGATTCGTGGTGAAAGAAAATGTATGTGGGAAGGGAGTTTGTGCGTGAGTGTGTATGCGGAGACTTGTATATAAATACAATTGAGAGCGAAAAGAAGAAAGGTTAGCCATGATTAAGGTTTAGTTTTTGTTCGGTCAGGATAATTTTGCTTATTAAGGGGGATAGATTGTAGAAGCCATTTCGTTGTCTGATGATGTTGGAGGTTGTGATTAGTGCAGTTTCCAGTAGTCTTCGCCGGGCTTTGTTATGAATGTATTTGGTGATTTTTATCTGTCCAAATTTGAAATCATTATCGTCCCCTAATACATGGGAGAAAAGTGCACTGAGAGTTATTGTTTTTATGTCCCTTCGACTACTCCTTTCACACTCTTACCCACCAACCCCGCCTACTTTCAAATAATCTTCATTTCTTCAAATCTTTTTCTAAAACTATGATACTAACTAACCACTAAAGACACAGAGTTCCCCCCCTTCCCTCCTCTTTCCCCAGCCCCTCAAAATCTATGCTACACCTCACCACAGCAAAAACCTCAGAACCCCCCTCCCCTCTCTCCCACCCTGAGACAAATTCACTAACACTCCCACCCCTCCCCTTTTTCACTCACAGCCATCCACATTCATTTCATCCTCTGCCACAGACTTCTCTCAGTCCGGACCTTGGTCCTGCACTCCCAGTAGTGGCTACTACTTCTTCTCATCAACCCATCATGTCAACCCAATATTTCTATGTACTTGCATGACATTTTTCTTAAAATTATCATCCTGAATAAGTCTTACAAATAAAGACAAAACGTTGATGAATACATAAAAAAACATCTATTGGTTTTTCTTTTTCATTACCCATATATATATATATATATATATATATATATATATATATATATATATATATATAGTATGTTAGCTACACAGAAGCCTATTGTTTGATTCCCGGGGGAAATTGTATCATCAGTTGAATTACATCAATTAGCGTGATAAACGTTTCTCTGTGCTTAATTGCCATAAATATATTTTAACACGACTATATGTATATATATGTGTGTGTATATATATATATATATATATATATATATATATATATATATGGCAATTAAGCTACATATATAATAACATATGTGTATGGCGATAAAGCTATATATATATATATATATATATATATATATATATATATATATATATGTGTGTATACTAGCCTGCTTTGCCAGCTCGCTATCGCTTCGCAAAGTTCGCTACTTTAAATACTTGAAACCAAAGTATTAAATTTTAAACATTTCATTCATAAGTTTGTTGTAACCAGGCATATTAACATTTTGGTAATTGCGATATTTTTAATAAAACCGCCAAGACATGAACAGAAAGAGGAAATCAATTTGCTTTATGCGTGCGTATGTGTTTTCTTTATTTTTATTTATTAATAACAATTTTTATAATGTGATGTTGGTGACTAATGAAATGAAACAGTCGAACACGCTTTCCCCTTTCTCTATATTGTATCGCTAACGGGAGAGATGAAAAGAGGGGGATCGATCAGTTAAGCTTCTTCTCTTTCAGAACTATTTCTTATGCCCTGTGTATCTTTCCGTAGCTGTCGTGTCGTAGAGCCACGATCTTTCTTTCTATTTAAAATATTTTAAGAAAGACGTAATAATTTGTATATTTTGTATTAAATTACTTTAATAGATTACTGTTAATATTGAAAAAAATATTGCATATATATGGAATAAACAGAACGATAAAATAACAAATGAATGACACCAAACATCAATTTATAATAAAAATTTAGAAAAAACAGTTATGCAAATTATGCATAGAAAAAGTTATTTATGCATCTCGTCCCGACGATATACATACAGTATTTTAAAATACTATGTTGTATTATTGATCTAAATAGCACTAACCCTTTTTATGGTAATATAAGAGCAATAAATGGAAAGAAATTTCGCTTTTATCCATATATATATATATATATATATATATATATAGCTTAATCACCATAAATATATTTTAATTTAGCTTAATCACCATAAATATATTTTAATACTACTATATATATATTTATATATATATGTGTGTGTGTGTGTGTGTGTGTGTGTGTGTGTGTGTGTGTGTGTGTGTGTGTGTGTGTGTGTGTGAAGCACTAACTCGGTCAGTTTTCATGATAAGTCAATAAATCTTGGATTTTTACTTGTTTTCAGGGTCAATCTATCACATGAAACTATTACCAATTATGCCAAATAAACCATTATACCATATCTAGGGGTACCCGACTCCTAAACCTCTCATTACATCCACATTGGTACCCGTTCCCCTAAACTCCTTATTGCACTCACCCAGGTTCACAAACAGGCATATGGGTTATTATTTTTATATGGGTACCAGTAGTGAATCATTAATTTATTTAATTAATCGGGTTCCTTACATCCGTAGATAAATGAAATTGTTTCATAGGGTATACGGTTTCCTGAGAAAACAACTGAAAAACTCAAATAGACCACGTTTTACCCCATTAAAAACTGTCCTCACAAACAATTCACTAGCTCCATACTAATCACCATATACTAATACACATATATTTACGTATATTTTCAGGGTCGAACATAATTTCAGCCGCCAACGGAAGAATTTGTCCTTTATAAGAACGGGATTTGGACTGTGCTGAGACCGTGGTACTTCGAGAAAAGGGTGCTGCAGGTGTCAACCGTGCAAATATCGAAAGAGGTGTCAAAGTCATTGTTGAAGCCGGAACTAGTGTTCACCTAAACAAAAACGAAAATGGATTTAGCCTCAAAAAAGGAAGATTCTGCTCGGCCAGTAAAAAGGGGCGCTCGTGTTTCTCTGGGACGATATAACAGTAAAATGCATTGCTTTTTCTGTGGATCTGATACTACGAAAAAAAATTATAAATGAAAAAGTGAAAGAAAGATTTGCTATGTGAAGACTGATACATTTGCTCAAACTTTCCTGGTTCATTGCAAAACAAGAGGGGATGATTCGGTTACTGCTGTTCAAGGTCGTATCGAATATTTTGGTGGTGATATTCATGCTGCAGACTGTGTGTACCACCAGTCATGTAACGTCAACTTCCATGCAATGCGAAGCATTCCAAATCGAATTGAGTCTTGGGAACTGCGTCTCAGTGCCGTCTTTGCTTGCCTACCAATATTCGCAGCCACTGGTCATCCAAATTATCTGAAGTCGACTCGTCTATATCTCCAGAAGATGTATGCCTTGAAATATGACAACCCTGCAGTACATCAAAAGTGTCTGTCTGGGTTTCACGTAATCAGACGCAGTAGCCAATAGTGTGATAGTCTTGGCTCCGATCTTGTGATCGAGCAAACACTAATGCGCTCACTCAAAAGCCATGGTGGGCTCACACGGGATAGTGGGATGTCCGAGCACCAGAGAACAGTTTGGGCCATGTAGTTCACTATGTCATCAGTTCACTATACAACCTTGTTATGCAATAACTTACCGCGCAAAGTTTCACAACAAGCGAACAACATAAGGAGTTGTCTGCCTCTCGGGTGAGAAGAGATGAGACAGACCTCAGGAAAGTTGCAGAACAACTAGACAGCTTTAAGCCGTTTTCAGGCGATGAATCATCACACAATATTATCACAGGGATTACTGCTAACGAGGATATCAATGTTCAGGACCTTTTCGAAATCGGAAAAGACATTGTACAGAAGATGGATGGACAATCATTTTCTTCTACTCTCATCAACCGGAGTTTGAAGACAAATACTCTAGCATCCAGCAAGAATATAAAAGTTTCTGCAGATCGTAGCATTGACCCAGTACTTTTATTCCAGAGTTTTCTCGTGGTCTCACAGATGGGTGAACTAAGGCTGGATGATTTCATGTCCTATGAACTCTGTCTTTACCCAATGTCTTTGTTTGAAGGAAAGGGCATCTTACGTTAAGCGGACAAACCGAAGCTGGCAGCAGATCTCGGAAATTATGTTGAAACAAAATTGGGCAGTGCTGAGACACAAACCGTCCCAGTCACAGAGCACAATGTACTAGACGAAGGATCTCTTCTTCACCGTTTGAAATGGAAAGACGGGAAGTACCTACAGCTCGATTGCAAATGAGTATGCCTCATTTACTGTTAAACACTATAGGAAAGCAACTGTTATGTTTGATGGTTATGAAGTTAGACTAAGTATAAAGGACTGTACTCATAAGCGGCGAAGTCGAAAGCTGAATGCAAGAAAGGTGAACATTACCGAGGTAACAAAATTTGCTGGAAAAAGGAGGACTTCTTGTCAAATGTGGCAAACAAGCTGACGCTGATCTAGACGATCATTGAAGGAATGCGGCAGAAAGGATGTGACGTAATTCAAGCGTTTCATTTATATATATATATATATATATATATATATATATATATATATATATATATATATATATATATATATATATATATATTACTTTATTATATTCCAGGTGTATATACATGAAATAGTAATGAAATATATATATATATATATATATATATATATATGTATATATATATATATATATATAATGTGCCCGTTTTGTGTTTCTGTTAATTTGAGTGTTAATCTCGATCGTATCTTTCTTCCTCTTCTTATATTTTTGTAAAAGCAGAGAAGTCAAACGACCCTTATTCGAAGGTCGAATAAATGTCAAGAATTGCCGTGAAACGAAATACTACGTCACCAATTGTTCTTCTTAACTTGTGAACCCTAAGACATGAGCGTATATTCCGGTGCTTCGTAGAAAGCATCGCCGCATGATTACACAGCAAGAGAAAAAGGAATCAAGATATTTCTCCTGCCGTCGGCACATCTTGTGTGGCTCAGAGGTAGAGCAAAGAACTTGAGATCGGCAGGTCGTACAGCTCGCTTAGTTACACTCAGAAGATGTCTGAACTTATTATTGATAATAATCTCCAAGCAAAGACAATTTCCAGATATTGAAAAATATATTAAGCAACCTCTGCATATATTTATCATAGAAAGTTATCAGTTTTTTCAATGTCAGACCCAAATAGCAATATTTCTGACGCATCGATACTTCATTCGAACAAGCCTTTTTTATTTTGTGTTTCTCTTGCCAACTGTTGGCAGGAAGTTACTTTATTTCGCGTCAGTTTCTTTCTTTAAATACCTATTCCGGGTAAGAAAACATTTACTGTTTTATTCATTCATTATAATGAAAGGGAAGTAACAACGATCTCACCATATGAGTAGCTTCCCTTGGAGACATTTAAAATTCATAGTAAATCATCATGTATTAAATCCAATATTTTTATAATAAATAATAATAATAATATGCTGAAGTAATTTCATGGTTTTACTACGTTATCATTTTCAACGACAATTTATTTTAATGAGATAGTTCGATTATTAAAGAAAACAATAATTGAATATGTAATGATGTCATTAAAATAAAAGTTCTTACTTTACACATATTCGAAGTAATTCTATCGTCCGTTTTTAACTTTAAAAACCAACTATTTGCATTCTTTTTATTTTAATACACATCTAAGTGTTACAATTTAAAATTAAATGATAGATAAAATAAAGAGACATATTCGTTTTATTTATGTAAATCTTAGCTCACAATAACAATTATTTTTACGGAAGAAGAAAGATACAATATTGATCTGTATGTTATTAAATTTTAAGTACATGTATTATTTCAAGACATGAATCAGGATTAACAGTAAATTACAAAATATACTGATAAATGGGATGGGTGGTGGTGGTGAAATGGTTAACGACGCGAACTGATGACCTGGGTATATCAAGTTCGAATCCAGAGTCATTTGCGATTGTTATCGAAAAGAGGTGGAGAAAACTAGAAATCTGTGGAGGTTTGCTGTCACTCAGACTACAAGGAACACATCCGGTTATTATCAGTGAGAAACCACTGATGATGAATTGTGTGATAACTCCTAGTGAGTACAAATAATAATAATAATAATAATAATAATAATAATAATAATAATAATAATAATAATAATAATAATAATTAATAATAATAATAATAACAACAACAATAATAATAATAACAGTAACAATAACAATAACAATAATAGTAATAACAATAACAATAACAATAACAAAATAACAATAATAACAATAGTAATAATAATAGTAATAATAATAACTATTATATAATAATAATAATAATAATAATAATAGTAATAGAATAATAATAATAATAATAATGATAATAATAATAATAGCATAATAATAATAATAATAATAATAATAATAATAATAATAATAATGATAATGATAATAATAATAATAATAATAATAATAATAATAATAATAATAATAATAATAATAATAATAATAATAATAATAATAATAATAATAATAATAATAATAATAATAATGAAACACAGGTAGGAGACTGACAAAAGATAAATACTGAAACTGAGCAGATCGAAAACTATAAAATCAAGATGAAGCTATAGAAGCTGAAAATCTCAACCGATTTATTTATTTATTTTAAACGAGAACAAAACAAACCTCCCATCTCTAAGGAACGAAGATGAGAAAGAATAAAATAAGAAACAGAATAGGTAAACAGACTTCTCTCATACATCTCAACAGATATTATCACCGACCTAAACAATTTAATATATACAGACGTTAAATCAGTAAGTATGAAAGTAAAAATAGAAAAAGACACTGGCCAAAAAAATGGACTGCGAAAGCCTGAATTGGAAATCAGATTGTAAAACCAGATCAACAAATTTTTAAAGGATGCTTAAACAGTAAATAAGATGAAAGAGAACAAAGAACGATGGAACAGGGGAAATCTGACTCACAAGGAAACACTTAATAAGAAACATGAAGAACTAAAACAACAAATGTATAGCAAGATGAAAAAGATTGATATAGATACACATTTGAACAGTTCAAACAAAACAGGATCTTTGAAAACAATGAAAGCCAGTTTTATCAAAACGTAATCGAATGAAAAACTAGAACAGAACAACAGGGCCCGATAGAAACAAAACACTTCTGGAGCAAGATATGAGGAAAGACACAAGACTACAAAAACATGTCAAATCGCTGGAAAACATGAAAGAACTTCGGTAAATTGAAATAGCAACAGAAACAAAAATCGATGAAGAAACGATTAAGACAACCCTATAGAAAAATAGCAAACTGGAAGCACCAGACCACGAGGGAACACTTGCGTGCTGGTTTTGAAAATTCACGACCATACATAAAAGGCTAGCGAAGAAACGTAAAAGATGCGTCCACAAAACAGACGTACGAGAATAAATGACCAAAGATGAACTACGTTAAAACAAGAATACACCAAAAATGGAACATTCCCAAGAAACTACTGACCAATAACAAGTTTATCAACCATGTGGAAAATCCTAACTGCACAATGACTGAACAGATCTACCATTCCCTTAACAGTTGTGGACTACCTCATGAGAAATAAAAAGAATTTCAGAAAAAGAAAAGAGAGACGCATGACATGTTAAATATAGATCAAAAGATCTTGTGTGGGGTAAAACGCAGAAAAAAATAAAGTTATGGTATTGATTGGCTAAAAGAAAGTCTACAACAGAATCCCTCAATCACCGATAATGGAATGCTTAAGAATGTATAAGATATCTAACAAAATTATAAATATTATTAATAATATGGGAACAAATACCCATAGCCCGCTCGATAACGCTGATCACCTTGTGATAATTATTGATATCACCTTAAAATCTCGTCCCAAAACTGATGAGCCGTTGTTCAAAACGACAAGATACTACAAGCGGGCTGATTGAGAATCTATCAGAGATCACATCAGAGACGCCCCATGGAGTTAAACTTTATCTCTCCAAGCTGGTCAGTACGCAAATGAGTTAATTGAATGGGTCAAAATAGGCATTTAAGCACGTCCTCATGCTACAGCAAGCTCCACTCTCCACAATGGTTCACCTCGAACTGTGCAGCTGCTATTGCTCCGACAATTCAACCGCCGTAAGTCAATTACAAATAGACAGAAACATTTTAAAACTGTAATAGATGAAGCAAATAGAAGGTATACAGAGATGAGCAGAAAACGCATTCAGTCACAGAAACTAGGTACTCATGATTTCTGGAAAATCTTAAATAGTTTGGTTAACAATGGGCAATCATCAATTCCACCGCTATCATACCATAATGATGTCGTTTGCACGGAAAATGATAAGTATGCACTACTTTCCCAGCGTTTTGCCTTAAACTCCACTTTGGACTCTGCAAACCACTCCCTCCACATTTGATGACCTGACCATCGCCCCGTTTAATGTCCGTGACATCATAAAAACCTTGACATCTCCAAAGCATGTGGGTCTGATCTTATACCAGTAATAGTAATAAAGAAATGTTCTGCTGAAGTAGCTCCTGTCCTCTGCAAACTCTACAGCAAATACCTTTACCGAATCTTGCTTGTGTGATAGCTGGGAAATTGCCTCTGTAGTACCAGTTTTCAATAATTCTGGAGATAGAACTGACCCTCAGAAGTATCGCCCCATCGATCGACTTCCACTCTTCGCTAAAATCTGTGAATCCTTAATCAATCTAGCGATAATTCGTGACCTCGTTAATGCTAAACTTCTTTGTGCCCATCAGTATGGATTTAGGCAATCATGGTCTACTGCGCATATCTTAACGATCATCTCTGAACGCATATACCATTCACTGAACAGGGCAGGTGAAGCTAGGATGGTAGCATAAAGGTCTTCTCATACAAATTAATTTATATGGTATTACTGGACGAATATCTAATGTAATTAGATACTTCCTATCTAAAGAAAGATTCAGGAGGTCCTCCACACAACATGACATAAACGCAGGTGTACCCCAGGGATCGATCTTTGGACCGTTATCGTTCCTGATTTTCATAAATGACCTCTCTGATGACATTGTGTATGAAGTGATGGGTATATTTTCCAACAACACCACGCTCTACTCTCGTCATGTGGGTAAAATGGACGCGCACATATCCGAGGCAATGGATGAGTCCTAAGAAATTGCCTTCAAGTTTGTAGTGTAATGGGTCATAAATAGACGGTAACATTTAATGCTGCTAACAAAGCTCCTTTCCTTCAACAACTACAAGAAACCTTTTCAACCACCGATTGCCATGGCAAATAACACCCTAACTGAAAGTCGAACGTTCAAACTCCTCGGCCTAACATCACAGGTAACACGAATTGGAACAAATACATAGTAGTCATTGCCAACGCTGTTGCAAAGAAAGTGGGATCCGCTCATGCATGAAATGTTGTTGTCACATCTGGGCTGATGCACCATCCACTAGTCTTTCCGTCCTAGACCAGGTCCAAAAAAGAGTTGTTAATCTAATAGGTCCCTCACTATCCATTAAGCTCCATCCTCTGTCCTATCGCCGAAATGGTGCATCCTTGTGCTTGTTTTACAAGTACTTCAATGGAATTTGCTCACATTAACTTGTTGCCTTGGTGCCCCCTCGACGTAAATACACTCGATAATCCCGACAATCAGCTAAATCCGATCTATTCACTCCAGGGGTCCACAGATACCGGAGAGTCTTCGACTCCAATAGCTTCTTTCCTCGAGATGCCGGCCTTTTGAACTCCCTCCCTACTCCCTGTTTCCCCGACTGTACTGGCATGTAGAAATTTAAAATGTGAACACACATCTCGCTGCACACCTCCCAATTTAGGCCGAACTCCAAAACTTCAATTCTAATTCTACTATGGAAATTGCCTTATTTGGGGTGAACTAAATTAAAAAGAAAAACAGAAACAAAACACGGAGACTTGAACTGACAGCTGGATGACAACACCTTACTGAGATGAGAATACAGACAGGCATCTTCTAAGGAGACTCTCTATCACCACTACTGTTTATAATAGCCATTATGCCACTGAACTACATACTCGGTCAATGTGATGTCAGATGCAAGTTTAAATACACAGAACAAAGAATAAACGATGTCTATGGACGACCTGAAGCTATTTGCAAAAAGTAAAAAAATACTTGAAAACCTGATAAACACAACCAGAATCTCTAGCCAGGATATTACAATTGAATTCGAAAAATGTTCAGGGCTAGAGATGAAAAGGGGAAACTCGAGACCGTGGAGGGCATGGAACTACCCAACCAAGAGAAAGTCAGTGCGTTAGACGAATCTGATACCTATAAATTATTTGGGAGTTCTGGAAGCAGACACAATGAAATTTACAGAAATGAGAGAAGATTAGAAAAGAATAACTGATGAGAACACTGAAAATTCTTAGAAACGAAATTTTGTATTAGAAATGTATAAACATCTGGGCAATATCATTAATAAGATACTGTATACAATTCATAGGCTGGAAAAAAAAAGAGCTTAGGCACCTTGACCAGAAGATTAGAAAACTAATGACCATGCACAATGCACTACACATGAAATATGATACTGACAGACTATGTGAAAACTAACGAACGGGGAATAGGACTGGTAGGTATAGAGGAATTTGTGGAAGCCACAAAAAATGAATTGGAAATATACATAACCAGAGAACATAAAAAGGTTGATAACCGCAGCAAGAGGCACCGTCAATTCAGGAAGCAGCGGAATCAGAAACAAAAAGACAAGAACATAAAAGTAGGAAAAGAAACATCTACATGAACGAGTTATAAGAATGACTATAGAAGGGTCCCACGAAAGCACCTGAACGTGACTAAAAAAAGGTCAGTTGAACAGAGAAACGGGATCGCTACTTACAGCAGTACAGAACAGTGGGTTTAAAATTAACTACATTGAAACTAAAATAGATCAAACCTCCGACATTCTTCAGGTGTAACTTGTCTAACTCGAGAATTATTCTGTCAAACTCGCGAATCTGTACGGAATTTCCCGAATTCAATTGAAATGTTCCCGAGTTCGACAAGATGCACCTGGCCGTAACGTTGTGAGAATAACATCCGAGATGAGAACAGTAGTCCGAATAATCTAAATAATACAAATTATCAATCCTTATTTTAAAAATTCCAAAACATTAAACTTTTTTTTAGATATTTTGTCGTTTGTATTCTGGGTGAAAAATGTTTGACAAAAAATAAGAAAATTAAATAAGAATCTGACATTACTCAATATTTCAAAACATTATTCTTGGCGTGATTCTTATATGAACAACATTTTGTTACTGCACTCTGCCTTTTCGGTTGAAGTGTTGTTTTTATTCGCATAATACAGAGTCAGTGCAGTTGTGAAAAAACGGGTACTACTCCAGATGAAGCGCCAAATTTCCGTGACTGCTCGGCGGCAACGATCGGGCAGGTCGCGGAAGCGCCCGAGAGTAGCCGAGACGAAAACGAGGCTGAAGCAGAGCTGACCGATCAAGTTGCTGCTAATCGTCTGCGCTCAACACAACAAAACAAGCGGTAGGAAGACCTTTCGAACCGGCCGCAAACGTATCCGTAAACCCTTACCCTAGACGAGAAAATATATGAAATCCTCCCCCCCCCCCCAAAAAAAATATATATATCCAAAAAAAGCTTGCCTAAATATCCTAAGAAAAAATAACATACTTCTTTGTTTTATGTAAAAAGAAAAGACAAAAAAAACTTGCCTAAATATCATAAAAGAAATAGCATTTACTTCTTTGATTTATGTAAAAAAAGACAACAACAAAATTTAAATGTTTCATTTGGCCCACGAAAAAAAAGAAGTGTATTAATAGTTCTTCAGCTATGGTTTGTTCATTTTTTTTTTCATTTTTTTTTCAAATATATGTTGTTTTTTTTCTTTTGTATTTTTCGTCTTATATTGTCGTCTGCCACTCTTCCATTTTACGACTTTCAGTTTTGCTTCAGACTCGTTTTCGTCTCGGCAGCTCTCGGGCGCTTCAGCGACCTGCCCGATCGTTGCCGCCGAGCAGTCACGGAAATTAGGCGCTTCATCTTGAGTAGTACCAAAAAACGTTCATAACAAAAATTAATATACTATTTTTCCTAACCTGGGAGGATGAGTCTTTTTTTAACGATTAAAAATAATCTCGTTCCCGACTGTTTGTAACAAAAAAAAATATTTTATACATGAGATTTTCAAATAGAATTTTTATTTAGATTTCTTATTATATATAAGATATTAAATTGTGTTTAACGCCAATACGTAGTTGAAGCAAAATGTATTGTTTAGGATTATTAAAATAATTCCCAACGCTATTGATAATGTTTACCCATTCATTTATTTATTTTTATTATCGCTCATGCTTGAATACATGTTTTGAAACATAAATCCATTTGAAACATAAATCCATTACATCATGCTGCAGCTATAATTATTTAGTTCAGGTTAGATTTTAAGCTATGTTTATAAGAACGTCCAAACAGGTCAGTTGGTAGAACCCCAGACTGAAAATCTCATGGTTTCGATTTCGATTTCCGGTCATAGCATCCGCTTTATTTATTAGGAATTTATCATTTATTATTAATGCAATATTCTCCATTTCTAAAAGTAGATAAGACATCTTATATTTCGAAATGAGACAAATTCCGCAACGTATCTAAAAATTTAAAAATTTGTAACGGACAGACAGACAAAGTTTCTATTTATATATATATTCTTGATGCAGCAGAAACATAATTATGTTTTTGCTCGACCAAGAATATGTTTATAGAGAGATGGAGAAAGAGAGAGAGAGAGAAAGAGAGAGGCAGACAGACAGAATATTATGATGCAAGGCACTGCAATAATGAAAGCAGTTTAAATATTAAGGAAAATCCTCGAATGCGGAAATCAACTGACATAGCTAGGAAACGCCAACAAAATACTAATAAGTTGAAATAGAATTATAAAAAAGTATAGAAAAAAACATTAGAAGAATCTAAAGGGACAGAAACTACCAGAAATCCTATCATCTGATATTTCCAACCGGCTCAAAATTTCACAAGCCTTGGCTGGTATCACACAAAATGGCCGTGAAGGGTGAAAGAGAATGGAAAGACTGACGAGGGAGAGCACCAGCCAGAGCTAAACTGAAAGGACATGGAGAATGCCGGTATTGTGAGACTTATTGCCACTCAATTTCCAGAAAACGTCAATGGTAATCTTCTGCAAATCCCGAGTGAGTAAATTTTAAAAAATACTAATAGTAATCATAATAAAAACGACGAACAAACGAAATTGAGCAGGACAAAACATGGACGAACGAATTTACTATTGACAGTCGAACAAAACAACTCAATCATAACCGGGCCTTATATACTGCCGTGTTTATACAAAAGTCAAGGTATACAAAACCCAGGAAAACAGTAAATGTAGACTCGTGTCAAATAGACAAAATGGCAAATCACATCATAAGTTAATGCAGTAAGCTAGCCGGAATAGAATATAAAGTTAGACTGTACTGGGTTTGGAAGGGAGTCCACTAGAAACTGTACAACAGATTTCATTTTGAACATACAGGCAAATGTATTGGAAAAGGAAAGAAATAAAATAATCTGGGGCATGGATATACAAACGAACAAATGCGAGGAAGTGTCGACTGAACTAATTAGGATAGTTTTGAATCGAAATTGAAATCTAACGGTCCACTAGACTATCAACAGACTTCTACCGGTTTTGTTACGCCAACTGCTCGTGCATTGTTTCCGTCTTTTTTTTCCTATTTTCTTCCGGACATACGGTTAGTTGTAGTGTAATGAATGGCATTGTTTATTTGTTACATTCATATCAAATATTACCTTCCTTCTAATGTGTGTGTATATACACAATTACTTAACCTCAACTCCACAAACAAAGAATTCTTCGACTCCATGTAATTACGTTTCTGTGAAGATGCTCTTTAGTAATTATAAAATAATACAAATGTCTAAATGTTCATTATTATTTATAATTTTAATACTAACAGAACACTACAATTAAGATTTATAGGTAATTAAAATAAACGCGTAAAAGTATTTATATGGAGTTCAGAGGTTGGAGCACAGATCCCGTTAATATTAAAAAAAAATTAAATTAACGTAGAGTAGTCGACCATAGTTGAGGGCGACTCGAAAGCTTCCATTTTCGTTAGCTACTACACCGTTCCTAGCATTACTCTACTTACCATTGATCCTCACTTTATATTGCTGAGTGTTAAGCACCTTTTCAAGTACCTTTTCTTAAGGCTTAGTTATGACTCGACCAAGGATTAAACTCTAATCTGCCTGCCCTATTAGCGAACACGCTTGCCGTTATGCCAAATGGGCCGATATTATTATTTAATAAAGCAACTATATCTGACCGAAAACTAAATATACATAACGTGGCAGGTATTTGAGGATATCATTTAATATTTAATAAGGCAATTATATCTGACCGAAAACTAAATATACAGGTTGCTTTCTGTATTTGAGCACATAATTTAATCTTATATATAAAGTAAAGTCAGTCGGTTTCTCTGACCTTTATGATTAATAGCGTGTTGAATGCAATGTGGATATGTAATTCTGTTTCGACAGTCAATTATCGGCCCGTGTTCTTAAAAACGAAACATTGTCCTTCTAATTGATTTTAGTATTTTAATATTTAATTATATGAACATTTTTTTGTTGTGATCAGTAATATTATAGAAGAAATAGGAGTAGCTTACCCTCTTACACTTTAAGCCCTCTCCTGCGACTCATAAACAATCCGGGAAAGATGATAAAAATCCTATCTTTAAAATAGCACGCTCTGTAAACTGCAGAAGTACCGAAAGAAGATATAAAACAGCATCAACGAGACATGAAGGATGGCATTGGAAAATAATAACAATAATCCGACACAAAAATATTTCCATTAACTTTTGGATGATATATTCTATCGAAACAGACAGGAACGTCTCTTCCCTATTATAAACAAAACATCAAATCTGGAGACCCAGCCGTTATCCAAACATTTAACCTTCTAATCTGGATTCAGATGAGCTACAATCGCGCCAGGGTCAGATGCAGATGGTGGATAGAAGGTTTAGCCATTTTAATATCTGTTAACGTAGTTGTGTTAGTAACTGCCTTTAGCGATAAACGGAACGAAAAACAATACCGATGATTACAAAAAAAATCCTGCTACAGAGGATTTAACACGTCATGGCCGATGCCATAGTGCATAAGACAAATCGCCCAGCCCCACAAATAGTTTAATACAAGTAATCATAGATTGGAGCATGCGCTGGGCGGTGGCAGCTGCATGCTGACTTCATCCTCTCTTTTAACATCATGTGCGGCATCTTGACTGGTGCACCAACCATAAGCTTCTCCATCTTAGATAGTGTGAAAAAATAATTTCTAAACTAATAGGGCCCTCAGTGTCTGCCGAGCTGCGGCTCTGTGGCATCGCTGCAATGTTGCATCCCTGTGCTTGTTTTTTTAATTACTTCCACGGAATGTGCTCCGATGAATATGCTGTATTTATAAACCCTTAACGTAAATACCTCAACCTACCTGACTAGCAACAACATCTCACCCCTTCACTGTAGAGGTCCTTAGATGCCGGCAGATTTTCTACTCTAATAGCTTCTTTCTTTCGACCGCTTGCGTTTGGAATTCCATCGCTGCTTTCTGTTTCTCCGACGGTACCAATAGGCAGAAATTTAAATGTAATGTGAACAAACATCTTGTTTCCCAACTTCTCACCCATATTGCCCCCTATAAATGTAACCCCTATAACAGTATCCCCTTACGCTTTAATGGCAATATGCCTTGTTGGGGTGAACAAACGTAATAAAAACATAAATAAAAAGAACTATCATCTGCCGCGTGACCCCTTCTTCTTGCCGGCTCCGCAGAGAGGCCTTCATGGAAACTCACAGAATCTGTACCTGGGATGATTTTTGCTAAATAGTTGACAGGCTTCTTTTACGATTTAAGTCTTTAGGCCGTGAAACAAGCTGCTGGAAACTGTGGTCCGCACGCAGACGTCGAAACAGTTCAAGACGGTGTTACATACATCGTCTAAAATCAATTCAATTAATTTGGCAAAAAATAAAACGATCCTGTTTCAGTTGCCATGTACGGAAAGGGTGGTAGAAATCTAAAGAGAAAAGGATACAGTATTCAAGCAGCTGTCACAATTCACCTTAAATTGTTGCGTTGTTGGTGCATTTATTACCTCTCTTAGGAGTCTATTCTAAGGTTCAGGGATCCTGAATGAGAAGGCGGTCTTCCTCCAGTTCAATCGAAATCGGCTGTCAAATAGTTTCTTGTGGTAGACCTCTTTCTGCTGCAGGAGTGAATAATAGGTTCTGGGGTATATTGTAATGACCATTGAGCAGATTGTAGGGCAAAATGAGATCACTGTGTAATCGTTGGCGCTCAAGGGAGAAAAAGTTTAAGTTTCTTGAGTCGGATTTCATAGGGGAGATCTGATAAACTCTGCACCATTCGAGTAGCCAGTCTTTGAACTCTCTCCAGATGTTGGATATCACGTATTAGATATGGAGCCTAGACACCATTCTCTAACAGTGGTCGACGATGGAGAAATATTTCCGGAGTGAGTTTGCAGAAAGAACATCGAATGATCTTTGGATGATTACGGCTGTACATAACCCACTCCTTCACCTTTTTAATCACTCGCTTTTACATGGCTCTACACCTGTGATATCTTTTTTTCAATATGTTAAATTTAAAACAATACCTTTATGAAGGTATCAGGGCATAATTTAACTACATAAATCATATAGTTCGCGACGGTATTAATTGGCCCAGTCTCACACCCTCAAAATAATAAAAACGGATTCCATAGTATCGTTTTATTTCTTCGTTTTAATATTAAACATTTCTTTTCATTTTTTTTTTTTTTTTTTTTTTCACAAAAAAAGATTTCCTGTGAAATAGGGTTCTAATTTTCCGCGCGGATTGTGTTGCGGATGTACCTGTCGAGGGTGTGTGAAAGCGGACTGATACAATAATAGCAAATCGGCACTAAGAACAGACAACGTCTTTTATTTTGCTGACGTCGTCGTCGTTGTCGTCGTCGTCATCGTTTACTGCAATTTGTGGTGACGTCGTATTCATATTTTCGGAGAATTCGCTTTTAAAATGTGCGGCAGCAAATTCTTGCGCTTCTTTAATGCGAACTCGGCTGAATAAAATAAATAACAGACAAAGAAAAAAGGGGGAAAATTAATATGCAACAAGAGATGAGGAAAAAACTAAAACAAACAAAAACGGCTTCGATTAAAATTCTTACATATTTGACGCAGATATTTCTGGGGATTTTTTTTCACTCAATGTCTGTTTTTTGATAGAATTTAAATTGTTTGGACACATTCTCATCTGGTATTATATATATATATATATATATATATATATATATATATATATATATATATATATATATATATATATATATATATATATATATATATGATAATTTTCTTTACACAGACATGTACAAAATCTGCGACACTGGCATGTCGATGTTATCGATCAGCAGTTACTATAAACTGAGATCTCATCAGGCAGAGTTAGAATCCGATCTTAACCTCAGATCATATTTGGAGAGAATGAAGTGGAGGGGTAGAGAAGGAGAAGAAGAAGGAAAGAAATTTAACATTTCAAAAATTAAAGCCGTTAAAAAATTAAAATTAAAAATTAAAAATTAAAAAATCTAAAAATCTAAGATCTAGAATCTGAAACAGACAGGGCAAATAAATAAATAAATAAATAAATAAAAATATAGGGTGGAAAGAGGAACAAATAATGATGAGGGGAGAGACACATAGAGGAAAAAAGAAGAAAGAAAAAGAAAAAGAAGGAGAGAGAGAGAGGGCGTCTGTTGATTTAGATCGGGGTGGTAGACATGCACGAATTAGGTGTCAAAAAACCGTCGAGTTTATAAATGTATTTTTCCAAGTGAACTGTAGTATGCGTGTGTGCAAACTGAGCTGATTGTTATAGTGGTGGGGCGGTGATAAAATGTGTCGCGACTCTGGGTTTATATTGTCTTTATAATTTGTCTGGAGTTAATTTGAATAAATAAGTATATTCGTTAAATGTAACAGGAATAGTAGTAATAATAATAATAATAATTATTATAATAATAATAATAATAATAATAATAATAATAATAATAATAATAATAATAATAATAATAATAATAATAATAATAATAATAATAATAATAATAATAATAATAATAATAATAATAGATACCCCTAATAATTGAGGTGAAATAATGAAAATAATAATAAATGAAGTATAATAAAAAATACTAAAAAATACCAAAAAATATTAAAAAATATATAACTAAAAGAATAACTGGAAAATGCTGGCGTTATTAATTATTAATAATAATAGTAATAATAATAATAATAATGATAATAATAATGGTAATAATAATAATAATAAAAATAATAATAGTGGTCAATAATATTTTAGAGTTTATAAAAATAATAGTTTAGGAAAGAAATAGAATAATTAAGGAATATTCGGAATCCTAGGGGGTAGTGATTATCATAATAATATTAAATAATGATAAGATAATGTTTGCCGATATTATGATATGGGTTAATGGTTGCAATAATGCTGATCATATAAAAATAGTGGTTTAACAGACAACAGTAATCAGAGTGGTAATCCCAGTAATCTTAACAATAGTAATGATGATAGTGAAAAATTATAGAAGTAGTCATAATGGTGGCAATAACAGTAGTAGTAGTAATAATAATAATAATAATAATAATAATAATAATAATAATAATAATAATAATAATAATAATAATAATAATAATAATAATAATAATAATAATAATAGTAATAATAATAATAATAATAATAATAATAATAATAATAATAATAATAATAATAATAATAATAATAATAATAATAATAATAATAATAATAATAATAATAATAATAATAATAATAATAATAATAATAATAGATACCCCTAATAATTGAGGTGAAATAATGAAAATAATAATAAATGAAGTATAATAAAAAATACTAAAAAATACTAAAAAATATTAAAAAATATTAAAAAATATATAACTAAAAGAATAACTGGAAAATGCTGGCGTTATTAATTATTAATAATAATAGTAATAATAATAATAATCAAGGAACTGCACCCCACGTTGAACAGCTTGACGGGTTCGAAATGGATTTAATGAATATTGTTAGGGACATCACATTTCACCACAAAAAAAACCATTTCAAAAGAAAATAGACAAAATAGTTAAGGAAATTAATAGGTCAAAATATATACTAACTAAAGCTGATAAAACTCAAAACTTCTACAAATTAACCACACAAGAATACTACAAATTACTTGACAATAACATCACAAAAAACTACAAAAAATCTAATATTAATTTAGTCCACAACATCAATACCGATAGTAAAATTATCACAGATAAACTTAAGATCAGCGATAGAGTAAGTAAACTAAAAGAAAAAGAAGCATATATTCTTCTCAAAGATCACAAATCTGACTTCCAAACTAAACCAACCACTAGACTTATTAACCCCACAAGACAGGAAATAGGGAAAATTAGTAAAAAAATTTTAGAAAGAATAAATAAGCAGATAAAAACATTCTATAAACTTAATCAATGGATAAACACTGCAGATACAATAAACTGGTTCCTTAAAATAGTAAATAAAACTGATTGCTCATTCATCCAGTTTGATATTATTAACTACTACCCATCTATTTCTAAGGAACTTTTTGAAAACGTTATCGATTTTGCCACACTTCTATCTGATATTTCTGTAGATGAAATCAATATAATTAGAAAATGCAGAAATACAGTACTAATCTGTAAACATGAACAATGGACTAAAAGTAATCAATTTGGATCTTTTGATGTTTCTATGGGTTCCCTGGACTCAGCAGAAGTCACTGATCTAGTTGGTCTTTACATACTATATAATCTTACAAAAAACATTAGCATTGAAGATATAGGCCTATATAGGGATGACGGATTACTAATAGTAAAGAACTCAAATGGACAAAAATGTGAAAGAGTAAAAAAAATTATCCTTAGAGAAATGAAAAGATTAGATCTCAAAGTAGAAATAACATCTAACATTAAAATAGTTAATTTTCTAGACGTAACATTCAACTTAGATAAAGAAACTTATGAACCGTATACTTAAGACAATGCCAACCCGATCTATGTCCACCCACTCTCTAACCACCCAAAAACCATTATTAAACACATCCCCAGATCAATCGAAAAAAGAATTAGTGATAACTCCTCTAATGAAGAAATTTTTAACAAACACAAGGACTTTTACAATAAAGCGTTAAAGCAAAGTGGATACAAAAACACCCAAATTAAATTCACCAAACCTACACCTCCCAACAACAGACGCAAAAATAGGGGTAGAAAAATTATCTGGTTCACACCCCCATATAACAACATGGTTAAAACCAAACTCGGTAAAAGATTCTTAGACTTAATCAATCTACACTTCCCTCCCAACAATATACTGCACAAAATCTTTAATAAAAACACCCTCAAATTAAGCTATAGCTGTGGTGAAAATTTAGAAAAAATAATAAAAAAACATAACAACAAAATTCTAAATGAAAAAACTACCGCAACTAAAACAGCAAATACCAAGGCCTGTAACTGCACAAACAAAAAAGAATGCCCATTACAACATAATTGCCAAATAACCCAATCAGTATATCAAGCAACCATCTCTACTAAAGAAAACCCAACCCTGAAAAAATTCTACATAGGTATGGCTGGTAATACCTTCAAAGAAAGATATACTGGACATAAGTGTTCTTTTAATAACCCTACATATCAAAAAAGAACCTCACTTTCTATATATTACTGGGAACTATACAACAATAACCTATCACCAACAGTAACTTGGAACACAATTAGAAGAACTAGCACCTGTGGTTCCCTAAACTCACCTTGCTACCTTTGCCTAACAGAAAAACTTGAAATAATTAAATTCAGCGATAGGGGCAAACTTCTAAACAAAAAACAAGAAACATCAATTAACTGTAGGCATAATAGATTACACCTTCTTAGTAATCCACTCATAACCCTTTAGGCTGTTATTATATATAAAAAAAAAAAATAAAAAAAAACACCTCCCCACCAACTGAAAATTTTGTCAACACAACTATCATCTTATACCTTTTATTAATTATTATTATTTTTATCTCTATTAGTAGTAGCATTTTTGTTTGTAGTATATTTGTAGTAGTACTGTAAGCGGTAGTATTGGTTGGTATTATTATTGTTGTTATTATTATTATTATTATTATTATTATTATTATTATCATTATTATTATTATTATTATCATACCCACAACGATTAACACTAATGGTCATCTTCTGTATTTTTCTTTACTCTTAAATACCCCCCTTTTATGCTTATCCATTTTATTGATTAATATTTCTATATTTCTTAGATTATTTTTTAGATCATATTTTTTAGATTATTTTTAGATTATCATTATCAATTATTTATTACTACTATTATTAATATCTTAAACTTAACTATTTGACATTGAATCATTTTCTTCATTTTTTTCATTTTTTCATTTTTTCATTTTTTCATTTCTGTACTTTTTATCAAGATAATTACTGTTATCAGTGGTGACACCATGTCTGACGTTACTATCATAGTTATTGTTATTTGCAGCAATGAAATTAACAGTATCACTATTATTATTAATAATATTGATATTGCCATGTTTTACCGTTACCTTACTTTTGCCTCCACTGCCATTTTCATTATTATTATTATTATTATTATTATTATTATTATTACTACTACTACTACTGTTATTGCCACCATTATGATTACTTCTATAATTTTTCACTATCATCATTACTATTGTTAAGATTACTGGGATTACCACTCTGATTACTGTTGTCTGTTAAACCACTATTTTTTTTTATATGATCAGCATTATTGCAACCATTAACCCATATCATAATATCGGCAAACATTATCTTATCATTATTTAATATTATTATGATAATCACTACCCCCTAGGATTCCTAATATTCCTTAATTATTCTATTTCTTTCCTAAACTATTATTTTTATAAACTCTAAAATATTATTGACCACTATTATTATTTTTATTATTATTATTACTACCATTATTATTATCATTATTATTATTATTATTATTATTATTATTATTATTACTATTATTATTAATAATTAATAACGCCAGCATTTTCCAGTTATTCTTTTAGTTATATATTTTTTAATATTTTTTTATATTTTTTTGTATTTTTTAGTATTTTTATTATACTTCATTTATTATTATTTTCATTATTTCACCTCAATTATTAGGGGTATCTATTATTATTATTATTATTATTATTATTATTATTATTATTATTATTATTATTATTATTATTATTACTACTACTACTACTACTGTTATTGCCACCATTATGACTACTTCTATAATTTTTCACTATTATCATTACTATTGTTAAGATTACTGGGATTACCACTCTGATTACTGTTGTCTGTTAAACCACTATTTTTATATGATCAGCATTATTGCAACCATTAACCCATATCATAATATCGGCAAACATTATCTTATCATTATTTAATATTATTATGATAATCACTACCCCCTAGGATTCCGAATATTCCTTAATTATTCTATTTCTTTCCTAAACTATTATTTTTATAAACTCTAAAATATTATTGACCACTATTATTATTTTTATTATTATTATTATTACCATTATTATTATCATTATTATTATTATTATTATTATTATTATTATTATTATTACTATTATTAATAATAATTAATAACGCCAGCATTTTCCAGTTATTCTTTTAGTTATATATTTTTTAATATTTTTTGGTATTTTTTAGTATTTTTTATTATACTTCATTTATTATTATTTTCATTATTTCACCTCAATTATTAGGGGTATCTATTATTATTATTATTATTATTATTATTATTATTATTATTATTATTATTATTATTATTATTATTACTACTACTATTCCTGTTACATTTAACGAATATACTTATTTATTCAAATTAACTCCAGACAAATTATAAAGACAATATAAACCCAGAGTCGCGACACATTTTATCACCGCCCCACCACTATAACAATCAGCTCAGTTTGCACGCACGCATACTACAGTTCACTTGGAAAAATACATTTATAAACTCGACGGTTTTTTGACACCTAATTCGTGCATGTCTACCACCCCCCCCCCTCCTTCCCTCCCGATCTAAATCAACAGACGCCCTCTCTCTCTCCTTCTTCTCCTTCTTTTTCTTTTTCTTTCTTCTTTTTTCCTCTATGTGTCTCTCCCCTCATCATTATTTGTTCCTCTTTCCACCCTATATTTTTATTTATTTATTCATTTATTTATTTGCCCTGTCTGTTTCAGATTCTAGATCTTAGATTTTTAGATTTTTTAATTTTTAATTTTTAATCTTAATTTTTAACGGCTTTAATTTTTGAAATGTTAAATTTCTTTCCTTCTTCTTCTCCTTCTCTACCCCTCCACTTCATTCTCTCCAAATATGATCTGAGGTTAAGATCGGATTCTAACTCTGCCTGATGAGATCTCAGTTTATAGTAACTGTTGATCGATAACATCGACATGCCAGTGTCGCAGATTTTGTACATGTCTGTGTAAATAAAATTATCATATATAAAGCTCTATTTTGATATTGAGCACTTTTTATAAACCCGGTTAAAATTCTCTGGATTACCACCCTGTGGATATTTTTCACCTGGATTATTACCATTATTATATATATATATATATATATATATATATATATATATATATATATATATATATATATATATATATATATATATATATATATGAGAAAGGAAGGATGAGGGTAATCCGACGTAATGGGAAATGAAAATAGAAAAACCAAAAGATGTTTTTTTTTATGTATTCATCAACGTTTCGTCTCTATTTGTAAGACTTATCAGGATGATAATTTTAAGAAAAATGTCATGCAAGTACATGAAAATATTGGGTTGACACATTAATTTAATTCCCTGCCATCGACTTCTCTCAGCCCGCTCCCAGTAGTGGCTACTACTTCTTCTTATTAACCCATAATGTCAACCCAATATTTGTATGTACTTGCATGACATTTTTCTTAAAATTATCATCCTGAGGAAGTCTTACAAATAAAGACGAAACGTTGATGAATACATAAAAAAAAAACATCTTTTGGTTTTTCTATTTTCATTTCCCATATAGATAGATAGATAGATAGATAGATAGATAGATAGATAGATAGATTAATTTTATACGTACATAAAAGTTATCCATGGACACGTATTTCTGGCTCATAGGCGTCATCAGCATGGCTAACTTAGAAAAGGATCAAACCTTAGCTATTGATATCCGTAGTCCAGCGTCTTACAATTGGACTACAACGCCCCACCTAGAAATATGTACGATTTTTATCACCTAAATATTTAATGTATTTTTATGCAATTGTTTTTATTGGTGATTGCAGCGTTCGTTGTTTTTTTGTTTTTGTTTTTTTTGCTTACTACTATTTGGATTCTTTCGTGATTAAGATGCATAAAATTGCATTATTAGTCGTTCTTTACTTGATAGGATGTATCTTTTGTTAATATATATTTTTATTAATGTTATACGTACATAAAAGTAATCCATGGACACGTGTTTCTGGCTCACAACCGTCATCAGCATGGCTAACTTAGACAAGGATCGAACTTTCGATATTGATGTATGTAGTCCAGCGTCTTGCAATTGAACTATGACGCTCTTCCTAGAAATATGTACGATATGTCTAACCTAAATATTTAATATATTTTTATGTAATTGTTTTTATTGGTGATTGCAGCGTTCGTTGTTTTTTTGTTTACTACTATTTGAATTCTTTCGCTTCCTAAGTGATTAAGATTATATTTATTCTAGTATAAATTCTTTTATTGATACAAACATTATTTGCTACATATGTGCATACATATTTCAGGTGCCATTTCGTTCGAAATAAAGTTTCTTTAGTCAATGTGAAAATTAAATTCAAGAGACCATCTGAAATTACGTGACATTTATCGTTTATAAAGTTACTTTTTGTTGTTATTGTTCTGGGGCGATAATTAACTGATGGTATATTTCGCCCACCTTGAGCGTATCGAATTGCCTCTCTTTTACATAGGCACCAGTGTTCTCCCCCTGCATATGCTTCATGGACGCGCTTTAAGTGACGTGTATATATATATATATATATATATATATATATATATATATATATATATATATATATATATATATTATAATATAAAATGAAGTAATAAAATAAGGTGTCAATCAAATTTTATTAGAATTCAAAGTTCATGCAAAGCATCCTTAAGGACTTAAGGATGCTTTGCATGAACTTTGAATTCTAATAAAATTTGATTGACACCTTATTTTATTACTTCATTTTATATTATAATATTAATGCTCTATCCAGTATATTGAGCTTCAGTTTTTTTATCCGGATGTTTCACTAATTATAAGATATTAGTTGACGCTTATATCTTTTGTTGGATTGCTTCATATATATATATATATATATATATATATAGTCTAAAGAAGCTTTGAGTCATTAAAAAAAAAAAATTTTTTAAAGTAAAATGCAGTTTAAATTCCCAGACAAACTAACTAAATCCAAGATATTGCAGACTTAACATTCGTTGGAAAATTAATAAATGAAAAAATATAAGTAAAATAAAAATAAAAATAAAAATAAAAATAAAAAAGGGGGGTTAATTATCTAAGAGTGAAACAAAAACAGGAAACCTTAAGCGTCTAATATTAACACGGGGATCATCAGCTGTTTACCATGTAACTGTTTCGGAGATTTAAAAACAGGACAGTTTTAATATTCATGGCTCTCCAATGGTACTGATTATACGACCATTCCCCCAATAATCAAGTGTCGAAATAATTCAGCTTAAAATATCACTAATATATACATAAAAAAATAATAATAATGATAAAATAATAATAATAATATATTACCCTTAAGACTACCGTATGATATAGTAATTTGCATATCAAATAACATTAATTATAATAATAATAAAAAAATAAAAATAATAATAATACTATCTAAACACTATATCCAAGAACCATTCTGCAATATGGTAGCTAGTAATAAAATTATATAGGAATCAAAGTTGCATTAAAAAATAAATAAAAAATAAAGCTTAAGTACCTTTGGTACCAGAAAAGTAATTAGATAAGAGGAAGGAAGAGCCATACAGATCAAAATACCCAATATATATATATAGGAAGAGAGAGAGAGAGAGAGAGAGAGAGAGAGAGAGAGAGAGAGAGAAGGAGAGATTGTCAGTTGGGCGATAAACCACACCATAGGAGGATTGCAAACGATGAGTGTATTGGGCAGAATTTGATTATCCAAAAGGACGGCTCAACATGTATATGATTACTGAAGACAACCGTGTTGTAGTTAGTTTGGAAGCAGGACCCAGTAGTATTTTGTTGCACAGATAGGGTGTTAGTAAGAAACAAACTTTGTTCATGAAAGTTCAGTTTTGTTGTAGGCACACAGAAAGGGGGCCTTCTGTGGTTGTAGCGAGACGCGTTCCTGTTTTGAATATTTTACAAGGGGTATAAGAGATTGGAGCTCAGTCGAGCAGCTACCACATAAATAACGATCGAGTAGATACAGATTAGCAACATCTCTTCTGTGTAAAGGGACTGTAGGTAAGAGAATAGATCATCACCCAATAGATTACGAAGTGGATATTTTACTCTCTCAAGACAAGAAAGAGTACGCCGAACTTTCCCTCTCGGATATGGTAGCAGTACTCCATTCTAGAATGTATCTGACTCTTATACAAGTAGAGGATTCTGTCAGGAGTGGGTTACTTTCTGGAGCGTTAGAATGATCGAACCATTTTTCCAGCGATTTTAGAAACAGATTTGATGTAAGTCTTCTATTTCAGGTCTAGAGTGAAAGTCAGTCCTAGGAGCTTATTAAAGAAGGGGGCTTCCTCAATGATAAAGCCATTGATTTCAACTGGGGAGAAATGAGAATCCGAGCGTTAGTGATTAAAGACCGAATCTTCGGTGCTAAAAACTTACGATAGAAGACGTTTTTTTACCCCAGAAAACGGCATGCCCAGACGGATGAAAGCCCGGTACACGAAACAGACACTTTAATGTGTAGTTTTAAAATAAATTTATATTAGCTCTTGTGGAATTTACGATAAAACATTTTTCTTTTTTTTCGACTATTTTATGATATATTCTACCGGTACATTCTTAATAAGAAAGTTTAAATATTATAGACAAATAAATCTTTAGATTTACAGAAAAATCACTTACTTCGGAAATTTTTCAAGAAAAGTAAAATGTATTTCTTCGATACACACGGCGAACGAAATTTAAAGACCGCTATGTTTCAACCTTTAATGTCCCCACAGACGCATCTTTCCTTAAGAAAAACACTAAACAACACGATAAAAAACTATTTAAAAAGGCCGGTGTCTACACACGAGAATATAATTAAAAAGAAAAGTAGATATAAGATTTTTATTAATTAGAAAACACATCGATTTTATTTTTATAAATCTATAATATTCTGACTTTGTTATTACTAATGTACGATTTTATTAGCTATGAGGAAACAGCTATAAGTTTTAAAATAAAGACTAACTTTGCTTGATACGAACTGTTGTCTTTGTCGGAAAATATCTCAATTTATAACTGCTCTGGAATCAAATATCAGTACCGTAGAAACGTATAATATCCATTGAGCTGAACACTTTACTAAAACATATATATATATATATATATATATATATATATATATATATATATATATATATATATATGTATGTATATATTATTTCACATGACAAACACGAAGCAAGTCTATAATTTTACAAAATATACGTTTTGTATTTAACTTTCCATATAAAAGGAATAAATATAAGCTTCTTTACGATGCCATTAGCTGAATTCATCCGATGACTTTCATTTTCCATAAAAACGGCTGGTGAACTTAAAACGAAATAGACATAAAACACTCCACATAAAACACACCGGTAGATAATTATTTAAGAAAAAAATAGGAACAAAGTTCTGAAACTGCAATGATTGAATGTTTATTATTCAAAAGTGTTATACGCCATCGCATCTCCATAAGTAGCTTTGTCGTCTCGATCTGTCAAACTTCATTTTTAAATTGTATTTTCTTTCCTCTGTCACGCTTAAGTATCAAACACCATTATGATCGGTGTGTCACTCTTATGATTGAAACAGAAATTGTATATGCATTTGGCTAAGATCAAAGTGTAGTATCTGTTCCGATGGATAATGCACCCCATAGACTGGTATTGTCTTGGCCTTCGGGCCTTGATTTACGCCGGTCTATGTGTCTGTCCTGTGCAGTTCTAGGAGGTCCACCCTCCCAGGCTTCTCCTCCCCTCTTTGGGGAGGAGTAAGTTTATTGCTTACTGCCTGAGGCGCCCCTACCGGGGAATGCCGACGGGCTGCCCAGGTAATTTTTAAACCCCACTTTCCCGACCCAACCTTGGGTCACATCTTACTCATGGGAGTAAGATAAAACTGGCCTTGTGCCTAACTTCTGGAGAGGAGTAAATCAATACACATATAGATACGAGGACCTGTCTGTTCGTCGATCGATTGTTTCGTAAGTATGCTAGGCTTAAGTTGTAAATAGGCTACATATTAAGGTGGCCTTGAGGAACGGGGATAGGAAGTGAGTTGTCTACGGAGCCAGATATTGAAATCTGACATGTGTGAGAAAACATGAGCGGAAGAGATGTAGCGAAATCACAAACTCACATGACCAAAGAGCAAGAAAATAATTGTTTTGAGTCGAATCTAACAAATGTGTTGGTATGTAGCCCTTTAAGGTAGCACTGATTTGCTCTCTATATGTCTACATGAATTCTTAATTATAATTGTAGTATCGCCTTACTGGGCATTGGACAATAAACATCGATAAGTCTTTTTCTTAGAACTGATTATCACTCAGCACTTTATCCGTTGCGCAATTCGGTACTGAGAATGTAATTAAGCGTGTTTAAGACTTCTACACGATCATAACTGAGGGAACGAAAACAATCTACCCCGTGGATAAAATCTAGGATTTAGTTTCATATTACGTAGAAATTTACTAGTTTGACATAAAGATTCATGAGTTTGACAAGACGCACATTAAGAAGGTTGGAGGTTAAATCGGCCGGAACAGTGGCAAAATAACATCCAAGATAAAAACAGTAGTCCGAATAATCCAAATAATACAAATTATCAAAATCCCGAAAAGATGTTTATAATATCTGGAGCGTGTTGCACAGTTGGCAACAAAAATAATAACTCGAATCTCCACCCTACAAAAGCGGGCTTAAAGACTAAATCTGATTTCACCTCAACAGCCGAGCATACAAGAAGATTGTACCACCATCGCTTTCGGCGAAATAAAAGGAGAATAGAAAGTAGACCTTTGGTGTTACTTTCGGCAGCCTCGTAACTCTCGCTTCCCTTATTTCGTAAGTTAGCTCTCACATTCCATGAGCAATGTTTCTGATAAAAGTGGAAGACTTGCTGTTTTGGGGGTCGCAATCCATCCATCTAACACTTATCCTTGGCTAGTTAATCCTTAGTTAGTTAAAACTATGAAGTGGTATTTTTAGCTCCTTACATCGAGTGGCTTTATGCCTTGTCTGGAGCGATTTCCATAAAAAGGGCAGCATTTTCTGTTTGTGTTTCTACTCTGTGGAACAACCATGACGGATGCCGTGACGATGAGTACGATATCCAGATTTAAAGAGGTTTTGAACAAACATTCAGACTATGCAGATACAAATGTCGTCTGTCTCTTTACATCACTTATTGTACTATTTTTTGGCAAAATAAGTTTAATTAGATTTGATTTGATTTCTTCTAATACGCCTTCGTCATTTTCTTTTTTCTCCGGTGAGTTTTTTTAAAGTGAAAGTATTTTAATTCGTAGAAGAAAGCGTCATATTTTGACAGTAAACAAAGTCCTTGGGGGTACCCAAGTTTAACACTAATCATTTCTTGTAACCCACGAATCTGACTGACATTTGATATTTCCCCTGAGTATAGACACTTGTCATTATTTTTTAACCCTGCGTCATTTTTATTTGTTGTTATAAAAATGAAAATTTAACCAGATTTTTGCGACCATTTTGCAGATTCTATATAATAACATTTTAGTTCACAAAATCTTACCTTAAAGAAAATGGCTTGTTTTTTATATTTAAGTTAAAACTAGCGGCTCAGGAGTGTTTTTATTTTCATTTTTGTTTCGCTTTTTTTCTATTTAAATCGCAAAAATACTTTCGAGATTTTATTTGATTTTAAAGTTATAAATAAAGAAAAGTTAAGGACAAAAAAAGAAAGAAAATGCTGATTAGGTGAGGAATTCAGAGAGAAGGGAACTTGCCATGTGCGTATTTCCTAGCGTTTGGAAAGAGGAGAAGAAAGTGAATACGAATTCGATATCCGGTCTCTCTTTGTTATGCAATAGTGAATTTTCCACTTCGCCGTATTTCAGTTAAATTACTTTTTGTAAATAGGTTTTATAAAAGTTCATCTGCAGATGACATTTTTTTCTATACATTATCGAGTAATAATAATTAATAAAAATAATAATGTATTGTATAAGTTACGTAGTTACGTGAAACACACTAACAGACGCACGAAAAGTGGTCACATAATTCTATTAATTTAGATATTTACAATGATTCCGTTGCATTTGATAGCTAGCCTGAGTAGGATGTTATTTTATCAACATTAATTTTTTTCTTTTAACTTTTTAATTTATATTTTTTACTGTTTTCCTCGTCTTGATTATTATTCTGATCACACGATTTCTGACGACAAACGCATATAAAACATAATGATATATCCTCATTATCGGTGAACGAGCGAGGCGAGTGAGCAAGGTGAGAGAAACACAGGAATTGACGGAAGTTGATTTCTCGAACTTGATCACCAGTCGACTCTCTCGATATCAAATTGGGTTAGTTTATATGATAGTTTGGTACGCCCATAGGACACCTGTAAATGTAAATTCTGAGATGTTGCCTTTGCTGTCATGTAGCTACACTCCTAGGGTGTTCTTTAGCAATGGGTATTCACGTCTGCAGGTAACTTCTAATAGATTACCGTTGCAGGTGATTTTTAATTAATCAACAAATACTTTATTTTCAGAAGAGTTGTGTTTCTATGTCAATCAGCTGAATTTTGTTTCTTCCGAGATTATTCCTGCCATTACCTGTACAGCAAACGGGATATTCAATATTCCGACTACTGTAATCTATGAACAAAGTACCTTGCGCATCCCAAAATACGATGACCAAACCCCTACCTTCTGATGTTTGCGTTTTTGTTCGCTTTGAACAGCTTTCACCTGCTGCTGACTGCCGATTTTACTCTGGAGTGAAGTGGTGAATCCATGTTTCATCCATTGTCACGTATTGACAAAAAACTCCTTTGTGTTGCGTTGAAACAGTTGCAAACAACTCTTTGAATCGTCGACGCGTTGTTGTCTTTGATTGACTGTGAGCAAACGCGGCACTCACTTTAAAAACAGAGTTCTCATTCAGAAATGTTCATGCAAAACTGTGAATACACTTCCTTCTAATATCTTCAAGTCCTCTTATATCTCACGCAACTTTAATTTACGATCGGCCCAAACGAGTTTGTGGACGAGTTTTTTACGTCTTTAGAGAGAGAGATAACCATAACATAACCATAGCAAAATGCTCGATTGGTTACTACCAATTCATATGTAATATTGTCGATACTGACGTTTGACAATCTTTACGGGGGTCTGTAACAGTCATAATTGATGTTTACTTCTTAATGCGTATCAGTGTCCTTGTGGGTTGTTTGGCCAAATGTTAGCCAATCAACTCGCAGGGCGCATTGATATCCTTAGTTCCCCAAAAGACTACTTAAGCCCCTTTCTTTCGTGAAATGTTTTCGGTTTTTTCTATATTAATAAAATAAAGAAATTGATCTAAGCATTTTAATATTCATTTCTATAATTGGTGACCCCGACGTGATGCAGTTATAGAAATAAATATATAAATGCTTACATGAAGTTCTATATGTTATTAATATAGAGAAAAACGAAAACATTTAACACAAGAAACACAACACTTTTTTATAACAACAACAACGACAACTTTATTGAAATAGGGAGTATTAAAAAGTCTTATGCCACTTAGTAAATGAATATATCTTCGATGACGATAGCATCACTGGATATCAGTGACGAAAGCAGATGAGAAGATGAGACGATCCGTTTTAGTTCGTGACAGGTAACCGTCTGCCGATCGTCTTCTATCTCTAAAAGGGCTGAAGTAGTCCTTAAAGGAATTAAAGATATCAATGCGCCCTGTGAGCTGATTGGGCAATATTTGGCCAAACAACCTCACATACACTCTCATATATATATAAGTAAATATCATTTGTAACGACTAAATAACCACCTCAGAGGAACACTGATACGTACTAAAAAGTAAACATCATTTATAACTACTTAAAAAACATCTAACAGGAAACCGGATACGACTTGAAATATAAACATCATTTATAACTACTACAAAACCACGCCACAGGGACACTGATACGCATTAAGAAGTAAACATCATTTTTGACTGCTACAAAGCAACCTTACATTGACGGTGATACGCATTAAAAAGTAAACATCACTTATAACTAACACACAAAATCGGCTCACACAGACACTGATATGTATAAGAAGAAACATCATTTATGACTGCTAAAAAACAACGTCACAGGGACACTGATACGCATTAAGAAGTAAACATCATTTTTGACTGCTACTAAGCAACCTTACATTGACGGTGATACGCATTAAAAAGTAAACATCACTTATAACTAACACACAAAATTGGCTCACACAGACACTGATATGTATAAGAAGAAACATCATTTATGACTGCTAAAAAACAACGTCACAGGGACACTGATACGCATTAAGAAGTAAACATCATTTTTGACTGCTACTAAGCAACCTTACATTGACGGTGATACGCATTAAAAAGTAAACATCACTTATAACTAACACACAAAATTGGCTCACACAGACACTGATATGTATAAGAAGAAACATCATTTATGACTGCTAAAAAACAACGTCACAGGGACACTGATATGCATTATAAAGTTAACATTATCTATGACTGCTACGAAATCACCTTACAATGACGCTGATACGCATTAAAAAGTAAACATCACTTATAACTAACACACAAAATCGGCTCACACAGACACTGATATGTATAAGAAGAAACATCATTTATGACTGCTAAAAAACAACGTCACAGGGACACTGATATGCATTATAAAGTTAACATTATCTATGACTTCTACGAAACCACCTCACAATGACGCTGATACGCATTAAAAAGTAAACATCATTTATAACTTCTACAAAAGAACATTACATAGAAGCTACTACGCATTAAGATATAAACACATAACTTCTACAAAATATCTTCACAATAGACACTGATAAACATTAAAAAGTAAACATCATTTATAACTACAATAAAGCAACATTAAGATATAAAAATCATTTATGAATGCTACGAAACAACTTCACAGATACACGGACATGCATTAAGTAGTGAACATTATTTATAACTACAATTAAACAACTTAACAGGTAAACTATTACGCATGAAAAAGTAAACATTATTTATAACTACTACAAATTATCTTCACAAGATCACTGATACGCATTAAGAATTAAAAATAATTTATGACTACTACAAAATCGCGTGATACGTACAAAAAAGAAAACATCATTTATGACTACTACAAAACTACCTCACATGGACACTGATACGCATTAAGAAGTAAAAACTATTTCTGGCTGCTACACGGATACGCATTAAAAAGTAAACATAATTTCTAACTACTAGAATCAAACCTCACAAGGATGCATTATGAAAAACAATCTTTTATGACTGCAACAAAACCACCTCACAATAACGCTGATACGCATTAAAAAGTAAGCATATTTATAACTACTACAAAACCACCTTAGAAAAACACCGATGCGTATTAAGAAGTAAATATAATTTATGACTACGACATAACCACGGGATATGGACGCTGATACGCATCAAAAAGTAACCATCATTTATAAGTACAACAAAATATCTCTACAATGGACACTAATACGCATTAAGAAGTAAGCATCATTTATGAATGCTAAATAAACAAATTCACAGGGACACGGACACGCATTAAGTTGTAAACATTATTTAAAACTACTAGAAAATCACATAACAGGTACACTGATACGCATAAAAAAGTAAACATAATTTATAACTACTAAAAAATATATTTACAAGACTATTAATGCGACTTAAGACGTAAATATCATTTATTACTGCCACAAAACAAGCTCACAGAGACACTGACATACATTTTAAAAAGTAGACCTCATTTATTACTGCTACAAAAACACCTCACAGGAAGACTGCTTCGTATTAAAGAGTGAAAAACATTTATAAATTCTGAAAACAAAAAACTCACAGGTACACAGATACACATTGAAAAGTAAACATCATTGATAACAACTACAAAACCACCTCACAGTGACACGAATACGCATTAAAACGTTAAAAAAAATTTTAACTACTACAAAACTACCTCACAGGTACACTGACACGCATTAAAGAGAATACATCATTTATAACTACTATTAAAACAACCTCACAATGACGCTGATACGCATTAAAAAGTAAACATCATTTATGGCTGCTACAAAACTAATCTACCAGGACGCTGGTACGTATTAAAAAGTAAAAATCATTTATAACTACTACAAAATCAATTCACAGGAACGCTGATACACATAAAAAATAGACATCATAAATAATTGCTAGAAAACGTCTTAACAGATACGGATCAAGTAAACCTCATTAATGAGAGCTACAAAACCACCTCACATAGACACTGATACGCAATAATAAATAAACATAATTGATAACTTTTTTATAAAATTTTATCATAGTTCACCCTAAACAAGGCAGGCCGCCACTGTAGATGTAAGGGGCTACTGAGAAAAAAGGGAAGGTTCAACCTAAATTAGGAGCTGCGCAGCGAGATGTCTGTTTACATTAGTTTTAAATTTATGCATGTCAGTAATGTCGGGAAAGCAGGAAGCAAGGAGGGAGTTCCAGAGTCCAGCAGCACGAGGAAATAAGCTTTTGGAGTAGAAAGCTCTACGGCATCTGTGAACATCCACAGTAGATGGATGGGATTTGGCAGATTGTCGGGTTGGTCTCATTAGAGCACAAACCATTGAAGTACTTGTAAAACAGGCACAAGGAAGAAACATTGCGGCGATGGGACAGAGGATGGAGCTTGGTGGATAGTGAAGGACCTATCAAGTTAGCAACTCTTTTTTTGACCTTGTCTAAGAGGGAGAGACTAGCGGATGATGCACCAGCCCAGATGTGGCAACAATACTCCATGCATGGGCGGAATTTGGCTTTGTAGAGATATAGGATAATGTCAGGTGTGAGAAGTTTACTGGTACGGTATAGAGAGCCCACCTTCTTTGCAGCAGCCTTGACAATGTTTTCGATGAATGTATTCCAATTCATGCTATCTATGAAAGTTAGGCCGAGGAGTTTGAATGATGAACTCTCAGGTAGGGTGTTATTTGCCATGAGAATCGATGGTTGAAGAGGTTTCTTGTAGTTATTGAAGGAAAGGAGCTTTGCCTTTGCGGCATTAAAGTTACCATCCATTTTTTACCCCATTCCACTACAGCCTGGAGGTCATTTTCTAAGGATTTAGCCATTGCCTCAGATATGTGCACGTCGGTTTTGCACACATGACGAGAGTAGAGCGTGGTGTCGTCAGCAAATATTCCTATCTCAGTCTCAATGGCATCAGGGAGGTAATTTATGAAAATCAGGAGTAGTAGAGGTCCAAAACTAGATCCCTGGGGTACACCAGCATTTATGCCATGTTGCTTAGAAGAACGGCCATCGAGTACAACCTGGATCTTTCGTTTTGTTAGGAAGGATTTAATTATATTAAATATGTGTCCAGTAATACCATTTGAATGCAGTTTTATGAGAAGCCCTTCATGCCAGACCTTGTCAAAGGCCTTTGATATATCAAGCGCTACCGCCCTAGCTTCACCTGCCTTGTTCAGTGTATGGTATATGCGTTCAGAGATGACCGTTAGGATATCTGCAGTAGATCGTGCTTGTCTAAATCCGTACTGATGATCAGAAAGAAGTTCAGCATTAACTAGAGTCCTAACTATCGCTAGATTGATTAATGATTCAAAGATTTTAGCAAAGATCGGGAGTAGACTGATTGTGCGATAGTTTAGAGGATCAGTTCTATCTCCAGAATTCTTGAAGACTGGTACCACAGAGACAATTTTCCAATTATCAGGGAAACAAAATTCAGTAAGGCATTTGTTGTATAGTTTGGAGAGGACAGGGGCCAACTCAACAGAGCATTTCTTTATTACTATTATTGGTATAAGATCAGGCCCACAGGATTGGAGGTGTCAAGGTTTTTTATGATGTCTCTCACGTGAGACGGAGTGATGACCAGGTTCTCAAGTGTGGCTTCAGTCCGCAATGGGAATTTAGGGAGGGAGTGGTTTTCCGAGTCAATAGTGGAGTTTAATGCGAATCGCTGAGCAAGTAGTTCAGCCTTATCAGTTGCCGTGCATACAAGATCGTTGTGATTAGATAGCGGGGGAATTGTTGATTGTCCATTGTTTATCACACTATTATAAATTTTCCAGAAATCACGAGTACGTAGTTTCTGTGACTGAATGCGTTTTTTGGTTATCTCTGTATACCTCCTCTTTACTTCATCTATCACTACTTTGCAATCATTTCTTGCCTCTACAAATTTTTGTCTGTTCGCAGTTGATTTATGGCAGCCGAATTTTCGGAATGCCTTCTGCCTCTCAGCAATAGCAGCTGCACATTCTGAGGTGAACCATTGAGGAGAGTGGGGTTTTCAGGAGAATATTCGCGTGTGGACATAAGCATCAATGTCTTTGCCCCATTCTGTTAGCTTATTTGCATACTGATCAACAGGGAGTGAGAAGGTTACACCCCATGGAGCGTCACTGATGTGATCCCTGAGGGATTCAAAATCAGCCTGTTCATAGTTTCACATCGTTTTAAGCAACGGTTCTTCGGCTTTTGGACGAGTTTTTAAGGTGATAAGTATCATTACCGCAAAGTGATCAGAGTTTCCGAGCGGGCTATGGGCATTCGCCACACAAGCCTAAGGTAGCGAGGTCAAAAACAGGTCGAGAAGTGAGGCTTGCTGGTCCGCGCTATCTTGAAGGTGGGACGGAAAACTGACAGCCTGTGATAGGTTGTGAGCTGAGGAATAATTAAAGGTAGAGTTCCCAGCTGAATCAGTAACGCTGGAGAATCCCAACCAGTCACGGTGGTGTGTATTAAAATCCATAAATACATGTAGTTGGGCATTTGAGTCAAGTGAGAGTGCTCTATCTATGCTTTCGGAGACAGAGTCAAGTAGTGAACAGTCCTGGGTCGAAGAAGAACGATATAAGAAATATAAGTAACTAACTCTGTGATGTAAGGTCAATTTAAAGCACTACAACTAAACCATTACACAAGGACGCTGATACGCATAAAGAAGTAAATATAATTTATGACTGCTACAAAACCACCTCATATGGACACTGATACGCATAAAGCAAATAAACATAGTTTATGACTGTCTCAAAACCACGGCATAGTAACACGGATACGCATTAAAAGTAAAAACAATTTATAACAACTCAAAACCACTACGTAACGACATGGATTCGAATTAAAAAGTGAGCAGTATTTATTACTACTAAAAACCCACTTCACAGAGACACTGATACGCATTAAATAGTAAACATCATTTATAACTATTACAAAACTACCAGACAAAGACATTCATAGGCATTAAGATGTAAACATCATATATGACTACTACAAAGCCACCACACATAGACACTGATACGCATTAATACGTAAACATCATTTATGACTCCTACAAAGCGCCCTCACAGTAAAAGAGATACGCATTAAAAAGCAGATATTATTAATAACTGCCACAAAACTGCTTTACAAATACACGGATACGCATTAAAAGTTAATCATAATTTATGACTACTACAAAACCACCTCACAGAGACCAGGATACGCATTAAAAAGTAAACATCATCTTTAACCACTACAAAACCACCTCACAGAGACATTGATACGCATTAAGAAGTAAACATCAATTATGACTACTATAAAACCATCTAACTATGACGCTTATATGCATTAAAAAGTAAACATCATCTTTAACCACTACAAAACCATCTCACAGAGACATTGATACGCATTAAGAAGTAAACATCAATTATGACTACTATAAAACCATCGAACTATGACGCTTATACGCATTAAAAAGTAAACATCATCTTTAACCACTACAAAACCACCTCACAGAGACATTGATACGCATTAAGAAGTAAACATCAATTATGACTACTATAAAACCATCGAACTATGACGGTTATACGCATTAAAAAGTACACATCATTTATGACTTCTACAAAACCACCTGAAAGGTTAACTGATACCCACTAAGAAGTGAACATCATTTATGACTTCTACAAAACCACCTGAAAGGTTAACTGATACCCACTAAGAAGTGAACATCATTTATGACTTCTACAAAACCACCTGAAAGGTTAACTGATAATCACTAAGAAGTGAATATCATTTATGACTGCTACAAAACCACCTGAAAGGTTAACTGATACCCACTAAGAAGTGAACATCATTTATGACTTCTACAAAACCACCTGAAAGGTAAACTGATACCCACTAAGAAGTGAACATCATTTATGACTGCTACAAAACCACCTGAAAGGTTAACTGATACCCACTAAGAAGTGAACATCATTTATGACTGCTACAAAACCACCTGAAAGGTTAACTGATACCCACTAAGAAGTGAACATCATTTATGACTTCTACAAAACCACCTGAAAGGTTAACTGATACCCACTAAGAAGTGAACATCATTTATGACTGCTACAAAACCACCTGAAAGGTTAACTGATACCCACTAAGAAGTGAACATCATTTATGACTGCTACAAAACCACCTGAAAGGTTAACTGATACCCACTAAGAAGTGAACATCATTTATGACTGCTACAAAACCACCTGAAAGGTTAACTGATACCCACTAAGAAGTGAACATCATTTATGACTTCTACAAAACCGCCTTACAGAAACGCTTATATGCATTAAAAAGTAAAAATCATTTATGGCTACTACAAAACCACCTGAAAGGTTAACTGATACCCACTAAGAAGTGAACATCATTTATGACTTCTACAAAACCGCCTTACAGAGACGATTATATGCATTAAAAAGTAAAAATCATTTATGGCTACTACAAAACCACCTCGTTAGGACACTTATACGCATTCAGAAGTAAAAATCATTCATAACTATTACAAAACCACTTCACATTGACGCTCATACTCAATAAAAGTAAACATCATTAATGTCTACGACAAAACAACTTCACACAAACACTGATACGCATATAAAAGTAAACATCATTTATAACTACTTCAAAACCACCACATACGGACACTGATACGCATTAAGAAGTAAACATAATTCATAACTACTCCAAAACCAGCTCACAGGGGCGCTGATACGCATTAAAAAGTAAACGTCATTTATGACTAATACAAAACCACTTCACAGGGACGTTGATACGAAGTAAACATTATTTTTGACTGATACAACACCACTTCACAAGGATGCTGATATGGATTAAAATGTAAAACTCATTTATGACTGCTACAAAACCACCGCACAGAGGCACTGATACGCATTAAAATATAAACATTGTGTATGACTTCGACAAAACCACTTCACAGGAGACGTTGATACGCATAAAAAAGTAAACATCATTTATAACTGCTACAAAACCACCTCACAGTAACACTGATACGCATTAAAAAGAAAACATCATTTTTGACTGCTACAAAACAAGCCAACTAGGACGCTGGTACGCTTTAGAATGTAAACATTATTTATGACGGCTAAAATATCACCTTGGAATACGCTGATAGGCATCAAAACGTAAACATCATTTATAACTACTACAAAATGACCTGACTAGGACGCTGATACGCATCAAAAAGTAAACATCATTTGTGACTTCTATAAAACTACCTCACAGGGACACTGATACAGATTAAGAAGTAAACATTATTTATGACAACATCAAAGGGACACTGATACGCATTAGGAAGTAAACATAATTTATGATAGATACAAAACCACCTCACATTGACACGAATACGCATTAAAAAGTAAACATCAGTTTTAACTACTACAAAACTTTCTCACAGACACGCTGATACGCATTACGAAGTAAACATTATTTATAATTGCTACAGGTCATGCTGAGGGTACCTGATTATTGAGGAAACTTATGCCAACAACAAATTCGAGCTGTCACATATCGTACTATTCTGATTCATAGTAATTTAAGTGTATGATACGATCGTAGTGATGTGTTCAACAGGTTGTGAGCATGTGAACTGGAATAAATGCGAGAACAGAAAAAGTACAAATACTTTTTAGTTTTCAAAATATATACTTTATTATATTAAACTAACACTGTGAGTTCATTCGTTAACTAAGATATACGATTAGGCTACGAGTCCTGAACCTACCAATATTTCAGTGTTGTCTCCCAGCTTGCTACTGATTCTTCCATCTCAGAAAAATGTTTCATAGAAAACAACACACTTGCCACCGTCATTTAACAAACCTAGCAATCCATAGGCAAATACGGTGACTAGTATTTAACCTTTTAAATTTTATCAAAGCCGACAACTCGACACAAGCCTTTCTAATGCTACGCAATCTCGTTAGATGAAGGTGTTAACTTTTGACTCTCACATACGAGTTTACTTCCCAAGGTATTTCAAACCAATTCAAACTGTCAGTCGCCGGATGACAGCTATCAACGTTGATCGTTAAATATTCGATGAAAGGACAGAACCGTGAATGTACCTAAAGTATTATTTCTTCATTAATTGTCACACACCAACCGACGGACTTAATTACGTTATTGCATAACGATGCAATGACGTGCACAGGGAATGATGTCATAAAATGCGAATGATATAAATAAAGGGAGATTGATAACAGAAACGGTGAAAGGAGACAAATGAGGTAAATAATTAAAGAAAGGGAAAGAGTAGAGAATGGATGGAGAGAGAGAGAGAGAGAGAGAGAGAGGAGACTGAGAGTACGAAAGAAATAGGGGAAGGGAGTAGAGTGGAAAAAAGAGAAAGAGGTTTGAGAGAGGGAGAATATAACAAATAATGATCCAACGATTCAATGGTTGTCTACTATGTTTAACTATATATAAAGTTATATTGAAGTATTTTCGAAGTCAGACCTATATACCTGATTTAAACCAACGTATTGTCTTGTTTTTTTTTTGTTTGTTTCTTCCTTCCACTAAATTATTGGCACGAATATATTATATTTTGCGTAAATTTCTTTCTGAAAATACGTATTCCAGAAAAGCAAAATTTTAGAATGGAGACTGCTTACCTTAATCCCCGAATATTCTTATACAGGATGATTCATAAGTCACTTAGCTATTTTTTTTTAAATTCTAACGTTAAAAAGTACGGTAATACAAAACAGAAAGTTTATTCACCAAATTCATTTATGGGAGTTTAAAATTATAGCAAATTTTCAAAATTTCTACCTTCGTTCACCATGCATAACTTCATTCTTTTTTGCAAGGAATTTACGACTCTTTGTAGCATATTTGATTGATTATGAAATAAATATATATAGAAACAAATATATAAACGAACAAATTTAAACAACAAATATCAGTAATTAGAGAGTAAGATAACAATTATCAAAAGTTCATAGTATGTTTGTGCTTCATATGGTAATCATTTTAAATAGCTAAGTGAAGTGACTTATGAATCACCCTGTATATTATAGGGGACAAAAACATGCCATGAGTTATTTCCCTTAACTTCTACTAAACTAAATTTAAGACAAGCTTAAATGGTCTTAATAGGAAATTAGGATTAATGTAATCTTGCTTAATTGATGTATAATGACTATGGATCAAATTCAATGTAAATCTGAAATATTAGAATTTTCAAATGGAAAATTGTGCCCATGTTATGTCTTCTAAAACCCCTTTAAAATAATCCAGAGAAATTGAAATTCAAAGAATATTCATTGATATCTAATACCTATTGTTAAAAGTTCAAAAACATCAAAGGTATCTGAATGTTCACGAAGGACTCCGATTTCCTCTTTACCCTCTTCGTATGAAACAAAATGAAATTAAATATAGCCCACATTACCTAACCTCACGCCTACTCTCTGCGTTCTAAAATTCACAATAATCGGTTTATTAGTTTATGAGTGAATCCTGTGTGTACAAATATATAGACATATACAATTAGTTAGAATTTTAGTTAGACAGAGATCGTATTTCGTATTTAAGCTTATTCTGACGTCAGTACAACATCATTTCGATGGCATCTTATTGAAAAAAAGAATTAGTTTTTAGAAAATGATGAGGCGATATACAAATAAATAATTCAGAAGAAAATCATGTAAAAACATTTATAACGGCTTTATTTCTTTCCCAACGGCAATGAAGAATGATTTCATTTATTCAATATCCAGATCACTGAACCACAGAATAAAATGCTAAACCTTCGACTTTCCCGCCATGTTCAGAAAAACAAAAATTTAATTTCATACGAAGATTGAAAACGAAATATGATAATATTTTGAAGTTACAATAGGAATAACATTTACATTTCATTTTTATTAAAATTAAAATTAAATATTTTGTGAATAATCGGAGACTACATCTTATTCATATGATGTTAGTAGACAAAACCGATGTTTCGCGTGAATTATTAAAGACCTCTGCACACATCTGCTCCCAATCCAGAACCCCATATTAATATTTTTTTTTTCATTTGTATAATTTTCAATTTACAAGTTATAAATAAAATAAAGTAAATCGTTGTTTTCGTTATTAATGGGTGTCCGGCGCAAACGAGAACCCAATTACTATAATTATTGGAATCCTTGTAAAATTTTACTTGAGAAAAACCGTAGTAGATCGTAATATGGTAATTTGTTTCCAATTGCATCCCTGGACAGACAAAACGACAGACAGAGACAGAGAAATATATAGAAACAATGGCATTACAAAGTATATCGGATTGTATAATTTCACGAAATCCAGTGCCTCGTCCCCGACTTATAAACCCATATGATTCTAAGCCAATCAATGAACTTTCAATTTTTTTTTAATTAATTAATCTTCTAATACGTATCCACTAAATCATCCACTCTATAAGAAAAAACAATGTTTGACTTTCCACAGAATCGTTCTTAAAAGAATACATAGAGACCGGAATTTATTTTAAAAGTTTTTGTATTAAATTATAAAAGAGCCAATTAAGTTAATTCTAAGTGTCTTCTATTGTAGAAAAATACTGCAAACTTTTACTAGTTAGGGAATATAATATCAATTCCATGATAAATGCAAGTATACTGAAATCATATGCCCTTAATAGGGTTAAGATGAAAATTCATATACACTAAATGTACAAAAGCAAGGAAATTCCCAAATTTTTACAATTTTATTGTCATTAATTAAGGGTATGACTACATATGAACCAAACCATTTCATTATCACATCACTACAGTATAAATCTCTATGCATGAGTGGATTAAGTGTGTGAGGTCGGCTGAAGAAAAATTCCTACCAGTAAAATACATAACTCTGTTGTGCTCGCATACCCTTAATGACAATAAAATTGTATAAATTTGGGAATTTCCTTGCTTTTGTACATTTAGTGTATATGAATTTTCATCTTAACCCTATTAAGGGCATATGATTTCAGTATACTGGCATTTTTCATGGAATGTCACTATTTTTGTAAAGGATATGCCTGAATACAATGGTCATTTTTAAGGTTGTTTTTTTTTAATTTTCTGGAAAGCTAAGGTATTTGGTAAACTGAAATTAAAATGGCATCAACTAGACCCTAGAACCTCTATCTCTGCCAAAAATCAGCTGAATCCATCAAATAGTTGATGAGATACAGGGTGGCACATACGTACGTACGTACGTACAGATAACATGATTTCATGATTGAACTTTCTGAATCACTGGGTTGCCTTGACTAATGATGCTGAAATTCTACACACTTATAGAACCTATCAAATAAAAATTTTGTGCAAAGTTTTAACTAATTTGGTTTATTGGTTTTTGAGTTATGATTGATCAAAAAAATGAGATTTCCAGTATAGGCCATTTGTGAGTCTATTAAGGGATAGAGCGCTCTTGTACAAATATTCTGATTAAGGATAAAATATGAAAACTTCTATTAGTTATCTTTCTTTTACCGATAAGGGAATAAAATTATGTGTGCCTAGATTATATGTGGAAATCAGCTGAATGGTCTCTCTACAACAGATCCTAGTGACAGTATGTGATTACATCCCTTGTATTTAAGTTTGAATGCAAAAGTGAAAGCATATGTATGTAATTATAAATTTTATAATCTACAGACTTATAATATGAAAGCTCTGTTTGACATAACCTACTAACCATTGAGCTTATGTGTATCTGTATTATTTGATATATCCTGAGTTTCATAAGATCTCCTCTCTCTCTCTCTGCCTCTCTTTCCACTATTCTTTCTTCTAGCGATGATAGATTCTTCTGTTTTATTGATTTTGAAGCACATGTTTTTATTTACGAGATAAAAGAGCAAAACATAAATTTACATAGTCTAAAATAATTTTATTTAAGACTATGTAAATTTATAATTTGTTTTTAATGTTATCTAAATAAACAAATGCGAAAGTTGTTTTCATCAGTCTGCACTATATTAACAATTAAACGGTTTATGCTTAACTTTATGATACAACATCCAATAAATTAATATTCTGTAATTTGTAAATTGTAATTTGCATCATTATATATATATATATATATATATATATATATATATATATATATATATATATATATAATATATATATATATATATATATATAAATCGATGGTATTTTAAAATCAAATGACCAAGTGTTGACAATTGTTTCGCGCAAAGACGAACAACAAAAAATAAACACATAATTACCAGGAATTTTCGCTCATGCAGCTCATCAGAAAATCCTCAAGCAAAAGTAATTTTAAAAACATTTTTACGTATTTCCCACAGAAAACAGTTGCCTGAAGGAACCAGATATTCCATTCATAGACAACCCGCCATTTTGTACCTAATGCGGAACTATGAAAAATACGATTAACATTACAAACGATTCAAGCCAGATAATCCAAAACCTAATGTATTTAAAAAGTTGTTTATTTATTAAAAAGCTTTTGTGAAAGTATCAGTAAGTTAAGGCTTCACCTTATTTCAAATTCAAAGATATTAAAGTTGAGTACCCCCACCAAAAAAAAAGTTTAATATGGTCAGTTAAACCATCATTTAATGAAGAGTATAATTTACATTACCTATTAGGAATAAATAATAAATAAAAAATAAAAGTTAAATAAGAATAAGTAAAAGACAAAGTCGAAAACAATAAATTCGTCTATAATAAAACGTCTGATGTCGTTGTTTGCTGAGAACTGATACCAGACTTTGAATTATTTACTTGCACAGAATATAAGAATTAACATTGAGTAACCATTAGGCACAAGGTCATCAAATTGGGGATTTAGGCATCGTTCGTCATCTTTGGTCAAAAGTGATTAAAAATGTATATCCTACTCTTAACTAGAATACTCCACTTTTATCTTAAATAAAACGCCAAGGAACTATAAAAATGTTTTGCACTTATGCATTTTAGCAAACTGATTTCTTCCTCAGAGATATGCCCGTGCAAAATAGAAATGACGTTTACTAAACTAGACATAAACGACGGATTTTATTGGAGATGTCCGTATAGACTCTGTAATAATTCAGTGCCAATAAGGACCTGTAGTTTACATCTATTAGTCGTTACTTCCTGTGGATTATCTGCCGCTGTGTTGAATGTAACTATTCAAAATTGAAAACAAATAAATTCTGCTGTCTACTAAACTGCACAAGGCATTTTATTTTAAAAAAACTGATTAAATCTATTATTGTAATATATTTTAATTTGGGTGGGTAGTGTAGTATCGGTGTTGTTAATCTATCATTCCCCTACTATCTATCTATCTATCTATCTCTCTCTATATATATATATATATGTGTGTGTGTGTCTGTATGTGTGTCAATCTAGAAGAACACTCTCCGCCTCACTCACTCTCTGTCTCTCTCTCTTCCGCTTTCTCTCTTTTGTTATGTATCTATTCATCTCTCACAATATCTCAATCTCTTTCACTCTATATTTCTCTCTCTTTCTTTCACCCTCTCTCTCTCTCTACCTCTACCTCTCTCTCTCTCTCTCTCTCTACCTCTCTCTATCTGCCTGTCTCCCTTTCTATCGATCTATTTATTTTCTTTTTTTCTTTTTTATCGAACTCTTTTTTGTTATATCTTTATCTCTATCTCTCTTTATCTCTTTCTAGTCCTCCCTATGTCCATGTTTTCTCTATATATATCTCTTTCTCTTTCTATCTATTTCTCTTTCTGTCTATTTCTCTTTCTGTCTTCCTCTTCATCTAAAACTGTTTTGTTTACTTTTATAATCTGAGGTTGCAACGAAATTAACATGAATCTATGCGAATGAGGCTGATTAAAAAAAAATAAACAAAGTTATTTTACAACAATCATTGTAAAACGCAGGTTCAGAATTTGTAACCTCTTCCTCTTTACTTAATTTGAGGGTTTAATTCCAAATGCAAATTAGACAGGCGGGTGTTTCAGCGACAACACAAACACCATATAAACACCGACCCTCAATCTGGTACAACTTGAGTAGGTGTTGTTCATACCAGTCGTCGATACGTCACCGACAATCAGTCCGACAGTGGCCTTACGTCTGTCGTGCTGAGGTAGGGTTCTGTCTAGTCCTGGGAAGTCCACCTTTCCAGGCATTACCTTCTCTTTTTGAGAAGGTATTAGTTCACTGTGAATTGTCTGATGCAGCCCTACTGAAGAATGCACAAGGAACTGCTAAGGCATTTTTATGCCAGAGTGCGCTTATTTTTTCAAAACCTCACCTGATTTTGTGTCAAACTTCCTGGAGAGGAGGTAAATAAACTCAAGAAAATGCATCTTCATATAAGGAGCTGCCGTAACAGCACCAGGCTCTCTTTTGTCGGGATACAGTATGGGACATGTCTGTACTAATAGGTGCACCTTTGCAAACATTACCTTCTTACTTTGAGAAGTTTATTGCCGATCGCCTTAGGTACCCCGACTGTTCATGGTATTATTTTTTTACCCAACCACAGTGCTCCTCCAGGACAGCTGGCACTCTCCACCTTTCTGCCTTGTACCACATCTAACTTTAGCAGAAAGCAAGTAAAGACATGACAACCGATATATCTTGAGAGTAATATCAGCCTTATGTTATTTAGTGCCTCCAACCGTGGGGGTGTACTGCAATGTTGGAAAACCTTTTGACATCGCGATGCACTATGCAAGCCACATTGAAAAGACCTCTTTTCACATATTTGTCTCGTGTAGAAGCGGGTAAATATTCGCTCAATAATAATATATACTAAGATCATTAACGATATCAGCTTTCCTGTTGCGCCTTTAATTGGGAGAGGAAGCGCACTTTGGAGGCAATATTTGCCAGTGGATCTATGCATCAAGCGCACATGCAATTAAAAACATACCTCAGGCCACATCTTAGCCACAAGAGGAGAAAATGTGAATGCCTTGCGTTTCCTGTGGCGTTTCCATTCGTTAGGGAGTACCTTCGAACAGAAATAAATGTTTGTTAACAGCCCTTGGCGTCGAAAGGCGCTGTTCACACAACGTTAAAGTGACTTCGTGTCAGATTTTGTCCTTGTGGGGAGGCAAATAATACCCGTCCAATATATATATATATATATATATATATATGCATCGTTCCTTTCATTAAAAAAGTAGAACACTCTCAGACGTTTGCCGCCGATAAAATTTTAAAATTATCACAGTTTATTTGCTATTCAAAATTGGCCGAGTGGTTAAGGCGTCGGATTTGAGTTGCAAAGTACTCGTGATCCGGGGTTTCGAATCGCATGACCGCTAGTGAATAGTCATATCTCTATGCTGATGAGTCCCGATTATTAAGGACGAACCGTATACGTACATAGATAATAAACAATAATATATATATATATATATATATATATATATATATATATATATATATATATATATATATGTGTGGAGGGGATGACTGCGTGTGTGTTTGTATATTTAGGCAGCAAGTCGTTATTTAAGCGAGCGTGGTTTAAAAACACTGAATTTTCGCGTTTATTTATTTTTTTAGTGTATTCTCATGAATATATATATATATATATATATAATATTTGATTATCTACATACGTATATGTTTCATCCCTTCGGGAATTGTTAGTGTAGAGATTAGTATTCATACCGGTCGCAGTATTCGAAACGCCGGAACACGAGTTATGTTTTTAACTCAAATTCCGACGCTTTAACCCACTCGGCCACTGTAAACAACTTGATAAATCAGCAAGAGTTTAAACCTATTATAGGCAGCTGGCGTCAACAGTTTTAAACTAATAAAAGAAACTACATTAAAGCTATGACGACGGTTGTGTAAATACTACTTACTACAATGCCCAGCCTAGATTGGGGCGACAAATAATTATAAATATGTGCATATCTACATAGGTATACATTTCATCTTTTTGGGAATAGGCAGTGTCGGGATAATTATTTATACTTGTCGCAAGATTCGAAATCCCGGAACACAAGTCATGTTTTAACTGAAATGAGTAGAGCTCTGCTTAATGCTCTTCCCTCTCGATCTTTCTATCCTCCTTGACTGTTCACGACCATTTCGTTTGCTATAAACCGAGGCTTATGCGACTATATGCGTTTTTTTAAGTTACGTGTTTCATCTTAACTAAGAATCATCAGTGTGGCTAGATACAACTGTACCACCAGTCGCAGGATTCAAACCCCGAACTAAAGTTCCTTTCAATTCGGCGTCTTTGCTCCAACGGCCACTGAGACATCTATATGACAGAAGAAAGCGAAATATTTCGATTATTCAGTAAACGAACACAGTCAGCCTCCGTGGAGTGTTCGACAAACCAAGGGGAGGGAACTTTGCATCATTACATTAGTTAAAAGCTTTTCACATTCCCTTGCAGTGTGCCCTTTCTTGAAAGAGCCTTTGAATCATTTTTTCATAATAAATATGTTTCAATATCAACATATGTATGTTTTATTTGGATTATTCGGACTATTGTTCTCATCTTGGGTGTTACTCTCATAACGTTTCGGCCGATGTAACATCCAACCTTCTTCAAGTGCGTCTTGTCGAACTTGGGAATATTTACGTCGAACTCGGAATCTGTAGGTTATATTTTCATCTTAACCAAACCCCATCAGTGTGGCTAGATAGAATTGTACGACTGATCGCAGATTCGAACCCTGGACTGAAGTCACTTCTTACTTCTATCCGACGTATTTGCCACTATGACCACTGAGACAGCCATACGACGAAGAAAGGGGAGTATTCCTAGTATTCATCATATAGACAGGCTGTTTTTCTGTATCGCAGCTCTTCAGTGTGGTTAGAAAAGCAACTGCTCATAGCCAAATAGAACCTAAGACCGATTCTAACTATTTAACCGTTAGAAAGTAAAATGTAAATACTTATATAAACATTCACAACTACTGGAGAGAGATCCTTTTTTGTTTACAAAGAGCTTTGCATTATAGGTAATGGTAGTTTATAATATAGATTACCACAGTTAAAGGAGGGGGGCTATTTATAGTAATCAACAGACAAACTGTTTCGTTGTATCATAGTTCTTGAGTGTAGCTCGACCGGCAACTTGATTCATTATTTATTTGTGTCTTTTTTCTGCTGTAAATTTACTTATGTCTTCATTTAGTTGAAACAGACTGTTTGTCACTGTTGTTCCAGTTCGTTTTGTTTCTTATCTCCTTCATGCAATATGTCATCTCTATTTGTCCTATCATACAGACACGATAACAAATTACATTTCCAAATGTTGCAGCAGATTGTTATCTACCGCCTTCTATGCACGTAATTTTCAAATCTTATTTCATTTTTTGTTTCAAATTTAAAACAAATTGAGTAATTCAACTCCTTTTTGTTTGTGTCAAACAATTTGGTGGCTCCTTGCAGACCACATATTTACGGCGGCAACATCTATCACGCGGACTAACACATAAAAGGAAATGAATCTAACTACTGATAATGCCGAATGTCCTACCAACAATAGAGAAACAATACATCATATATATATATATATATATATATATATATATATATATATATATATATATATATATATGATAATTTTATTTACACAGGCATTTACAAAATCTGCGACACTGGCATGTCGATGTTATCGATCAACAGTTACTATAAACTGAGATCTCAGGCAGAGTTAGAATCCGATCTTAACCTCAGATCATATTTGGAGAGAATGAAATGGAGGGATAGAGAAAGAGAAGAAGAAGAAGAAGAAAAGAAATTTAACATTTCAAAAATTGAAGCCGTTAAAAAATTAAAAATTAAAAATTAAAAATTAAAAATTAAAAATTAAAAATTAAAAATCTAAAAAATCTAAAAACAAAAAACAAAAAATCTAAAATCTAAAATCTGAAACAAACAGGGCAAATAAATAAATAAATAAATAAAAATATAATGTGGAAAGAGGGGCATATAATGAAGGGAGAGGTGATGGGAAGGTAGACACATAAAGGAAAAGAAGGAGAAGAAAGAGAACGTCTGTTGATTCAGATCGAGAGAGAAGAGATAGGAAATATAAAATAGGAAGGAGGGAGGTAGACATGCACGAATCAAGTGTAAAAAATAACAGACAGTTATTTTAAAGCCGAGTTTATAAATGTATTTTTTCAAGTGAACTATAATATTGTGTATATGTGTGTATGCGTGCGTGCGGGCAAACCGATCAGACGCGTGTAATTGGTGTGGTGGTGGGGCGGTGATCAAATGTGTCGCCAATTCTGGATTTTATATTGTCTTTATAATTTGTCTAGAGTTTATTAGCTTACCCTGAATAAATTAATAAATCGAATGAATATATTCGTTAAGTATAACAGGATTAGTAGTAGTAGTAATAATAATAATAATAATAATAATAATAATAATAATAATAATAATAATAATAATAATAATAATAGATACACCTAATAATTTAAGTGAAATAATGAAAATAATAATGAATGATAATAAAAATAATAATAATAGTTTAATTTAATTTAAAAGTACTAAAAAATATAACTAAAGAATAACTAGAAAATGCCGGCGTTATTAATTATTATTATTAATAATAATAATAATAATAATAATAATAATAATAATAATAATAATAATAATAATAATAATAATAATAATAATAATAATAATAATAATAATAATTATTATTATTATTATTATTATTATTATTATTATCATTATTATTATAATGGTAATAATAATAACTGAAATAAAATAATAAAGTTATAGATAATGACATTATCATTATTATCATCAATGACAGTGGAAGCAAAAGTCAGGTAACGATAAAACATGGCAATATCAATATTATTAATAATAGTGATACTGTTAATTTCACTGTCGCAAATAACAATAACTATGATAGTAACAGCAGACATGATGCCACCACTAACAACAATAATCATCTTGATAAAAGTACAGAAATGAAAAATAATTCAATGTCAAATAATTAAGTTTAAAATATTATTAATAGTAATAATACATAATTGGTAATGATAATCTAAAAATAATCTAAAAAATATAGAAATATTAATCAATAAATGGATAAACATATAAGGGGATATTTAAGGGTAAAGAAAAATACAGAAGATGACAATTAGTATTAATCGTTGTGGGTATGATAATAATAATAATAATAATAATAATAATAATAATAATAATAATAATAATAATAATAATAATAATAATAATAATACACTACCACTAACAGTACTACTACAAATAATACTACTGATAATAATACTACCAACAATAATGCTACTACTAATAAAAATGATAATTAATAAAAAAAATGTATAAGGTGATAGTTGTGTTGACAAAATTATCAGTTGATGGGTAGGTGAAGTTTTTTTGTTTTTTTTGTTTTTTTTATATAGTAACAGCCTAAGGGGTTATAAGTGGATTAATAAGAAGGTGTAATCTATTATGCCTACAGTTAATTGATGTTTTTTGTTTAGAAGTTTGCCTCATCACTAAATTTAATTATTTCAAGTTTTTCTGTTAGGCAAAGGTAGAAAAGTGAGTTTAGGGAACCACAGGTGCTAGTTTTTCTAATTGTGTTCCAGGTTACTGTTGGTGATTGGTTATTGTTGTATAGTTCCCAGTAAAATATAGAAAGTGAGGTTCTTTTTTTATATGTAGGGTTATTAAAAGAACACTTATGTCCAGTATATCTTTCTTTGAAGGTATTACCAGCCATACCTATGTAGAATATTTTCAGGGTTGGGTTTTCTTTAGTAGAGATTGTTGCTTGATATACTGATTGGGTTATTTGGCAATTTTGTTGTAATGGGCATTCTTTTTTGTTTGTGCAGTTACAGGCCTTGGTATTTGCTGTTTTCGTTGCGGTAGTTTTTTCATTTAGAATTTTATTGTTATGTTTTTTTATTATTTTTTCTAAATTTTCACCACAGCTATAGCTTAATTTGAGGGTGTTTTTATTAAAAATGTTATGCAGTATATTGTTGGGAGGGAAGTGTAGATTAATTAAGTCTAAAATATTTTTACCGAGTTTGGTTTTAACCATGTTATTATATGGGGGTGTGAACCAAATAATGTTCTATCCCTATTTATGCGTCTGTTGTTGGGAGGTGTAGGTTTTGTGAATTTAATTTGGGTGTTTTTGTATCCACTTTGCTTAAACGCTTTATTGTAAAAGTCCTTATGTTTGTTAAAATTTCTTCGGGGCTTGATTTACGCCGGTCAATGGGTCTGTCCTGTGCAGGTTCTAGGAGGTCCACCCTCCCAGGCTTCGCCTCCCCTCTTTGGGAAGGAGTAAGTTTATTGCTTACTGCCTGAGGCGCCCCTACCGGGGAATGCCGACGGGCTGCCCAGGTAATTTTTAAACCCCACTTTCCCGACCCGACCTTGGGTCACATCTTACTTATGGGAGTAGGATAAAAACTGGGCTTGTGCCTAACTCCTGGAGAGGAGTAAATCAATACATTTAGGAGTTATATATATTGAGGAAGTTATACCCGATTTAAAAGGGAGAGTATATAGAGACGACGCGTTATTTAGTTATTTATCACTAGATGTACTTGTAAACAACTAGTAAACAACTGGTAAACAACTAGTAAACAGCTGGTAAACAACTAGTAAACAACTGGTAAACAACTAGTAAACAACTAATAAACAACTGGTAAACAACTAGTAAACAACTGGTAAAACACTAGTAAACAACTAGTAAACAACTAGATTTAATATGGAAAAAACTTCAAAGATCATTTAACGAATTGAGCCTTAAAATTAGTATTGATAATAATGATAAAAAAAAATATTTTTTAAGATATTACCCTTAATCAAAATGATAATACAGTTGAGCCCTACCATGAACCCTAACAAATAATATTTTATAAAGATAAACTATCCAATCACCCAGAACCAATTAAATATACACTAATAAATAATATTTCTAATAGAATTTAAAAACTATCCGCTAATATAAATATATTTAGTGAAAATAAGCAATATTATAATTATGCATTAATAAGATCAGACTATAAGGAAAATATAAAGTACACAAGTTACGATAATCTAAACCAAAATAAATATAAATATGTTAACAGAAAGAATAACATCATATCGTATGATATAGCATTCGGAAAAATGTTGAAATAGTTAGGAGTAATAACACAGGGGCCATAAATAGTAATAATGTTAAAAGTGGGAGTATGATAAATAACAATGTAGGTAGTAATGAAATGGGAAATACTAGAAATATAAACTGGAAAGTAGTTAATAGTGTAACTGATAATGATAATGCAAGAACTAAAATTGAAGATATAAATAATACAGATAATAAAAGTAATAGTAATCAAAGAAATAGGATGAGAAAAATCATTTGGTTCCACCTCCATATAGTACGGGCGTTAAAACGGATATACCCAAAGGAATTCTATAAAATAATCGATAATAATTTTAAAGAGAATAAGGTGGTAAGTAAATTACTTAATAGAAATGCAATGAAAGTATCGTATTCAACCATCATAAACATATAAATACCATAACCTCATCATATAAAGCTAATATTAATAAATCGAATGATATTATAGAGGACTCGTAAAACTCGAAAAAACAAGAAAATGTAACTGAAAGCGAAACGTCGAATGCCCATTAAATGGTGAGTGTATGACCGAAAGTATAGTGAATAAGTGCAATGTTGTAGCAGGTAATGAAACGTCAGCATTTATAGGTTCAGTGTGGCCGAACGCAGTCAAATCTTCGAGATTCAATTATGTTTCTTTTCGAAATATCATAAATTATATTTTTATATAAAAAGTAAAATGCCTTGTTTAATTATTACAAGTCTTGATTTCCAGCCTATGGTCCCGAGCAAACAGCTAGTCCAGCAGCAAGTTGACGAAATACCCAGCCGAGTGTGAACCCCTTTATTTTAAAGGGGTGCCCATCGTTGCCACTCTGGGAGCTTGGTACCGTGTCAGGAGTATAAGAGTCCCTTCAAGGACGTCTCTCTAGAATTTTTATTCCAATTTTGATCGAAATCTATTTCATACTTTTGATTCTAGAAAATGTTTAAAATTTAAGGCTTAAGCTTAAGAGGTCTGAATTTTGAAATGGAGGGTCTGGTCATATAAAAGTTTAAACGGCTCCAAATATAAGGAATATTTTTAATTGCTGTCTAATACCTATTGTTAAAATGTCCCAATAATCGTAGTCATCTGAATCTTCAATAAGGGTATTCACTCTCTTTGTATCCCTTACGTCTATCAGCTGTTTCATAATTCATAATGATCAGTTAATTGTTTGATTTACTTTAAGCGAAACGATTCGTAATAATTTGCACTGAAATGTGTTTGTTTTGAAAAATGCTTTGTAAGAAAAATAAAAAGATCTTGACTTTTAGAATGTAAATGAAAACTACTTTTATATATATATATATATATATATATATATATATATATATATATATATATATATGTGTGTGTGTGTGTGTGTGTGTGTGTGTGTGTATGTGTGTGTGTGTTTATGAGTTTTTTAGATGAGAATTGATAATTTGTATAATTACGATTATTCGGACTACTGTTCTCATCTTGAGTGTTATCATCACTATATTTCGGCCGCTGTAACCTCCGGCCTTCTTCAGGTGTATCTTTTTGAACTCGGGAATATTTCTGTCGAACTCGGGAATCTGGACGGAATTTCGAACGGAACCTTTAATTTAATCCACGGTGGTAACATGCTCTCGTTCCGTCAGCCATGACTGGGAGAAGTCTTCGGTGCACGCTATACGAAGAATTGCGAAGTACTTCCAGATCCCGAGTTCGACAGAAATATTTCCGAGTTCGAAAAGATACACCTTCTTTTTCATTTTACTTCAGTCGAAGTTCTCAGAAATCAAGGGGACCCTTTCTGGGGCTAACGCTTGATCTTTATAAGAGATACACAGATATTCGAATATTCCATTAAAGGTTTCCTTTACCTGTCAAACGTTGAGTTAGTAAAGAACTTAAGAATATTAATTTTCTTCTCCTTAATTGACCACTGGTGATACCAGATCAGGCTGCCCTGTGGCTCCCTGAGACGAAATTCACCTACATTGACGTTTTTTTTTTTTTTTTTTTTTTTTTGTAAAACTTAATTATGTTCTACAAAACCAAAAACAAAAACAACAGCCCCTCTCCCTTTCTCCCTCCCCTTTTTTATTTTTATTTTTCCTACCCTACTCCCGGTACTGGATATGACCTTAAACTACATCCGATGGTGAGATCCGGCTTACGGACTTTGGGGAATGTGGAGCCTCCTCTTAATTACCATTGCTCCCAGGTCCACCCTGACCCGGAGTGGTAGTACCTGTTAGGGTCCCAACTATGGGTTAAATAGAAACAGATATTAAAAGGGGAAAGAAACAAAAAAGAGAAGAAAACAAGACCAGATTCGGCATTAAATAACCCAAAAAGGGTTGATATGCCGTAAAACAAAACTACCAAACCAAACCAAACCTTAATTGACCAGTTAACTATGTTATAGTATATATTGTGTGTGGTCTCTTGGTCTTACGGGATTCCAGGAAAAGAAGTCATTTAGTCTGGTGAAGTATCCAGCAAAGTGTTATTAATTGATATAACAATACTTCGAGAGGGTTCACCATTCCTCGTATAAGCCAGTGTATAGCTGTGTCGTGGGGTTCTTATTTGGACTTCGAATACTGATATTTTAAATATTTTGCCAGGATTTACTTGTAGGGTGAAGTATCCTCATGTATGGCTGTCCTGACAAACCCTTGTACAGATTGAACGAAGACACTTGATGATGGTTCTAGTAAGTAGTTTGCGTGTGTGTGTGTGTGTGTGTGTGTGTGTGTGTGTGTGTGTGTGTGTGTGTGTGTGTGTGTGTGTGTGTTTGTAAAAGAAAACAGGCTAGAAAAAACGGCAATAATTTTGGCAAAAAATGGAAATTGATTTAATTTTTCCATTGAAATAAGCTTCAACATTTGGAAGCGCTAACAGTGTCCAATTATGTACTCGAAAACGGGAAGTAATTTGCATAAGCGGATGCACAGCAATCAAAGAAAATTAATTTTTCCAAAGTTTTTACTGCATTGAATCTTTCTGCCCTATTAAAGAAGTCTAGACAAAATATTAACATAAGTTTATTTTTGACAAAAGTTTAAAGTTCGAATGCATTTGAACATATTATGTTTCGGATTTATTTAGATGCATTTGAACATATTATTTAGATGCATTTGAACAAATTATTTAGATGCATTTGAACAAATTATGTTTCGGATTTATTTAGATGCATTTGAACATATTATTTAGATGCATTTGAACAAATTATTTAGATGCATTTGAACATATTATGTTTCGGATTTATTTAGATGCATTTGAACATATTATTTAGATGCATTTGAACAAATTATTTAGATGCATTTGAACATATTATGTTTCGGATTTATTTAGATGCATTTGAACATATTATTTAGATGCATTTGAACAAATTATTTAGATGCATTTGAACATATTATGTTTCGGATTTATTTAGATGCATTTGAACAAATTATTTAGATGCATTTGAACAAATTATTTAGATGCATTTGAACATATTATGTTTCGGATTTATTTAGATGCATTTGAACATATTATTTAGATGCATTTGAACAAATTATTTAGATGCATTTGAACATATTATGTTTCGGATTTATTTAGATGACGATTAATAATATGTATTATTTGGTTTATTTGGATTACTGTTCTCATCTTGGATGTGATTCTCACAACGTTTCGGCCGATGTAACCTCCGAACTTCTTCAAGTGCGACTTTTCAAACTCAAAAATTTGTAAGGAATTCCGAAAAGAACCCATTATTTAATCCACAGGGGGTAGCTTATTCTTGTTCCGTCAGTCATGCTCGGGTAGAAGTCTTCAGCTATTCGTAATTGTATTCTTCGTATCACTCGTACGGAAGATTTTACCTTAAATCATCAGAAGACTGTCACTTTGGACTAACTATACTTATCACTTGTATCACGGTTTTTGTTGTGCGAGAGTAAGCTACCCCCCGAGTTTCGTTCGAAATTACGTACAGATTCCAAATTCGACATAAAGATTCCAGAGTTTGACAAGATGCAACTTAAGAACGTCAGGAGTATATCGGCCGAAACGTTGTCAGAATCACGTGCACGGTGAGAACAGTAGTCCGAATAATTCATTTTAACGTAGTAATGATAAATATTACCTAGTATTCTGTAAATAATAATAATAATAATAATAATAATAATAATAATAATAATAATAATAATAATAATAATAATAATTACTAAAGAAACCATTAAGGACACCTTAAGGAAAATGACAAACTGGTAAGCACCAGGCTATGATGGAATACATGCATATTGGTTTAAAAAATTCACGACCCTACATGAAAGACTAGCGCAGTAACTAAGAGGATGTATCCACAAAACAGACATACCAGTGTGGATGACCAAAGGAAGGACAACGCTTCTACAAAAAGATGCCAAACAGGGAACGACCTCAATAAACTACAGACCAATAACCTGTTTACCAACAATTTGGAAAATGCTGACGGCACATCTGAGAGAACAAATCTACCAGTCCCTAAACAAACGTAGACTACTCCCCGAAGAACAAAAAGGGTGCCGTAAAGGGAAAAGAGGGAGCATGACCTCCTATACATCGATCAACAGATCCTGAAGGAGGTAAAAAACATAAAAGAACATATCCATGGCATGGATTGGCTACAGAAAAGCTTACGACAGAATCTCTCAAGCATGGATAATTGAATGTTTGAAAATATACAAAATACTCGAAAAGATGATTAATCTTATTAATAAAGCAATGGGGAAATGGAGACTGGAAGTGACAGCCGGAGGACAACACCTGACTGAGATAAAGATACAGAGAGGCATCTTCCAAGGAGACTCCCTATCACCACTACTGTTTATAATAGCTATGATGCCACTCAACTACATACTCAGAAAATGTGATGCCGGATACAAGTTTACAGACACAGAACTAAGAATAAACCACCTTATGTACATGGATGACCTGAAACTATTTGCAAAAAGCAAAAAAAAACTAGAAAAGCTGATAAATACGACCAGAATCTTAAGCCAGGACATCCAAAAAGAATTCAGAATAGAAAAGTGTGCACTGCTAGAAATGAAAAAAGGAAAACTGGAGACAACAGAGGGCATGGAACTCTCCAACCTAGAGGAAATGGGGGCGCTAGACGAACCGGATAGCTACAAATATATTGGAGTACTGGAAGCAGACACCATCAAATCTACAGAAATTAAAGAGAAGATTAGAAAAGGATATTTACGAAGAACAAGAAAACTCCTAGAAACGAAATTATATAGCAGGAATCTAGTAACAGGAATAAACACCTGGGCAGTAACACTAATAAGATACTCTGGACCATTCATAGGCTGGACCAAAGAGGAACTCAGGCACCTTGACCAGAGGACTAGAAAATTAATGACCATGCACAACGCACTACATTCAAAAGACGATACGGACAGACTCTACATGAAAAGAAACGAAGGGGGAAGAGGACTGGTAAGTATAGAAGATTGTGTGAATGACTCAAAAAAGAAGCTGGAGAAATACATAACTCAACACATGGAAATCCTTATCACTGCAGCAAGAGACACCGTTCCAACGAACATTCTGGAAGCACCGAAACCAGAAACAAAACGACAAGAAAAGAAAAGTGGGAAGAAAACCCCCTACATGGACGCTTCAGAAGACTGACAAGAGAAGAAACCAACGAAAATAGCTGGGTATGGCTAAGTGCAGGACACTTGAACAGAGAAACGGAATATTTACTGATGTCTGCACAGAACAATGCAATTAGGACAAACTACATTAAAGCTAAAATAGATAAAACTCAGAAAAACAATAAATTCAGACTGTGTGTACAAAGAGACGAAACCGTAAATCATATAATAAGTAAATGTAGCAAACTAACCCAAAAAGAATGCAAGAACAGACATGACTGTGTGGGGAAAGCAGTACACCGGGAACTGTGCAAACAATACTGGAAAACGAAAAACACAAAATCATCTGGGATATGGATATACAAAAAGACAAACTCATACAAGCAAGGAGACCAGGTGTTATAATAATGGACAAGAAGGAAAAATCTTGCAAAATCGTAGACTTCGCCGTTCCAGCAGTTCACAGAGTGAAAATCAAAGAAACGGAAAAACGAAGCAAATACACGGAACTAGTCAGAGAACTGAAGGGAATATGGAGCATGAAGAAAGTCAGTACAATACCAATAATTGTAGGAGCACTAGGAACAATCCAAAAAAACTTGGAAAAAACTGGGAGAAATTTGAATCAAAAGGATCATTAGAACTATACAAAGGGCCACAATGATCAAAACAGCTACAATCTTAAGAAAAATCATTGAATGCGGAAACCAACCCGCATAAGCTACGAAGGGTCACACGGAATATACTACAGGGAGAAAACAAAACCACAGAAAGAAAACATTACAAACAAAGAAACAGAAAATGAAAGAAAAATCACTTTATAAGCTCCCCCCAATAAATTACACCGGTGTCCGACATAAAAATGAACCAATAAACAGAAATAGCAAGAAACACTATCCGCTTTCCGCCCCCCTCAAAAAATAAAAAATAAAAAATAAAAATTTAAAAAAAAATTAAATTAAATTAAAAAAAAATTTGTAATGTTTCTAGCCTAGGCGTACACTACACAAAATATTTGCATAGGGTCAAAGAGGATGAGAAGACCGAAGATGGACAGCACAAACCAGACCGCCACTGAAAGTGCAGAGACTGCTGGGACCTTGGGGAGGCTTATTGCCACCCAAATCCCAGAGAAGACCAATAGTCCTTACCAACGAGAAATCAATGGTAAACGGTTGTTGCAATACTACAAGGTTATTTTCGGTGACTATCGAAAAGAGGTGGAGAATACAGGAAATCTGGGGAAACTTGTCACTCAGATTCCAGGGAATACCACCGGCTGTTGTCGGTGAGTAATCACTGATGATAACCTGTGTGAGAACAGACTACAAAAGACAGAAGATAGACTTCTCGAACAAAATGAAAAGCTTATAGAGCAAAAGAAATATTTTGACAAAAATATTGAGATATTAATACAAACAATATCGCAAAATGCCGTGTGGAGTGCGATCGACAACTTCACGTATTTCCCTGATTAGGAGAACACTTTTGCTTCGTATTTTAGTAGATATGAAGACTTTTATAAAATTGTTTGCAAAAACTGGGCAAACTCTAAAAAGGTTCGCTTTTTACTTAGGAAATAAGGCACTACTGAACATACTAAGTTCGTGGATTTAATTTTGCCTCGAAAGACTAGCGATTTAACTTTTGCGGAAGCCGTCAAACTTTAAATGTAGCTTTTTAGCCCAAAGACTTCGTTATTTCACAAACGCTGGAAGTGTTTAAACTTATTTTAAAAAGATAACGAAGATTATTCAACGTTCGCATCAGTAGTAAATAAGCACTGCAACGATTTTACATTATCCGAATTTAGTGCTGATAATTTTAAATACTTAATCTTTTTTTCAAAGATTGGTATCAGGAAAGGACGATGAAATAAGGCATAGAGTTCTAAATAAATTAGAAAATGAACTGAACTTAATACTGCAGAACTTAGCTAAGGACTGCCAACAGTTTATTAGTGTTAGGCAGGATTCGAGAGAGATCGAACAGTCGAGCATTGCACACATACGAAAAGTGCGTCAAAAATCGAAATTCAACTATCATCCAAAAACTATTTAAAGCAAAAAAATAGATTTTTATGCCTAAAAAACAAACTGCCTTATAAAAATAAATTACTGCCGAGCCCTTGTTATTGATGCTGAAGCCTGCATTGGATATCCATTTCGTTTTATAACCTGCCTGATTTGTAAATAATCGTCTAAAAAGTTCGCATTGTAGAACGATGAAAGAAAATAAAACGCAGGTAAAGACTATCAAACATGCCAACAATATTATAAGAGGATATGTACAGGCTAAAATCTTAAATAAAAAAGTAAAACTACAATTGGATTCGGGTTCAGACGTGTCAATTATTAACATGCAGACATGGAGACGATTGGGAAAACCGACCATATTAAGAACCAATCAAATTGCCAGAATAGTGACTGGTAAAAATTTACATATTAAAAGAATTGCCAGAATTCTTGCCAGAAGTAAATAAATCTGACGACCAGTTCAGGAAAGCAAAAAGGATTCTGTTTCAACCATTAATCGTATGAAATGGACTGAAAATAAATTGCCGGCATAAATGAATAAAATTAAATCACATGAGGAAACAAAATGCACGCTGAGAAAAGCGAACACGAAACTGAAAGAAATTAAGCTAAATTATTTGAATAACCAGTGAAAGGTTAATGAGAGTGTACTCAGAGTTAAAGAATTACAATTACTAAAGTTACAAATCGAAGAGTTTTCTGAAGAACTAAAAACTATAAAAGATAAGATGACTTGTCTTGAAGTCGAATGTCGAAGAAAAAGCGACATTTTTTTCAAAATTTAAAGATGTGATTAAAAGTCAGACATCTAGAATTGAAAAGCTGGAGGATATCAAATCTAAATTTTATAGAGACCATTAGTTCTCTCATAATAGAGACATGAACCAAATTAAGGAACGATGATCGCAATAAACTGACAGGACTACCAAGGAGGAGGTTATGGCTACCAAAACCAACACTTTCGACATACAGCTATCTCAAGCAGCTTCAGAATAGCATCAATACAAAAAGGAAACAATACTAGACTCCTGAGGATGTAAGGCTTTGGAGGGGGTGTTATGGTGCCGTACCTATAACGAACATTTGGACTCATCCATTCTCAATAAATACTGGACGCATTCGCTTCTCATTTGTTGATCCAACCCCAGTCTACACTGGCAGTCAGGACAGGCTGTACACTTCTCTTGTTTGCATGTAGTATATACTTTTCTCCAATATGCTTGTTATACCTGTAAATCCTGTGTCCGTGTTTTCATTCTGGCCCCTAAAAAGGGCCATACCATTTATATATTTCCTAACTTTATTAATGTTCTATTTGTAATATTCAGTATCCCCTAACGTATTAGAACGACGAAAAAATAGTTCTCTTTAACTTCGTAAATTTACATGTAAACAGTCGACTTCAACGATAGTAAAACTGCATGAATTGCACTTGGAATTGCTTCCACATCCATCTTCAAGATCTGGTCCAGCGACTCCTGGGTTTTTGCAGACCTCAAAAGAATGCTTCAGAGAATAATATTAGGCTCCAATGAAGAAGTGATATCAGAAACTGAGGCGTATTTTTTTTGTAAGAGAAGCGTTGGAATCAGTGTATAATCCAAGAAGAAGACTATGTTGATGAATAAAGTCACATTTTTTCCTAAAGATTTGTGTTTTATTAGTTAGGCTCGTGTTTATTGATAATGTGTTATTTAAGCCATAAACACCATCATATCTTATATGAACTTTTCACTAAAAAATGGAAGAAATAAAAACTGTTACGAAAATGACTAGATTCGGCATTAATTAACCTGAAATGGGTTGATATGCCGTAAAATCGCTCAATCTATCGACCGACTTATAGACTTGGCCTTTTTTAGAGATTCCTTTTTGACGCATCTCAATAAATAAATAAATAAATGAGATAGTCGAAAAAACAAAACAGAGAAACAATAACGCTGTCTTCGCCGTGAAATCTGAGAAAAACTAATGGGCCATTTTCCGGACAGATATATTTGCCATCAGTCCAAATCGACCGTCGGTTGCAATCCATTTAGGCTGAAATAAGAGACACTGACTGGAGGAGCCAACAATTCGATTACGACACGGAATGTGACGCACGAGAGGGGCACGGCAACGGGCTCATCTGATTAATACGGTTTATGTCGTGTTCCGGTATTTTTTAGATGAGGATTGATAATTTGTATTATTCGGACTACTGTTCTCATCTTGGATGTCATTTTAAAAATGTTTCGGCCGATATAACTTTGCCTTCTCACCCTTTGTTTATTGCTAATCGCCTGAGGCTGGGCTGCCCAGGCAATTTTTAAACAGCCAGGGTGCTCAAATTCTCGAGCGCTGGTTTTTTCTCACTTTCCCGACCTTGTGTCACATCTTACCTTGTGAGAGGAAGATAAATCGAAACTTCCAATTTTCTTCGTGGGTGCCGCTATGAGCCGTGATACAATGGATAAAAGTGCTAAGTAGAATCAATTCTAAGTGGCAGTTTTCTGGGGGTTGAAGGTTCAATTCTCAGTACGCGCGATACTAAAAATACAATTACGGATTACTTTTACTTTGTCATGGCCGACGGAACGAGAGCAAGCCACCTCGTGGATTAAATAAATGATCCAGTTCAAAATGCCGTATATATTGTTTAGTTAAACAAGACGTGTCTGAAAAATGTCGGAGTTTACATCGGCCGAAACGTTGTGAGAATAACATCGAAGATGAGAAGATTAGTCCGAATAATTCAAATAATACTTTCATGTCCATTCTTTTTCGCAGTGGTTATTTATGAAGAGCGTGATTCACGGTCACCTGTATGCTTGCTTTGTCTCCCTAGCCGATTAAATTAACTAAGCTGAGTATTTTTTTAAAAGATTTCCACTCTAATGTCACGTGATATTTATCGACCAATCACAGCTTCTCATCTGTCAGCCTTCTTTTTCATTTCTTATTTTTACTTACATTTCTTTAATATATTTAGTTTACAAATCTCTCATCGTTATACGTCATAATCAACGTTCACATTTTTTGTCTGATTCGTTTAAATCGTAAATTCTTAACCGAGGTCCACAATGGATCCCCTGGGGTCCACAGAAGCTTTAACGGGGCCCACGAAAGAAATTAATCTAATTGCTATTATTTTGTTTTGTTTTTTTTTACTAAGAAATGTACGTTTGTTTATTGACATTTTTAAGATTCATATTTGGAGTTTATGTTATGAATATAACGAAATTGATTCATTGTTAGTTTTTATTAATCGAAAAAGAAATATTTTATTTTTAAAATTAAATATGCATATATGGGATCCCTGGATCATAAAATAGCTCACATATATGCATAGATAGTCCACAGGTGATAAAATTGCTCTCATTGGTGTTGTATTTCTTCTGTGCTTAAAAGAATGACGACAAACAATGATGTAAAAATATATAATGATATATATTTATTGTTGGTGGCGGTGAAAGAGTGCGGGGAGGTGGTGTGTTCATTAACTATTCTTAATTTTCACCTAACAATTCAATAAACATAACAGTTAATCAATCCACCCCACCTCCCCATGTTAAGAATCGCTTTCTAAATTATAACCTTATTATTCCAGCCCGGTCAGTAAACGTCATAGGTATTCTTTTTTAAATTAATTTTCTTACTAATTCTCTGGAGTTTCCTCATGAGAGAAAACAGTTTGAATTATCTCCCCTTTCAACAGATTCTTCTCAAATAAAGATGAAATTTCATCTGTCCCCAATAATTCAGAAGCACCGAAGAATTTTCTAACCACACGATTCTCATGTGTGTGATAGACAGGAAATATAAAAAAAATATTAGGTCGACGAAAGACCAAGTTACCAAACTAATTGCAACAACAGGTATGAGACCGGAAAGGATAACAAAATACAATACATTGAATACACTCTTCTCATCTGAAGAGGATTGTATTGTTCTTTCCAAAAAAGAAATTGTTATTAAATACTACGTATTTTGAATGGAGTATATGGGACGCAGCACGACGACGGTGTCGGTACTTGAAATTCCTGGAATTGTGCCAGGCGAATACCTTTGTGCTTTTCGTTTTAAAATTCGGAGATATTAAAGTATAGATCTGGATAAATATAACGGCATATGTACTTTAAAAATTTTACTAAATAAGAAAGCATTTAGTAAAGTTCCTTCTTACATAGAAGACGAGGGAGAGAAAAATTACCTATTATTTTAGTCGGAAGTAGGCTCGCATGTTAGATATGTGGGGAAATGGGGCATTTGACATTTACTTTCCATTCCAGAAGCAATCCGGCATAACCTAATCCAAAAAATAAGGGTCGGAGAGCACATCGGTCCAAAAGTCGGGGAGACCTTAAAACCGAATGCGGGGTTTACAATTAAATCCATTCACTAATCTACGCCTAGTATTCCCCCCCCCTCCCTAAAAAACAACGACTATTACCCCAGACGAATTTGACAAATTATGTAATTCGATCTGTGAGTCCCCTAAAACAGTATGAATGGACTAGAGCACGTCGGTCCAAAAGTCGGTAAGGCCTTAAAACCGAATGTGGGGTTCCCAATTAAAACCCTCCACAAATCTACGCCTACCCACACCCTAAAAAACAACGACCATTACCCCATGCGAATTTGACAAATTATGAAATTCGATCTGTGAGTCCCCTATAAAAATATGAATGGACTAAAGTTCAATCTAAAAAATCGACTCCAAAGTCTTACGCGATAAAACTCATTCTAAGGAAGCAGAACTAAACAAAAATCCAGGAGCAAAAATGTTCATGAAAATATTACAGTTAAGACTCACTGGATGAGATGAGAAAAAAAAAGAGGAAAACAGAGAAAAAAACTTTTCCAAGAGACGCCCACTAACATAGAAAAATTGACTCCCCGCCCCCACGAAGGCCGCTATCCAGCTTAAAATCTTCTGTCCGAAAGATGGAGAACAAAATGACACTTCTTCGATCTCCTCCGAAAGTAAAGCTTCGTTCCACAGACCATCACTCCGTGCACCACCCCAGACATTCTTCTCCCCCTCTCCAATGAAAATGGAAATACCGCCTCTCTCCACCTTTCTCTCGCCACACCAACATCTCAGAAGAGACAGAAAAGCCCGTCATTGGTGAGAGAGGGAAGAAAAAAAAGCGACCGATGTTATTCACTGGAAAAGACGTTTGCAAAGTAACACGGAACCAGGAGACTCTTATGCAAAAACATCATAACGTACATCAGAAACCTCGTGACCATGAACACCGTACACAAAAAGGACATTTCGAGCGATGAGAATTTTGCAAACGCAAACAGAATTTCAACAGTGGTGATGGCTTGAAATGGACAATGGTAGAGGAGGCAAACAGTTTATTCACTACATCGGCTCCTCTTGCTTTCTTTATTGATAAAGGAGAGTAGAAAGTGGGCCTTGGGTTTACTTTCGGCAGCCTTGTAACTCTTGCTTCCCTTATTTTGTCCTTTCAACCTCACATTCCATGAACGATGTTTCTGACAAAGAGGGAAAAATTGCTGTTTTCTGGGTTGAAATCTATCCATCTAACAGTTATCGTTGGCTAGATTTTAACCTTAAAGTAGTATTTTTAGCTCCCTACATCAAGTGGCTTTATGCCTTGTCTGGAGCGATTTCCATAAAAAACTAACCAATTTGAATAAGCTTTAAGTTGGGGGGATGCTCTCCATCAGAATGTAACTATCCATATCTAGAGCCATTAAACTAAAATTCCCTTTTCACATCGGCGGCGTGTCTAAAGAATGTCTAATCACTACTGAGATGAGACATGGTTCTCTGGGTCAAGCTGTCAGTGGTTGAAACCGTCAATGTCCGGCTTTGAAAAGTGTGCACTTGCCTGAGGGGGAGGGGGACCGGGTTACCCCGAAACGAATGCTCCTTTTACCGAAAGTGTCGGCAATCCTTGAGGTTCCTTCTACGGGTGAAAGAAAGCTTCTCTGGCACTCGAGTGTTGTCTCGAACAGCATTATATCGGGTTATGGTGAACGGATCTGTTCGATACGATACGATTGAGGAGTTCGGTCTTACAAAGGAGGAGGTTCGCTTAATCTGGCCTTGGGCGGCTGGCTTGAGGTGGTTCGACAATTACGAGGCATCACTCATCTGGCTGAGAATAAGAAATTCCATCTTGGTTGGCAAGAAACTGTTCGCAGTGAGTGTTGTAGAGACACAGAGTTGTGTTCAGTCGGGTGACTTGGAGGAAACTACCAGTCACACCTTCTTTTACTACGCTATTTTGCGCCCGTTGTGTAAGTTAGTTAAAGGTTATACGGTGCGCATCTTGAACGGACGGTTCTTTGTCCTATAATCCGTTTTCATCTGTTGCAATTGGGTGCTGATGATGAATAAGGATGGACACTATGTATTTCGTTGCTTGCTAGCAATTATGAGAGGCGTGATATGGTGACACGACAAAAGGAAGCTCTCTTCGTTTTAATCAACGTCTGAAAATGCGTATCAGGCTGGAGAAGGCGAAACTCGCTTCGGAAAGTTTCGCGTTAAAAGAATTACATTGCTACAATTTTAATTTTAAATGTAGCAGCATACATTAGCCTTCTCTCTCTCTCTCTCTCTCTCTCTCTATCTCTCTCTATCTCTCTCTCTCTCTATCTCTCTTTATCTCTCTCTATCTCCTTTATAGTGCACCAACGATTGAATAAGAGTTGAATAAAAAAGAACAAAATGTCTATTTTAAAATCGTCTCCGAGTAGTTGTATTAATTTAAATAAACAACAGCTGGGGGTGTTTCATTCAGAAAGAAAAACGCGTATATTTTTTCAGTCTTGTAACGCTAAGGCATCATAATTGTCCACAGAAAAGCCCCGCTCGAAAAAATGGAAACCTGAAGCTTTACCGCTATATAACAATATTATAACTTATTTAGTCAGTGTGAGCTGTCCACCCGCATTTGAAGGTTTACTAAAAGAGAATACATCATCAAGTCATTTACTGGGTGTCTAAAGATACATAAAGGATACTGTCATTATTTGATCGTTTGAATAACAGCTTGTTGATTACCCACCTTATTTATTCATACACACTTTCTTTTAATTTTCAATAGCGACTTTATCTCGTCTTCTCAAATAGACACGGTAAGTAACTGGGCAAACATTTAATCAATGAAGCTCATAAATTCTACAATTTTTAAGATTTTTATACTAATGAGTCACAACTAACCAAAGCTAAACCCACCCGAGGTTAAGGATTAATGAGATTGTCAGTTTGATGATAAACAATATTATGAGATGATTTGAAACGGTGAGTGGAAAGGGCAGAATTGAGATTACTTAAGAGGATGCATCGATAAGTATTTGTTGACATTAAACTTGAAGACGGCCATGTTGTAGTCAGCAGGAAAGCAATTCTATGGTCTTGTGTTCCACATATGAGAAGTCTTTAGACAGAAACTCTGTTCATGGGATTTCCGTTTAGTTTTAAGTACACAGATGATCACGTTATTTTAAAAATCGAAACTATTTATCAGTTTTCATTGAATAATCTTGCCAGAAACGTACATATTTTCTGTCAAAAAATAATTAATACAAGGAAAGAAATGTGGGTGGAGAAAATAATCAAAACAACCACTGAACATAAAAGAGTCCCGGGTAACGCCAGATGGAGACAGTCTTAATCTATTTGGAGCTTCTTTTGTACAAAAAATGTAATCACTTTTTAGATGCAACCCGTGTTTAAATGTGTTTTTTTCACATTTTACATATTTTTAAATCCTATATTAATAATCAAATACCATAGGAACACACAAATAAGACACGCCTCGTAATTACATATAAATTAATCCCTTTGTTTGAGAGGGGGTTGGCCATTGGCCAATAGAAATAATAGCCCGAGAGAAGACAATAAACTAACAAATTCAGTTGGTTAGTTAGCTAAAGTAAACACTACACTGCAATCGAAAAACATACATCCACGCATTTATCCTGATGCTTTCCATATGGAATAAAACATGAACGTTTCTATGTAGCTTACTTGCCATAAATATATTTTCATAATATATATATATATATATATATATATATATATATATATATATATATATATATATATATATATACTCCGGTATATTATAAAATTAATGACATAATTAAACTTGGAAAACAACATCATCCCATTGAAAGAAGACGATGGCATCCCACTCACAACGGGTAATGAGAAGATGTGTGGAGTTCTACACCGACCTGTACAAAACCAGGAGACCCTAAGATCAACCTTTTACGGAAAGAGAGAGGGTTTCTACACTACCCCTTCCATACTAACGTCCGTACAGTCTGCAATTAAACGACTGAAGAGAGATAAATGTCCAGGTTTATATATAATGGCGACAGAAGATCTTCCAAGATGATGTTGAACAAATCGCAAAGATTCTCATCAGGTGATACAACAAACTTTCTTAACGAAGGCAAAATGCCAAGAAAATGGAAGGATTCGTTAGTTACCACTCTCTATAAGAAAGGAGGCTTTAAAGATATTAAGAACTACAAGAAAATGAGTACTTTCTGTTGTTTACAAAGTATTATCCTAAAATCTCATCAAAAGCATGCAAAACACATTTCACAGAAACCATAACAAAAGAACTAGTTGGTTTCTTACCTGGATTTTCTACCATGGACCATATTCAAGTTGCAATTAAAATTGTAAGCCAACCCCAAGGTAAATCTAATGAGCACTGAATACGAGTTGGCTTTGCCTTTGTCAACTACGAAAAAGCATTTGATTCCATCGAATTCATCCCGTTTACATCAACTTGTATCAGGTATTTCTGTTCGAGCCACAAACTCCAATAGGATAGTGAAAAGATCAATATAGAAAGAGGTACCAGACAAGGCGATCACCATTCCTCAAACCTTTTTACATCTTGCCTGCAAGATTCGGTGAGCAATAGAATTGACTGGGAAGGCAGAGGTATCAATATTAACGGAAAACGCCTAGCTAATCTAGAATTTCCATCGATATTATTTTCACAAGCCACACACCTAAATAAGTAGAAGAAATTCTTAAAGACATTCACAACGCTAACCATTTCGTTGGCTTTAAAATGCACTGTGGTAAAACTAAAGTCATACTCAACAAATATGCCACAAAAGCCCCAGTCATAATGAACTGTGAAAATATCGAAAACGTTTACACCTACACTTGCATAGGGAATATGGTGAAAAGTGGCGCTGTTGTCATGCCTAGAAATCAAACGGTGAATTGCGCTTGAATAGACAGTAAGAAAGGTAGAAAGCCCACTATAAACATTAAACGGGGAGTGTTCAGCGAATACATCATGCCTGTTATGACATCATATGGTAGTGAAATATGGACACTCAATAATGCAGCAATATAAAAGCTAAGAGTGTCACTACCCAAAATAAAACGCATTATGCTAAACATCAGTCTATGTGAACGAAAAAGAAACACCTGGATAAGACAGCAAACTGGAGTGAGCAACATCATCACTGCCATATGAAAGGTTACAGAGTAATGTAAAAACGGCGGAGAGACGACCTCGACAGCCAACTGAGTCTAACTTGACCACACCTAGCCAGAAACAAAACAAAGTAGAAGGAAATGATGATGATGATGATGATGATGATGATGATGATGATGATGATGATGATGATGATGATGAATTAAACTTTGAAATATTATAATCATGCTCCTAAAATAAACACTTAACAATGTTTATCCATATGTACGCACGTTTCAGAACAGCATTTTATCAACATTATTACATAAGAGTAAAGCTTGAAAACTTTTACGATTTTCATCATCAGAATATAGACTTTAAACTAAACTAAAACACAATAAAATAAAACAACACCCCCACAAACACTCACCCACATATATATATATATATATATATATATATATATATATATATATATATATATATACATACATCAAACCACACATTTGTATACAGTCGCATAACAAAAATTATTGCTTTTCTAGATCGTAAACATGATAAACATGATAAAAACAGCCTCTTCGTTTCAGTCTCCCGGGAGCGATTGTCAAAGGGATTCTTATAAACAGGCTGTATTGAGTACTTGAAAGTACATATGGATCAGCGACCATATATATATATATATATATATATATATATATATATATATATATAGCTACAGTTTCTTTAAGAAATAATTCGCAATTTCAAATCGCTCTATCATATAACTGCCTAATTTTACAGACGTATTTTCGTTCCATTTTATTTTTTCTATGCCAACATTCAAAAAGGCTACTATTTTATATATTATGTTCCTAACCAACACTTTCGAATCGAGCGGGTGTAATAGAGAAGCTATTACGGCTGACAAACAGTTATAACAGTTATAAGTTTAATTTTCGAAAGATTTGAGTTCTTCCATGCAAACACACTTTTTAATTTGATTTTCGTTGCAATTTGGGTCCTCCATACAAACCCAGAATAAAACGAATAGTTTATATCTAACTAACACTTCCTAATCTGGAAAGGGGAATTTATTGCGGCGGTCAACTACGACTTTTTAGCAGTTTGAACTTGATTGTTAAAAAAAAATTCTCCGTAGGTGATTTTGTAGGCCCCCCCCCTGATTGATATACCGTATGTTAAGTGTTCGATTCCTTTCGCGGAAAAGTGGTTTTTTTTTTATTTAAGCTCAGCCAAAACATAAGGGTTCAATTCCTTTCGAGGTTAACTTTTAGTTTCTCCATAACATTTTTTTATATTTTGGGGTAATATTGTTTAGGCTTTTTTTTTTCATTATTATTTATAAACTACTGCAGGCAATACATTAACACGCACCGTATTAAGCGGAAGCCTAACGTAAACACTGACGTCACTAAGTTCACAACCCGATACTGCAACTCCGTTTAGTTTGAAGTTGTTGTACTATTAACTAACATGTAAGGTAATATGAAGTTCAGGGGTGGGACTAGGAGTTTCTTTGGTTTATATATATACGTTTGTAAAATGACTTTTAGCTAGCAAATTAGCTTTTAACATAGCTAAATTAGTATTGCTATGAGCTTTTTTATTATATTCGAATCTGATTGTAAAAAATATGATGTTTTATCATACTTAGAATATTTAGCTTCTATTTTCTTGTCTAGTTCAAAACTGAATTGAATTTGGGAAGCTTCTCGAAGAATTTTTTCCAACTAAATTTTAAATGATTAATATAATTATATTCTAATATATATATATATATATATATATATATATATATATATATATATATATATATATATATATATATATATAAAACCTTGGAAGTTTTTCAACATTTAAAACTATATGTGTTACATATCCGAAGTCAGGGTACATAAAAGTTTGTTGATAAAACAAATGCATCTGGCGATTGTCAGTTGATAAGATAATTGTCGGATGACCAAAAAGTGATTTGAAAATAAAATAAAAAACTCACAGAAAACACCTGCACAGGAAGAGGTAACTATCGGATGACACGAAGGTCAGTTCTGATAAGAAACACTGTACCAAAACAGGAAACACCTGCAACTTAAAAAGCGACATAGACTGACCAATGGTCATAATGGAAAATCGTGTTGACAACAAGATATGCACCTGCAGTGTAATCACTTAAACGGTAAGAACCCAATGTCAAAGAAACAGAAATGTCGGAAAGGTTAAAGATCATATTGCCAGGTGCGGTTGTGTCATGCCAGGAAAATATGTACAGATTTTGGAAGGTCAAATAAGGTTCAAGCTGTCACCGAGTGCGATCTCAATGAGGTCGCCCAGGTGGCGACAGAATTTTTATATAATGACAACCGAAAATCAAGAGCCAGTTGACGATCGAACCTCGGAGAGAATCAACCGTCTAATTCCCTGTGCGCAAATCCTCTCCAGCCACCCTCATCGTCACCGACAAATAAATATACATATTATATTTTCCGAAGATACCCGTGTTGTCATTTTATTAAGCCACGCACAATACAACATATGGAAATAAAAACACTTTTAGTCTCAAGTCCTTCGTTGGAAAATTACATTGCTTGTAAATCAATTTACTTTTTCCATACACTATATTTGTTTGCTTTTAAGAATTTACGCTAGTCTTAATATTCTTTAAGGAATCATCAGTTTATATATATATATATATATATATATATATATATATATATATATATATATATATATATATATATATATATATATATATATATATATATATAGTAGAAGTTGGTCCTCGTTTTGAAATCGTTGTGTATTATGGATAAGAAATTGTGTTTTGAAACCAAGCAACGCGTACATTTTGTTTTAAATAAATATCTATTTATTTAAATTCAACTAAGTTTCGACTTAATAATCATCGTCAGGAATATTAAAAAAAAATTTTCCTTTTTTTTCTTTGTGATATTATATCACTAGAAAATCCGTGTGGTCTTGTTACAGTGAAGTTTTTTTTTTAATATCTTTGTCATGATGGAAGCGCGGGCGCGCGTAGATGTGGTAGAAATTGATCCTCGTTTTGAAAACGCTGTGTTTTATGGATAATAAATTGTGTTTTGAATCCAAGCAACGACGTATGTTTTGTTTTAAATAATTATTTATTTATTTGAATTGAATTAAGGTATAATACACAATGCTTTACACGACTTATTAAGTCGAAACTTAGTTGAACTTAAATAAATAGATATTTATTTAAAACAAGATTTACGCGTTGCTTGGCTTCAAAACACAAATTTCTTATATATATATATATATATATATATATATATATATATGTTAATAGATAAATAGATAGAAATGAAACGTATTTCTGTGTGAACTGGGAATTATAAATATACTTGCATGGTACGTGTATGAGTAGATCCAATTAAACGATTTTGATCGTTAATATGCGTGCACACACACACACACACACATATATATATATATATATATATATATATATATATATATATATATATATATATAATACATAATTAAATTACAAGCATTTGAACGTAATTCCTGGAAGCATGTAGTTTTTAAGACCTTATTCCTAATTCGTTAAGGCGAGAGAGAAAATAAAAACATAATAAAAATGCTAAAACTGAATTTAAAAACTTGCCTAAGGTCCGCCAAAAATTAATTCAAACGCATAAACAGCGAAGCGCACTAATTTGAGCTCCGGCGGATTCTCGCGATCTTTCGTGAAATCTCGCGTATTTTTATTTTTCTTCTCACTCGTGAATAATGAGTGCCATACACAATCGCTTACTAAATATCCTTCTTCTTTTTCACGCTTTCAAATTATTATTTTCTCTCACCCTCCCTACGCCTTTCTATTTTCGTCTCCATTTCTCGCACACTCATTTTGTTGCTTACGATCTCACCTACTATATTTTACCCCCCCCCCTCCCTCTCTCTCTCTCTCTCTCTCTCTTCCTTTCTCTCTCTTTATTCCGTCCTCCCTACGATATGTTTTATTCTCTTCCGTACTGATATATTTATATCTCTTACTTACTCTATATAACATCATCATATTTTTATTTTTACTCTTTATTTCTCCTCCCCTCTCTCTCTCTCTCTCTCTCTCTCTCTCTCTCTATATATATATATATATATATATATATATATATATATATATATATATATATAGTGATTGTATTTTTGTCGCCTAAATGTTAATCCAATGAAACTCCGGTGTTTATACAATAGTGCTCAATAACAAGTAGGGCTGTATTATAGTATATTATATATATTTTATTTATACAAACATTAAACATTATTAGGTACATATTTGCATACATGTTTCAGCTGCCATTTCGTCCGAAATCCAGCTTCCTCGAGCCTCGTACCAATCGAAAATAAGGCTGAGAGAGAAAAAGCAAATTTGTACGAGGCCTGAGAAATATATAGTGATTGTATTTTTGTCGCCTAAATGTTAATCCAATGAAACTCCGGTGTTTATACAATAGTGCTCAATAACAAGTAGGGCTGTATTATAGTATATTATATATATTTTATTTATACAAACATTAAACATTATTAGTTACATATTTGCATACATGTTTCAGCTGCCATTTCGTCCGAAATCCAGCTTCCTCGAGCCTCGTACCAATCGAAAATAAGGCTGAGAGAGAAAAAGCAAATTTGTACGAGGCCTGAGAAAGCTGGATTTCGAACAAAATGGTGGCTGATACATATAAACACATATGTAGCTAATTATGTTTTTTATAAATAAATGAACTTATACTATATATATATATACATTATTAAATCTAACAGCTATTAGCAACATTGGTTTTACAATCACTACCCGATCATGCCGCCTCACCATGCATTTATAACACTAAAATTATGCGTTTCGAAACCAATTTAAAAAAAAATTAAAATCTACATAAAAACACAACAACCTAAAATTAACATCACATATAAAACCAGTGGTAACATTTTAAAATGCTTAACGTAATGCGATTTTGTTCTGTGATGCCATCCAGCCTTGCTGAATTTAAATCCTCAACGACTTCCTGAAACAATGCGAAAAACGTTCTCTGCGCGTTTCTTTTCCGTCTTTTTAAAATTCTCTTCTTTCTCCAGCTTTTTTGTTCATTTGCTTTTGACACCTGATGATGATTCGACGAAGAATCGAAAATGTTCGTGAAACCTGTGGACCCTATTGAACATTTATTATTTTTTTGATTTTACTACAGAAAAAAACACCAGAAAAATTGAAAAATAACAAAAGGTATAATAAAACAGACGAATTCTGTTATTTTTAACAATGATTGCATAAATGAGAAAATGCTGCCTAAATACACACAATATATATATATATATATATATATATATATATATATATATATATATATATATAGTCTAAAGAAGCTTTGAGTCATTTTAAACATAAGAGAAAAAAGGGAAATGCAGTTTAAATTCTCAGAGAAACTAACTAAATCCAAGATATCGCAGACTTAGCATTCGTTGGAAAATTCATTAATAAAAAAGGGGGATTCAAGTATCTAACAGTGAAACAAAAACAGGGGACCCTAACTTAAGCTTGAAATATTAAAACGGGGATCATCAGTTGTTTACTATGTAACTGTTTCGGAGATTTAAAAACCGAACAGTTATAATATACATGGCTCTCCAATGGTACTGATCAAACGACCATTTCCCCAATAATCAAGTGTAGAAATAATTCAACTTAAATGTCACTAATATATACATAAATTAGTAAATATTAATAATAATAATAATAATAATAATAATAATAATAATAATAATAATAATAATAATAATAATAATATATTACCCTTAACATTACCGTGTGATATGGTAATTTGCATATCAAATAACATTACTTGTAATAATAATAATAATAATAATAATAATAATAATAATAATAATATAACAGTATTGAAACACTACACTCAAGAACCATTCTGCGATATGGTAGCTAGCAATAAAATTATATAGGAATAAAAGTTGCATTGAAAAAAAAGCTTAAGTACCTTAGGCAAGTAGATAAGAGGAAGGAAACCTAGCCATTCAGATCTAAATACCCAATATATATATATATATATATATATATATATATATATATATATATATGGGAAATGAAAAGGAGAAACCAAAAAGGATGTATTTTTTATTTGTTCATCAACGTTTCACCTTTATTTGTAAGACTTCTTCAGGGTAATAATGTTAAGAAAAATGTCATACAAGTACGTGAACATATTTGGTTTACATGATGGTTGATGGGAGGAAATAGTAGCCCTTACTGGAAGCAGTAGGAACAGAGTCCGAGCTTGGTGAAGTCAGTCGTGTTCCTACTGCTTCCACGTTGTATCCACAACGTAAACAATCCGGAGAATTTTTACAGTGTTTATATAATAGTGCTCAATAATAAATAGAGCTATTTACTTGTAATAAAAAGTTGTATTCATACAAACATAATTTGGCTACACATTTTTAAAAAGTTTCAGTCACAGCTTCTAGAAGCCTGACATCCTCCAGCCATTTAATATTTGAACTTTTAAAGAGTTATTTCAAACATTGCAATAGTTATAAATGAATAAATTACTTATCTGAGTTATATCATACTGTGATTTTATGTCAATTTTAGAGCAACCGAAATCTTATACATGTCTCTGTAAAAAAATCAGAGCATACTTGAACAAATTCATACCCTGTCATCAAACTCAGTTGTCACATGAAAACCAATATCAAGGCGAAAATTCATTCAGAAAAATATTTAGAAAAGTACCAGAAACGTCAATGGCCATGTGAAGGTGGTATAGGTCAGAACTTGATTCTATAATAATTCAAATGTCAAATGTCCAGAAAAAAATCTTAGATGCATATCGAAAAGGTTCATATAGGGTGGGCAAAAATAAGGGTCCTATTTTTAAAAATTCATAACTTTTTTATTTATTGATTTTTTTTTAATTTTTTTTTTTTTAGAATAAGTAAAGGACCCCTTCCGAAGCAAGCATGAGCCGTATTAGCCCTAAGGAACGTACCCTCATTTAGAAAACATTATTTTTGCTTAAAAAACTCAAAACAGTGTAAAAAACAATACTTTAGTTTTTGTAAGTTTTAAGAAGTGTTTTGTTTATTTCAAAAAATCTCGGAAGGGTCAGTCTACACACACATAAAGTTTGGTGAGTTTAACTTTTATTTTGTGGAAGTTATTCAAATTCAAGTTATTCAAATTTAAAGATAGGACCCTTATTTTGGCCCACCCTGTAGAACAAGTCCTTTAGAAATCAAGTAAAACTCACTCAAATCAAGTAAAACTCATTCAAAACAATTAAGAAATTATTAAAAAGAATTCTCACATCGGATCTGTGGAACCGAAATTCCTTCGATATTAGCAGAATGATTAACTTTATATATATATAAGTCTATATAATTATATAGACTTATATATATAAAGTATATATAAAGTATATATATATACAATTGAGCTTCATTAATATATATATATATCATTATTTTTTCCAAATGAATAACGTCATGGTCACTTGAATCTAATTTTCTATTGTTTATTTATAATGCTCTAGAGATAGAAATTAATACCTATTGAGCTTAAACCTTGAAATTTTGACTACAACTAATAATTATATACGTACATATATTTAAAACTTAGAAAAACAGACAAAAAATGTCTTTATAAATCCCACGTTTAAGATGCGAATATTTTTATTAAAGGTCATTAGATTTGTTTTATCTTTACTTTTGTATTATTAATTTATGAAAATGGCATGTCCATCCTTGGCGTTTCCCAAGGAAAATGTAACAGACTGATTTTAATTTATAAATAAAATAAATAGATTCAGAAAAGAAGCCATTTAACTGTCAGTAATTATGGTAATTAAAATAAAGTTTAACATAGACCTGTTTCCCGGTGTTGTTGTGTTTCTTTACAGCATCACAATTTACATGTTAAGACTTTTTTCTATGCAATTAATTGGAGTCAAAATAATTTGGTGAGTTTAGGTTCTTAAGCATCAAAAAAGCATTGTTCTGGTACATATTTATGTTCCACCAGGTTCCTCCTTTACAGAGATAAAAGTTATTTGTACAAAGCTCTTGGATACACAATGTTTGATGTTTACCTTCTGGTGCCAATATGCATAGACATTGTGTGGGGCCTACCCTTGAACATCCTACATAAAACTGTCCATGGCTAAAGCAAGGTGAAGTCAAGTTTAGACCAACCACTGTCAATGATTGTCCCTGGGACGTGTTAATTGTCATGGCAAAACAGAATTTAACTTGGAACCGAAGTCTTTTAAATTCAATTGCAGAATCTGACTGACTAATGGGTATTCTTGGAAGGAATGTCAGTTCGCCCTTTGCCACACCAGTTAGTATTATAGCTTATATCACATAAGATTGCACACTGTTTCGTTCCATTGCATAGCCTTGGAGCATCAAGATTCCGGAGTAACATAATTGGGCATCCAGCTATCGGTTTTAATTTGTTAATTAATATACCAGGCAATTCTAATGAATTTTTAAATCCTGTGGAGTATTGTACAGCATGATCGTCATCGAGAGGTGAATTTAGAGAATTAAAAGTGTGTTCCTCACCTTAAATTTCATCAAGCCGTTGTTGATTGATGACACATACCATGTCATTCTTAAGAGCTAGAATTGCTCTCTCCGTTAGCCGTTCAGAGTGCACATAGTTTTCGGCTATATTTGGGTAACGTTCAGTGAGTGATAAAACAATTGATCCAATACCTGGAGTAATAACAATCTTGCGATGGTTGGTTGTTGCAAGCTTGACAGCGCCTATTTTTAGAAGTAGGGAGACTAACTCACCAGCCATTGGGTCATTATTGAGATGTACACGCATGTTTGTAAATAACGTTATAGTCTTGATGTACTTCCACAAATATGACAATTTAATGCAAGCATTATGCTCGTCAGTGGAACTTCCACGTGGAACAATACGAAGTGTTTGTCGGAAGTTACCTGACAATGAATGTGTTATGCACACCATCACAACATCACGTCTCTTCAGATCACGCAATGTTTTATCTAGAGCCTCGAACGCTTTTTATGTGTCATTGTACATTCATTCCATTTGACCAAGGTGCAATTCTGTAAAACTTTAGATGAATCTGATCCTCTTTCTATCTGGCAAATTGGATCAGCATCTTTTGTTAAGGATAATGGCAATTAAAATGTGGTGTGAGCTGGGAATTTGGATCTCCTAGAACTGCACAGGACAAACCCACAGACCGGTGGAATCAAGTCCCGAAGGCCAAGACGATACCGGTCTGTAGGGTGTAGTATCCATCGGAACAGATACTACACTCTTAGCAAAACATTCCGGTTGTTATCATCCTCAAGTAGTCTATGTGCACTACATGCATGACTGAATGTAGTCATTACTTGACCATTAATTGTGTTGAGGTCCTTAAAGCTCTGTGGACCTCTAACAATGTGTAGAAGCATTCTCAAACAAAAGCATTCAAATTGATTTGGATGCACCGTGTATATTCTGGGTTTTTTAACGCACGGATAGCCTGGAATCGACTTACTCTGTAATGGTCGCGTGAAGACATTCAGAGTACGTGAAAAAAATCTGTTGGACACAATTTGAAGAAAGCCATTAGAGTAGTTGCAGATTGATTTACAACTATATCTGCTGCAGTACATTCAGTAAAGTATATCCACTGTCCATTTTCTAGATGTACTTACAGGTGAATAACTGGGGGATGATGTACATGTATGTGGAAGTTAAATATTCTCCAAATTGCTTGATTGGTTAATATGCAACATCCCGTTTAATATCTTTTAACTTCGTCATGAACATTACTTTCAATTGTGAAGATAGCTTGATCACTACATTTATTTACATATTTAAAAATGTATTTAATTGATTTCACACTTTTACAATATTCAACATTGATATTTGCATTATAAATCTTGAAAATGATTTTTGCCTACATGAACTGTTACGTTTACAGGTAGGGTAACTGTCGTCTCAAAACCTCCAGCTATAAGAGTTTTCGTCGATATTGTGGGTAGCCATTTTTATCCGACTGAGTTTCATCCAAGAAGTGTCTTGGATATCTCTTACAGCAGTGCCCATCTTTGAGACATGATGAACATCTATTTATGTTTCCACATGGTGCATGAATCATGTGGTGCCTTATGATATAATGTAAAACCGGATCTGCCACTGGATCCGGAATTTCCGCACTGATAACTGAGTCTATGTCAAGGAATCTCAACTTTTTTTCAAGCCAAACCAGACAATGCGTATGTGAAGATTCTCTTTTCTGCCACTCAACAGTGTACATGTATGCTATGACCACTCCGAACATGTTTCCTTTCGTTTGGAGTTGGATGAGGATATCTAGCTTGAGATAGAAAAACTCTTGACGATCATGGGGCTGTTGATTCGGAAAGAGTTTATTCACAATCTCATGCTATTTCAGGTACACGTTATAAAGAAATCTGCAGTACCATGTTTTCTCACATACACCATTGCATCTTGGGTGCCTTCATGCATATAGAGAGTTTATTCACAATCTCATGCTATTTCAGGTACACGTTATAAAGAAATCTGCAGTACCATGTTTTCTCACATACACCATTGCATCTTGGGTGCCTTCATGCATATAGAGAGTTTATTCACAATCTCATGCTATTTCAGGTACACGTTATAAAGAAATCTGCAGTACCATGTTTTCTCACATACACCATTGCATCTTGGGTGCCTTCATGCATATAGAGAGTTTATTCACAATCTCATGCTATTTCAGGTACACGTTATAAAGAAATCTGCAGTACCATGTTTTCTCACATACACCATTGCATCTTGGGTGCCTTCATGCATATAGAGAGTTTATTCACAATCTCATGCTATTTCAGGTACACGTTATAAAGAAATCTGCAGTACCATGTTTTCTCACATACACCATTGCATCTTGGGTGCCTTCATGCATATAGAGAGTTTATTCACAATCTCATGCTATTTCAGGTACACGTTATAAAGAAATCTGCAGTACCATGTTTTCTCACATACACCATTGCATCTTGGGTGCCTTCATGCATATAGAGAGTTTATTCACAATCTCATGCTATTTCAGGTACACGTTATAAAGTAATCTGCAGTACCATGTTTTCTCACATACACCATTGCATCTTGGGTGCCTTCATGCATATAGAGAGTTTATTCACAATCTCATGCTATTTCAGGTACACGTTATAAAGAAATCTGCAGTACCATGTTTTCTCACATACACCATTGCATCTTGGGTGCCTTCATGCATATAGAGAGTTTATTCACAATCTCATGCTATTTCAGGTACACGTTATAAAGAAATCTGCAGTACCATGTTTTCTCACATACACCATTGCATCTTGGGTGCCTTCATGCATATAGAGAGTTTATTCACAATCTCATGCTATTTCAGGTACACGTTATAAAGAAATCTGCAGTACCATGTTTTCTCACATACACCATTGCATCTTGGGTGCCTTCATGCATATAGAGAGTTTATTCACAATCTCATGCTATTTCAGGTACACGTTATAAAGAAATCTGCAGTACCATGTTTTCTCACATACACCATTGCATCTTGGGTGCCTTCATGCATATAGAGAGTTTATTCACAATCTCATGCTATTGCAGGTACACGTTATAAAGAAATCTGCAGTACCATGTTTTCTCACATACACCATTGCATCTTGGGTGCCTTCATGCATATAGAGAGTTTATTCACAATCTCATGCTATTGCAGGTACACGTTATAAAGAAATCTGCAGTACCATGTTTTCTCACATACACCATTGCATCTTGGGTGCCTTCATGCATATAGAGAGTTTATTCACAATCTCATGCTATTGCAGGTACACGTTATAAAGAAATCTGCAGTACCATGTTTTCTCACATACACCATTGCATCTTGGGTGCCTTCATGCATATAGAGAGTTTATTCACAATCTCATGCTATTGCAGGTACACGTTATAAAGAAATCTGCAGTACCATGTTTTCTCACATACACCATTGCATCTTGGGTGCCTTCATGCATATAGAGAGTTTATTCACAATCTCATGCTATTGCAGGTACACGTTATAAAGAAATCTGCAGTACCATGTTTTCTCACATACACCATTGCATCTTGGGTGCCTTCATGCATATAGAGAGTTTATTCACAATCTCATGCTATTGCAGGTACACGTTATAAAGAAATCTGCAGTACCATGTTTTCTCACATACACCATTGCATCTTGGGTGCCTTCATGCATATAGAGAGTTTATTCACAATCTCATGCTATTGCAGGTACACGTTATAAAGAAATCTGCAGTACCATGTTTTCTCACATACACCATTGCATCTTGGGTGCCTTCATGCATATAGAGAGTTTATTCACAATCTCATGCTATTGCAGGTACACGTTATAAAGAAATCTGCAGTACCATGTTTTCTCACATACACCATTGCATCTTGGGTGCCTTCATGCATATAGAGAGTTTATTCACAATCTCATGCTATTGCAGGTACACGTTATAAAGAAATCTGCAGTACCATGTTTTCTCACATACACCATTGCATCTTGGGTGCCTTCATGCATATAGAGAGTTTATTCACAATCTCATGCTATTGCAGGTACACGTTATAAAGAAATCTGCAGTACCATGTTTTCTCACATACACCATTGCATCTTGGGTGCCTTCATGCATATAGAGAGTTTATTCACAATCTCATGCTATTGCAGGTACACGTTATAAAGAAATCTGCAGTACCATGTTTTCTCACATACACCATTGCATCTTGGGTGCCTTCATGCATATAGAGAGTTTATTCACAATCTCATGCTATTGCAGGTACACGTTATAAAGAAATCTGCAGTACCATGTTTTCTCACATACACCATTGCATCTTGGGTGCCTTCATGCATATAGAGAGTTTATTCACAATCTCATGCTATTGCAGGTACACGTTATAAAGAAATCTGCAGTACCATGTTTTCTCACATACACCATTGCATCTTGGGTGCCTTCATGCATATAGAGAGTTTATTCACAATCTCATGCTATTGCAGGTACACGTTATAAAGAAATCTGCAGTACCATGTTTTCTCACATACACCATTGCATCTTGGGTGCCTTCATGCATATAGAGAGTTTATTCACAATCTCATGCTATTGCAGGTACACGTTATAAAGAAATCTGCAGTACCATGTTTTCTCACATACACCATTGCATCTTGGGTGCCTTCATGCATATAGAGAGTTTATTCACAATCTCATGCTATTTCAGGTACACGTTATAAAGAAATCTGCAGTACCATGTTTTCTCACATACACCATTGCATCTTGGGTGCCTTCATGCATATAGAGAGTTTATTCACAATCTCATGCTATTGCAGGTACACGTTATAAAGAAATCTGCAGTACCATGTTTTCTCACATACACCATTGCATCTTGGGTGCCTTCATGCATATAGAGAGTTTATTCACAATCTCATGCTATTGCAGGTACACGTTATAAAGAAATCTGCAGTACCATGTTTTCTCACATACACCATTGCATCTTGGGTGCCTTCATGCATATAGAGAGTTTATTCACAATCTCATGCTATTGCAGGTACACGTTATAAAGAAATCTGCAGTACCATGTTTTCTCACATACACCATTGCATCTTGGGTGCCTTCATGCATATAGAGAGTTTATTCACAATCTCATGCTATTGCAGGTACACGTTATAAAGAAATCTGCAGTACCATGTTTTCTCACATACACCATTGCATCTTGGGTGCCTTCATGCATATAGAGAGTTTATTCACAATCTCATGCTATTGCAGGTACACGTTATAAAGAAATCTGCAGTACCATGTTTTCTCACATACACCATTGCATCTTGGGTGCCTTCATGCATATAGAGAGTTTATTCACAATCTCATGCTATTGCAGGTACACGTTATAAAGAAATCTGCAGTACCATGTTTTCTCACATACACCATTGCATCTTGGGTGCCTTCATGCATATAGAGAGTTTATTCACAATCTCATGCTATTGCAGGTACACGTTATAAAGAAATCTGCAGTACCATGTTTTCTCACATACACCATTGCATCTTGGGTGCCTTCATGCATATAGAGAGTTTATTCACAATCTCATGCTATTGCAGGTACACGTTATAAAGAAATCTGCAGTACCATGTTTTCTCACATACACCATTGCATCTTGGGTGCCTTCATGCATATAGAGAGTTTATTCACAATCTCATGCTATTTCAGGTACACGTTATAAAGAAATCTGCAGTACCATGTTTTCTCACATACACCATTGCATCTTGGGTGCCTTCATGCATATAGAGAGGTCCCCTAGTAAATGTTTCTGTCAGTTGTTCAAAATTTTCAGTAGTGCCATCTAATATAGTTACATAGGATGTAAAAGAAATTAAATCAATTTTAATCTTATCTATATATTGTGTTAAAAAAAAGAATGTATTTAATTTAATTATGTGGCAATATATGTAATGTATATTATTGTAGCAAATGAAGGTGGTAAATAATTGCTATTAAATTACCTAAATTATATTTTAGAAAAGTAAGATTTGTATATCGTATGTGTTGGTTAATAAATAATAAAAGAACAAACTTTCTTAATCTTTTATTGGCCCCGTGTTTAATTTCTATTAAGAAAAGTGTACAATGACAAATCCTATTGTCGCTAAATATTTCTAATACGTATGGTTTTAAGGTATTAATTAATCAATGTATTAATTAATCTATTTATTAACAACTACGAATTCAGTGTCTGTTAATTGAAAAATGTATTAATAGGATATTATGTGTTCGGAATATGCAATTATCAATCATTTTAAAAGATCGAAAATACTTACGTACGTGTGCTTACGGCTGAAAGAATGATGGTATGTGGAAAGTGGGAATGAGTTCGTTTTTAATTCTAGCGAATACAGGAATAGATCTTGAAAATGTAATGAAAACGAAGACGTAACGCGTGGAATATTAAATCGGTTAATCTGATATTCTCATGTAAGATTGTGAATATAAAAAAGAAAACTAATATTATATCGTATGTAAATAGAAATGAAGTAAAATTAGGAAATGAATAAAAATGGGTCCACGTTAACGAAGAGGTTATTTTAAGAAGAGTGTACGATCATAAATTCTGATGTCGTTCTGATACGTACGGTGTGAATTTCCCAAATTATAGATGGAATGCTGTTGTTTGGCTAATTATTTGATTTTAGTTAGTACACAATTATGAAGGTAGTGTCTGTTAGTGTAAAAATAAAGCATTAGAATAAGTATTTATACGGAGTAAATAATCATTAGTCTAAAGTGATCTTTAAAATACGTGAAACAAAACTTACGATGTATTTATTATTGTCATAATTTTGTCAGAATGGATTATGCTTGTCTGTATGTTTGTTTTTAAACTATGTATTTGTACTGTAATGTAGTAATGACATGGAGCAAGAATGAAAGAATACAATTCTGTTATTCTGTAATTTACCGGTGATGTATGAAAGGTTATCCTATGTAAAGAAATAACACGGTGATGTAGGTGGTAGGATTAGTAGACAAATTAGAGCGGGTAAAAGGGCACGCAAACTCCTCTTTGTAAGTTATTTTTTTGCGAGTAAGTTTTCACGGATTAAATGTAGTAATTAAAAAATGGATTTGTAGTAACTTTATATTTTTAGAAACACGCAGGGGGGGGGAATCGTATAGATTGCCGAGCGGATCAGTTTAGTCTGTGATGCACGTGGTTATTTTCTTACTCTCGCCAAAGTTACAGGGGAAAAAACAGTCTGCTTTATATATATATATATATATATATATATATATATATATATATATATATATATATATATATATATATATATATAGTGTTATAATGGAATAATTCCAGGAAGAAATCCGGGTAAGAGAGCTCAATGTGGTAAACAGAGCAATAATAACGTAAAATATAATAACACGAAATTACATGATTGTCGATGCAATAATTTATTTCAACCTTGCGGTTTTATTCAAGCATCCAAGTATCAAAAATGTAATTGTTAAGTTGGATGCTTGAATAAAACCGCAAGGTTGAAATAAATTATTGCATCGACAATCATGTAATTTCGTGTTATTATATTTTACGTTATATATATATATATATATATATATATATATATATATATATATATATATATATATATATACCAACGGTATTAACTCAGCGTTGCCATTGCTGGTCGGAATTAATTTCAAATATAGTCATGTTTACAATGTTTACTTTGAAAGAAAAGTTGAAAATGGTATTTGAAATATTAAATCGAGTAATTTAAAAAATGTTAGCGCGGTGGTGTTTTTTATATTCGTGTACGCTGTATTCTTTACAGATAGCTGTAACACGGACAAATAGTTATAATAAATCGAAACGAATTAATTATTTTAAATACAAATAAAAATAATTAAAATACATTCTTCACTGGGATATTCTTTGTTAAATTTTATTTTTGCTTCATGAAACGAAAGGAAATCTATGTCAAAGAAACAATTTCGTTTCTTTACATTCTAATATATTTCAGTTATTTTATTGACCAAACCAATAAATGCTCCTAGGTTCTCCAAACGGAATCGAAGGAAAAGTTAAGTGTTTGTTTTTGTGCTATAGAAATCGATATGTTAACAGAACATTCAAATAAGTTTCAATTAAGATTCACTCTTTTATATATATATATATATATATATATATATATATATATATATATATATATATATATATAAGATGATATAAAGTTACTACAAATCGATTTTTTAATTATTACATATAATCCGTGAAAACTTACTCGCAAAAAAACTTACAAAGAGGAGGTTGTTTGCCTTTTTATCCGCTCTAATTTGTCTACTAATCATACCACCTACAACACCGTGTGATTTCTTTACATATGATAACTTTTCACACATCACCGGTAAATTACAGAATAACAGAATTGTATTCTTTCATTCTTACTCTATATATATATATATATATATATATATATATATATATATATATATATATAATATTTATAAATAAATATTAAATTATTAATATATATATATATAATATTTATAATATTTATAAATAAATATTAAATTATATATATATATATATATATAATGCATATAACTCTTACTTACCGCTTTACTTCTATTATCTGTCTTTTTTCTCTTACACATGTTCTTGCACCGATCAATCTTATTTCTCTCTTTCTCTCTCTCTCTCTCTCTCTCTCTCTCTCTCTCTCTCTCTCTCGCATTATTTCACTTTTTATATCGTTATGTTAAAACACTCAATGTCTTATCACAACTGTTCCCCTCGTATATATTGTCTCCTCCCTCTCTATTTTGAAACATTTAATATCTTACTCGCTTCGTCACTCTAGAAACTCTCACTTTCGTTCCTTCTTTTACCTATTTTGTCTTCTCTCTTTCTCTTTCTCTCTCTCTCTCTTTCTTTCTCTCTCTCTCTCTTTCTTTCTCTTTCTCTCGCTCTTTCTCTCTCTCTCTCTTATTATATCACGTATTTACAAGTCGTTGCCTAAGCCAATTGTATCGATTAATTCATTCTCCGTTCACAGCCCTACATCCGATCTCGCTTTTCGCAACTCCTTAATTTTCAACGCATGAATAAAATAACAGTATACATTTATAGAAAGAAAGACGAATAAAATGCATAAAACGAGAAAATGCTGCATCGAAAGTTGGTGCAGCATTTTCTTTCTCCCCTTTTTAAGGCCCTTCTGTTCTACATGAGACTTTCTGGCACAATCTAGGTTGGCGCTGCTCATACCAGTCGATAATACGTCCTTAACAACCACTCCGACAGTCTGGGTCATTTTTGAGTAGGTGATGACCTTGCGTCTGTCGAGCTAGTATATGGCAGTTTAAGAGATCCACCCAGGCTTTATTTTCTTTTTTGAGAAGGTGTTAGTTTATTGCTAATCACCTGAGGTGCCCTTACCGAGGAATGCCGACGGAGCTGCTCAGGCATTTTTGTAGACTAGGGTGCACTTCTCTTAGTACGCTGACTTTTCAAAACCACACCTGATTTTGTGTCTAACCTCTTGCAGAAGAGGTAAATAAATACATGAGATTTTTCTTAATAGGAAAACGTAAGTAGGGTATTACAAAATTTCCGACAGCCATCATTCGCCCGTGCATGGGGTATTGTTGACACATATGGGCCGCTGCATCAACCACTAGTCTCTCCTAACCTAATTGGTTCTAATATAACCTAATTTTTTTTACCTAATACATCCTGCACTCTATCAAGTCCCGACCCCTGTCGAATCGCCGCAGTATTGCAACCCTGTGCGCTTTTGTACTAATGAATCACCGCTTATCAAGGCACAAAGGCCACTCGAGGATAAGTGTTAATGCGTTTGTTAGGTAAGCGAAGAGATGATTGAAGAGAGACGATAGGGGAAAAACTGGGCAATTTGTGTTATAGGTACTTATATGAAATGTGCTCCGATGAACTTAATGCATTTGTACCTTTAAACAAAAATACTCCCGACGTAAAAGACTAGTAGCAAAATACCCCTTTATTGTAGAGTTCCTTAGATTTTTTACTCTAATAGTTTCTTTCGTCGGACCGCTTGCCTTTGGAATTCCATCCCCGCTCCTGTTTCCTCGACCGAACAAACACGCATAAATGTTAATGCAATGTGAACACACATATTGCTGTACAACTCCTAGCCAAGTTGTCCATATAGTTATGGCCCCTATCACAGTAGCCACTTTACGCTCTAGTGACACTATACCTTGTTTGTGGTGAACAAAAGTAAATAAATAATTATAATTATAAATAACCGCATTGCGGTAGTTTCGCAATATCGAAAGACTTAACAAAGGACAGTGCTTGTGCCACAAAAATACTTCTATAAAATTAAAACAAATTCTGCTATAATGACAAGTCTGTGATGTTAGAAGTTGCACCACTAAAGTTATGGACATATGAGCATATATAAAAAGATGGGACATAAAGATCTTCTGCATTTGGAGTGCGTAGTAGACGGGTGGAGCAGGTTTCAATCTGTAGACTAGGCTCTATTACTTTTATTTTGTTCGTCAATCAGTATATCAATTTCTCTAACGTGTTAATATTCTCTATCAATAATCATGAAGCGGTGAGAGGAATAACTTTATCTCTTTGAAAGTAGACACGATGTGGTCAACAATGTCACCAGTTTTATGCCCTTGTCATTTGTTTTCTTTGTTGGTACCAAAAAGAAAGAGGTTTTCCGTCATCGTCTCAGAAATCTTGGGGATTTGAAAGAAGGGATCAGAGAGAAACTCGATACAAATACATCTGAGATTATACGGGGCGTCATGGAGTACTTCCATGGAGAACTTTCATGGAGGACTTCCATGGAAAACTTTTAGAACCTTCCGGAGACAACTTTTTGTTTTCAATTTCCGAACCATTTTTTTAATTTATGCTTTTACCCCGTTTTAAGTGTAAATCTTTCATTTTTTTTATCAGTTTTATATCTGCTGATTTTGTCCGACTTTTCCCAGATTACAACCTTATTGCCAATTTCAGGAACAAGTTCATCAATGTACTGTTGTGGAAACAACGGCTTATGTGTGTTCGATATAATCTTTGAAACGAAAGAATAGTTGTATGTTCTGTTTAGAAACATAATTAGTTATATCTGTATTTTTAATTCGTAAATACAATAAAAGAATGTGTCCAGAGCCAAAGCTATCACGGTAACCTCTTTAATCAAAATAAAATATACTTATATAAGTACTCTAATTAATGTACTTCATAAAATATATATATATATGTGTGTGTGTGTGTGTGTGTATGTGTGTGTGTGATGTTACAACGCCTCTCATGCCAGATAAGAAAGGAGTCTGAACACCTTCCATTTAAAAAACATCCGCCGCATCTTGGGCGTTACATGGAAATAGTGCCCAAAACTGAAGTTTTGTCTCGAGAAGGTCTGTCCATGATGTTCACACTACTTAGACAACACAGACAACGTTAGTTGAGCCACGTTTACCATATGGCAGTTAGTTGCTACTCCAACGATCTCTTGCATGAGGTTCTGGTAGCCAATCCGATCTAAACGGAGAGGAACCCTGTCCAAACACATCAAGTTAGGAGAGAAGAAGCTGACACAGGTCGCCACGGAGAGGCGGGTCCGCAGAAAGCACAGCATCGGCTCAAACGAATAAGGGGCAGAACACACATGCGACATCTGTTGTAGAGACTGCAGCTTTCGCATCGGCCTCTACAGAAACAGACGTCGATTCTGCAGCCAAAATAAAAACTGAGATGCTAGTCATTGTCAACCCTGACTAATCGAGGCCTACTAGAATATATATGGTTATCGGGTTCTATCTCCAGTCGTTGTGTATTTTGTTTACGTAGATGTTTCTGCCTTCCCTACAAATACGACGAAGTATGCATTTTTTTTTCATTTAGTTAATATTCGCTGTTAGTGAAGAAAACATCTCGACATCAACGCGAAGTTGAAGGTTCTTACATTCCAATAAGACAAAAAAAACTGTATGCCATCGCGTTGCATTCATATATCATTTTTGAAGTGGTACTCATCACTTGCTCTGTTCATATTATAACATGTTTTCTTAATAATTTCATAGAATGCAACTGGAAGCCATTTCTTGGGGTTGGGAGAGATAGCGGCGCCATTCACGAAGACATTTCTGATGGCACCTTTCCAGGAATGATACTTTTTTTGTATTGAATTTTTTAAGACACTTGAGAAATGATGTGCGAGTATTTTTGTTCAATGTTAACATGCGTCCATACATTTCCATGTCCTTCGTTCAATGAGTTTGTTTGTCTGTCACGCTTCAGTGTAAAATAGCATTGACATTGTTAAGCGCGCAGATTGAATAAGCGCACCTTGTCCAAGCATGTATATAAGATGTTATTTCAGTTGGTCAGTCGGTCAGACTTATGTTTGAAAACAACGATAAATAAGTGTGTGTGTGTTTTATTCTATTTTCGTCACTAAATAGATGTTTGTCGGTCTGTCATGCTTCAGTGTTAAAAAGCATTTTAATCGCTAAGCGCGCAGATTGAATGGATGCTAATTAATATTTCCCATTCTTGTTAAGTTTATGAATCAATGAAAGAAAACATATGTATAAGAGACTTTCCGTCAGTCGATCGCTCGTTCAGTGTATCACACTTAAGTTTTATAATAGTATCTACGTTGGTCTGTAACGTTTAAACATGAAATACTATTCTAAAGGCATGCGACGTGTGTCTATAAGACGATATGTCTGTTCGTCAAACTGTCACGTCTAAATATGAGATAGTGTTTTCATCGTTAAGTTCGGAAATTGAATGGATGTATCTTTAGAGTATCTATTCTTATTTTTCTTTTTTAACTTCCGCTTTCGGTAAAATAGCAGGCATCTTGTCTAATAATAATTGCAGGCAGCTAAAATCTAAAATTATAATAAATCATCTAAAATTATAATATATTTTCCAAGACTTACATAATACTCTGAATTCCGAATTAATACTCGTAATCTTAATAAATACACATCATAAATCATAATACATCATCTAATATCAAAATAATACTATGAAACTATATCATTATCCTACAAAATTCTAATACATCCTCTAATATCAAAATAATACCATGAAACTTTATCATATCCTACAAAATTCTAATACATCCTCTAATATAAAAATAATACCATGAAACTATATCATATCCTACAAAATTCTAATACATCCTCTAATATCAAAATAATATCATGAAACTATATCATACCCTACAAAATTCTAATACATCCTCTAATATCAAAATAATACTATGAAACAATATCATATCCTACAAAATTCTAATACATCCTCTAATATCAAAATATTACCATGAAACAATATCATATCCTACAAAATTCTAATACATACTCTAATATCAAAATAATATCATGAAACTATATCATATTCTACAAAATTCTAATACATCCTCTAATATCAAAATAATACCATGTAACTATATCATATCCTACAAAATTCTAATACATCCTCTAATATCAAAATAATACCATGAAACAATATCATATCCTACAAAATTCTAATACATCCTCTAATATCAAAATAAGACCATGAAACTATATCATATCCTACAAAATTCTAATACATCCTCTAATATCAAAATAATACCATGAAACTTTATCATATCCTACAAAATTCTAATACATCCTCTAATATCAATATAATACCATGAAACTATATCCTATCCCACAAAATTCTAATACATCCTCTAATATCAAAATAATCCCATGAAACTATATCATATCCGACAAAATTCTAATACATCCTCTAATATCAAAATAATACCATGAAACAATATCATATCCTACAAAATTCTAATACATCCTCTAATATCAAAATAATACCATGAATCTATATCATATCCTACAAAATTCTAATACATCCTCAAATATCAAAATAATACCATGAAACGTTATCACATCCTACAAAATTCTAATACATCCTCTAATATCAAAATAATACCATGAAACTTTATAATATCCTACAAAATGCTAATACATCCTCTAATATCAAAATAATACCATGAAACTATATCATATCCGACAAAATTCTAATACATCCTCTAATATCAAAATAATACCATGAAACTATATCCTATCCTACAAAATTCTAATACATCCTCTAATATCAAAATAATACCATGAAACAATATCATATCCTACAAAATTCTAATACATCCTCTAATATCAAAATAATACCCTGAAACTATATCATATCCGCCAAAATTCTTATACATCCTCTAATATCAAAATAATACCATGAAACTTTATCATATCCTACAAAATTCTAATACATCCTCTAATATCAAAATAATACCATGAAACTATATCATATCCTACAAAATTCTAATACATCCTCTAATATCAAAATAATACCATGAAACTTTATCATATCTTACAAAATTCTAATACATCCTCTAATATCAAAATAATACAATGAAACTATATCATATCCTACAAAATTCTAATACATCCTCTAATATCAAAATAATACCATGAAACTATATCATATCTTACAAAATTCTAATACATCCTCTAATATCAAAATCATACCATGAAACTATATCATATCCTACAAAATTCTAATACATCCTCTAATATCAAAATAATACCATGAAACTATATCATATCCTACAAAATTCTAATACATCCTCTAATATCAAAATAATACCATGAAACTATATCATATCCTACAAAATTCTAATACATCCTCTAATATCAAAATAATACCATGAAACTATATCATATCCTACAAAATTCTAATACATCCTCTAATATCAAAATAATACCATGAAACTATATCATATCCTACAAAATTCTAAAACATCCTCTAATATCAAAATAATACCATGAAACTATATCATATCCTACAAAATTCTAATACATCCTCTAATATCAAAATAATACCATGAAACTATATCATATCCTACAAAATTCTAATACATCCTCTAATATCAAAATAATACCATGAAACTATATCATATCCTACAAAATTCTAATACATCCTCTAATATCAAAATAATACCATGAAACTATATCATATCCTACAAAATTCTAATACATCCTCTAATATCAAAATAATACCATGAAACTATATCATATCCTACAAAATTCTAATACATCCTCTAATATCAAAATAATACCATGAAACTATATCATATTCTACAAAATTCTAATACATCCTCTAATATCAAAATAATACCATGAAACTATATCATATCCTACAAAATTCTTATACATCCTCTAATATCAATATAATACTATGAAACTATATCATATCCTACAAAATTCTAATACATGCTCTAATATCAAAATAATACCATGAAACTATATCATATCCTACAAAATTCTAATACATCCTCTAATATCAAAATAATACCATGAAACTATATCATATCCTACAAAATTCTAATACATCCTCTAATATCAAAATAATACCATGAAACTATATCATATCCTACAAAATTCTAATACATCCTCTAATATCAAAATAATACCATGAAACTATATCATATCCTACAAAATTCTAATACATCCTCTAATATCAAAATAATACCATGAAACTATATCATATCCTACAAAATTCTAATACATCCTCTAATATCAAAATAATACCATGAAACTATATCATATCCTACAAAATTCTAATACATCCTCTAATATCAAAATAATACAATGAAACTATATCATATCCTACAAAATTCTAATACATCCTCTAATATCAAAATAATACCATGAAACTATATCATATCCTACAAAATTCTAATACATCCTCTAATATCAAAATAATACCATGAAATTATATCATATCCAACAAAATTCTAATACATCCTCTAATATCAAAATAATACCATGAAACTATATCATATCCTACAAAATTCTAATACATCCTCTAATATCAAAATAATACCATGAAACTATATCATATCCTACAAAATTCTAATACATCCTCTAATATCAAAATAATACCATGAAACTATATCATATCCTACAAAATTCTAATACATCCTCTAATATCAAAATAATACCATGAAACTATATCATATCCTACAAAATTCTTATACATCCTCTAATATCAAAATAATACCATGAAACTATATCATATCCTACAAAATTCTTATACATGCTCTAATATCAAAATAATACCATGAAACTATATCATATCCGACAAAATTCTAATACATCCTCTAATATCAAAATAATACCATGAAACTATATCATATCCTACAAAATTCTAATACATCCTCTAATATTAAAATAATACCATGAATCTATATCATATCCTACAAAATTCTAATACATCCTCAAATATCAAAATAATACCATGAAACGTTATCACATCCTACAAAATTCTAATACATCCTCTAATATCAAAATAATACCATGGAACTTTATAATATCTTACAAAATGCTAATACATCCTCTAATATCAAAATAATACCATGAAACTATATCATATCCGACAAAATTCTAATACATCCTCTAATATCAAAATAATACCATGAAACTATATCATATCCTACAAAATTCTAATACATCCTCTAATATCAAAATAATACCATGAAACAATATCATATCCTACAAAATTCTAATACATCCTCTAATATCAAAATAATACCATGAAACTATATCATATCCAACAAAATTCTTATACATCCTCTAATATCAAAATAATACCATGAAACTTTATCATACCATACAAAATTCTAATACATCCTCTAATATCAAAATAATACCATGAAACTATATCATATCCTACAAAATTCTAATACATCCTCTAATATCAAAATAATACCATGAAACTTTATCATATCTTACAAAATTCTAATACATCCTCTAATATCAAAATAATACCATGAAACTATATCATATCCTACAAAATTCTAATACATCCTCTAATATCAAAATAATACCATGAATCTATATCATGTCCTACAAAATTCTAATACATCCTCAAATATCAAAATAATACCATGAAACGTTATCACATCCTACAAAATTCTAATACATCCTCTAATATCAAAATAATACCATGGAACTTTATAATATCTTACAAAATGCTAATACATCCTCTAATATCAAAATAATACCATGAAACTATATCATATCCGACAAAATTCTAATACATCCTCTAATATCAAAATAATACCATGAAACTATATCATATCCTACAAAATTCTAATACATCCTCTAATATCAAAATAATACCATGAAACAATATCATATCCTACAAAATTCTAATACATCCTCTAATATCAAAATAATACCATGAAACTATATCATATCCAACAAAATTCTTATACATCCTCTAATATCAAAATAATACCATGAAACTTTATCATATCCTACAAAATTCTAATACATCCTCTAATATCAAAATAATACCATGAAACTATATCATATCCTACAAAATTCTAATACATCCTCTAATATCAAAATAATACCATGAAACTTTATCATATCTTACAAAATTCTAATACATCCTCTAATATCAAAATAATACCATGAAACTATATCATATCCTACAAAATTCTAATACATCCTCTAATATCAAAATAATACCATGAAACTATATCATATCCTACAAAATTCTAATACATCCTCTAATATCAAAATAATACCATGAAACTATATCATATCCTACAAAATTCTAATACATACTCTAATATCAAAATAATACCATGAAACTATATCATATCCTACAAAATTCTTATACATCCTCTAATATCAAAATAATACCATGAAACTTTATCATATCCTACAAAATTCTAATACATCCTCTAATATCAAAATAATACCATGAAACTATATCATATCCTACAAAATTCTTATACATCCTCTAATATCAAAATAATACCATGAAACTATATCATATCCTACAAAATTCTAATACATCCTCTAATATCAAAATAATACCATGAAACTATATCATATCCTACAAAATTCTAATACATCCTCTAATATCAAAATAATACCATGAAACTTTATCATATCCTACAAAATTCTAATACATCCTCTAATATCAAAATAATATCATGAAACTATATCATATCCTACAAAATTCTTATACATCCTCTAATATCAAAATAATACCATGAAACTGTATCATCTCCTACAAAATGCTAATACATCCTCTAATATCAAAATAATACCATGAAACTATATCATATCCTACAAAATTCTAATACATCCTCTAATATCAAAATAATACCATGAAACTATATCATATCCTACAAAATTCTAATACATCCTCTAATATCAAAATAAAACCATGAAACTATATCATATCCTACAAAATTCTAATACATCCTCTAATATCAAAATAATACCATGAAACTATATCATATCCTACAAAATTCTTATACATCCTCTAATATCAAAATAAAACCATGAAACTATATCATATCCTACAAAATTCTAATACATCCTCTAATATCAAAATAATACCATGAAACTATATCATATCCTACAAAATTCTAATACATCCTCTAATATCAAAATAATACCATGAAACTTTATCATATCCTACAAAATTCTAATACATCCTCTAATATCAAAATATCATGAAACTATATCATATCCTACAAAATTCTTATACATCCTCTAATATCAAAATAATACCATGAAACTATATCATATCCTACAAAATTCTAATACATCCTCTAATATCAAAATAAAACCATGAAACTATATCATATCCTACAAAATTCTTATACATCCTCTAATATCAAAATAATACCATGAAACTGTATCATCTCCTACAAAATGCTAATACATCCTCTAATATCAAAATAATACCATGAAACTATATCATATCCTACAAAATTCTAATACATCCTCTAATATCAAAATAATACCATGAAACTAATATCCTACAAAATTCTAATACATCCTCTAATATCAAAATAAAACCATGAAACTATATCCTATATATCCTACAAAATTCTAATACATCCTCTAATATCAAAATAATACCATGAAACTATATCATATCCTACAAAATTCTTATACATCCTCTAATATCAAAATAATACCATGAAACTATATCATATCCTACAAAATTCTAATACATCCTCTAATATCAAAATAATACCATGAAACTATATCATATCCTACAAAATTCTAATACATCCTCTAATATCAAAATAATACCATGAAACTATATCATATCCTACAAAATTCTAATACATCCTCTAATATCAAAATAAAACCATGAAACTATATCATATCCTACAAAATTCTAATACATCCTCTAATATCAAAATAATACCATGAAACTATATCATATCCTACAAAATTCTAATACATCCTCTAATATCAAAATAATACCATGAAACTATATCATATCCTACAAAATTCTAATACATCCTCTAATATCAAAATAATACCATGAAACTTTATCATATCCTACAAAATTCTAATACATCCTCTAATATCAAAATAATACCATGAAACTATATCATATCCTACAAAATTCTAATACATCCTCTAATATCAAAATAATACCATGAAACTTTATCATATCCTACAAAATTCTAATACATCCTCTAATATCAAAATAATACCATGAAACTATATCATATCCTACAAAATTCTAATACATCCTCTAATATCAAAATAATACCATGAAACTTTATCATATCCTACAAAATTCTAATACATCCTCTAATATCAAAATAATACCATGAAACTATATCATATCCTACAAAATTCTAATACATCCATAAAATGCTTAATAAAGCGATCTAAAATACTAATGAATTCTCTATAATCTGAAAGTAATCTTCCAAGATATTACTCTTAAATCTTTTTAAATTCTCGTAAATCATTTTAAATTTTCTGAAACCTTAATAGATTTTCTAAAATCTTAATAAATCTTCTAAAATCATAAGACATCCTCTAACATCTAGGAGAGTAGAATGTTAACCTTGTGTTTACTTTAGGCAGCCTCGTAACTCTCGCTTCCCTTATTTTGTCCTTTAGTCCTCACATTCCATGAGTCATGTTTCTGACAAAGGGGGAAGAATTTCTGTTTCTGTATCAGAATCTATCCATTCAACACTTATCGTTGACTAGTTTTTGACCTTGAAGTAGTATTTTTTAGCTCCTTGTATAAAGTGGCTTCGTGCTTTGTCCGGAGCGATTTCGATAAAAATAAAATCTAAATAACACAGCGAAATCCTAAGAAACACTCTATAATCCTAAACTGCAACAAAATTTTAATAAATTTCGAAGATTTTAATAAACCTTATTTTTCGTATCTAATTACGAATCATTTTCTTTTTAACATCACGAACATATTTCACCTATTGAATTACTGACATGACAAATACTGCATACCTTCCGTGCCGTTTTTCCTTTGATTCTTCTTCAGGGATATCTTCATTTTCGACAGCACTCAAATATTTCAAGAATATGTTTCGAACTTCGCCAAACCTGCAAAAATTAGATAAAGTAAAGTAAATTCATAAATATCAGCATCAGATGACGTTTTTAGTCTGGCTCGATTCTGTTATTGGTCCCGCGATTTATAAAATCGGAGGACTTATGTATTGAGGCATGTCCGTCCGTCCGTCCGTTCGGAATTTTCTCCGCAACCATCCATTGAAGTTCTCTGAAATTTTGCATGAAGTTGTAACTTTGGTCAGGTTAGAAAGTGACATTCTCCGATTTTTGAAAAGAATCTGGTTAGCCTCCCAGAGGGTCAAAACCCCCCGAAATGGCAAAAAAATGACATTTTTTGCCCCATAACTTTTCATCTATCCATTCAATTTCTCTGAAATTTGGCCAAAATGTAGAGGCAATTGTTCCTAATAGAAAATAAGTATCACTGACCTTGGAAAAAATCTGGTTCGCGCCTCCAGGGGGTCGAAAGCCCCCAAAATGGCAAAAAAATAGCCTTTTCTCCCATAACGTTTGATCCATCAATTCAATTTTTCTGAAACTTGGCCAAAATGTAGAGGCAATTTTTCTGGATATAAAATGAGCATCCTTGACCTCAGAAAAATCAGGGGGTCAAAAGGGGGGGGGGGGTAAAAAATGCCCCAAATTGCCCAAATTTATTGCATTTTACACTCGCCACATCGAGTCACATACAGAGGGGGACCACGCACGCGCGGCTTGTTCGTATTATTTTCTTCCGATTCATTCTTGAATCACGGATTCACAGAGGGAATCATGTGCAAATTGCCAACATTTATATATATATATATATATATATATATATATATATATATATATATATATATATTCCGTCCCGCGAGAAGAGTCAGTGAGTACGAAACTGCTCAACGAATAAAGTAAGGGAAGTCACACGACACCCCTCCCCTTTACTTTATTTCCATGAGGCGTTTTCTTTATTTTTTCTTGCTATACTGATTTATACGTATTTTTGCTATTCCTTTGTTTATATTAATTCTTTTTATAAACTTTCCAATTTGTTTTCTTTCTGTCTTATTTGTCATTATACCTTCACTAATTGAGACATTATTTTATATGACTATTAGTGCGAATACTAGCGGAGCATATTTTTTACGTAAGGGGTACACTAGTACTAGAATAATATATAATAAGATTTTGATGTATGCATAACAGATATTCCATAGATTGCCGTCAATATGACTCGACAGTCCTAACAAAATGCGGAGGTTTAATCCTTGAACACTTTAGCCCGTGTGAGAAAAAAACAGTTTCTTTTCTTTCTGCTCATATCGTCATTCGATCCGACCAATCAGATCTCATCAAAACATTTTATCAGCAGCAGCTGGCCAAACAGTATTAAAAGGGTGCGTTTTTTCAATCTATCCTTAGAATCGAGGCTCACTCTCGGGGTTGCCATGAGCAGCTGCTATTTCCCCTCGAATTCCTTCTGGTTGAAACTGTATTTTCACGACGACGACAGTCAACAGCAGAATGTGCGCATGATGTTTGGAGATATTAAGAGTTTTTATTACATTCGCAGCTGAAATAATTTTTTAAAATGAAGACAATTAACAGTATTAATCTAATAACGTGTTGTAGTCTACACAATTTGGTAAGTCGAGTAGAAGCAGCAACGCAGCGAATGTTGTTTCATATATCGACTCTTGATTTGACAAAAGCTCAAATCAACAGTTTTTTTTAGACCAATCACTGCACAATAGACATTCACTTCGAAATCTCGCGCGTAGTATAAAAACCCAAACACAGAATTCCCCTGCATCTCTTTCCTTTTTTTCCAGATCCGATACATGTGCGCACGTTACAATCAAGTCTTGGTCTTTGGAGGCCGAAAGTAGCACAAACACATAAGGTGGGACACACATGAACTACTAAACATAGCGATAGCATATACACACTGCTAACTGAACTCTTTCACACACATATTCATACACACACTCTCTCATTGGCAAAAAGAGCACGTACGTATACAGGCGATTTACCACGTTTATTCCATTTACACACACTGCTATACACGTAAACGAACACGGCGCCAGGCGAAATGAATACACGCAACCAATTTCGTTTTATAGAAAAAAAATCTGACTCTCTGAACTATCAAACTTTAACAACCTTTTATAATGATTGTCTTAATAAGTTGTCAATAAATATTAATTAATTTTGTATGGATAGACATTGAAATTCTTTTGATATGGTCTTTCCTTCTCCAATGCTATCTGAGATAAGTCTCTTCAACTTGCCTACTAGTAACTATTTATACTATTTAACATTGTCGTCAGATCGGTTGAGTCGAAGGTGGATCGAAACTTTCTAAAAATATGCAAGGTTACCGCTTATAAATAAATCACATTAGTTCTTTATTTATTTCCTTCATTTTGCAACATTAGCAAAAATGTTCTTTTTTATACTTACCCACGTGTGCAGACAAACGGGTGGCTTGGGTACGTGCTTAATCTAATTAAAGGGATAAGAATCCGACAAAACAAACACCTTGGCAGGCTAAGCTACCCTGGTGAGAGTTTGGGTGCCAAGAGATTTGAAATTGAAATAAAAAGGAAGAAAGAATAGCAAGAACATTCTGAAGATGCGTCTATATAAATATACGTGTTTACAGATCAAAATGCTATTTTAAATACAAGCGTGACCATACGGACGGACACTTAAGCGTGACTGATGAATGAACATTTAAACGTGATTCACAGAAGGGCATTCTAGCGAAACCCCCGGATTAACATTTAAGCGAAGCGTTGGCCCCGGAGAGACATTTGAGCTGACCGACGGCCGGACATTTGAGCGTGACCAACGGATGGACATTTAGGCATGATCTACAGATGGACATTTAGCGTTGCCCACGGATGGACATTCGAGCGTGACCAACGGATGGACATTGAGGCATGATCTACAGATGGACATTTAGCGTTGCTCACGGATGGACATTCGAGCGTGACCAACGGATGGACATTTAGGCATGATCTACAGATGGACATTTAGCATTGCCCACGAATAGACATTCGAGTGTGACCTACGGATGGACATTTAGGCATGATCTACAGATGGACATTTAGCATTGCCCACGAATAGACATTCGAGTGTGACCTACGGATGGACATTTAGGCATGATCTACAGATGGACATTTAGCGTTGCCCACGGATGGACATTTGAGCGTGACCAACAACCGGATATTTAAGCGTGAATAACGGATGGAGATTTAAGAGTGAAACACGGACGAACATTTAAGTATGACCCATAGACGGACATTTCAGTTTGACTCGCGGACGAACACTTAAACGCGACCCACAGATGGGCCTTTAAGCGTGACCTACGGACGGACATAGTGTATTGTAAAAATAAAAATGCGTGACAGACGGATGTAAATACTATTTAAAACGTAAGTGTGACAGACCGACGAAAATACTATTTAAAACTTAAGCGTGACAGACCGACGAAAATACTATTTAAAACTTAAGCGTGACAGACCGACGAAAATACTATTTAAAACTTAAGCGTGACAGACCGACGAAAATACTATTTAAGACTTAAGCGTGACAGACCGACGAAAATGCTATTTAAGACTTAAGCGTGACAGACCGACGAAAATACTATTTAAAACTTAAGCGTGACAGACCGACGAAAATACTATTTAAAACTTTAGCGTGACAGACCGACGAAAATACCATGTAAAACTTAAGCATGACAGACCAACCGCTGTGCAGAGACTCATAGAGATGCTTGGACGTATCGAAAGTTTTAATTTAATCTGCGCATTTAGCGATGGAGATGGTGTTTCAAACTGACATGCGATGACCGACAGACGAAGTCTTTGATAGAGATACGTGGATGCATTAAAAAATAAAACAATAAAATAATAAAAATCTAGTTTAACAAGCGTCCCGTCTTTAAAGACAGGAACAGAAATAACCACATTATACGTTATTTAAAAGATAAGGGAGTAAAATACGTTTTTGCCTCTGTGTTTGAATAGCAGTGAATCAATAGATATTTATTAACTTTAACAAAGGCTAACTTGAGACCAATTTGGCGGGATAACGAGTAAACCGACTAGGTGGTTCCAAAGAAAATCTATTAGAAATCGAAGCATACGGTAAAGGTCGCGCAGAGGTCAGCTGAACAAGGAATCATAATCGCCTGGGTCAACAGCGGCTATGAACAATTTTAAAGTACCCGTCATATAAAAAGTTAAGATATATAAAATAAAGGAAAACACTATAGGTCGACTATACATGAATCGATGCAATACTCTCCCGTAAAAGAACTGAGTACTTTCGATCATCAGAAAATATATATATATATAAATGCACGAATGGCTTTATTTATATACGATGATATTTATTTTCCTCCCATTGCGGTACGATGTGACACAAGGTCGGGAAAGTGAGATTTAAAAACCCAGCGCCCGGGAAGGTGAGCACTCTGGCTTACAAAAAATTACTAAGAAGCCCCGTTGGCATTCCCCGGTAGGGGCGCCTCGGGCAGTAAAAGATAAAATTACTCCACCCTGAAGAAGGGAGGCAACGCCTGGGAGGGTGGACCTCCTAGAACTGCACAGGACAAACCCACAGACCGGCGGAATGAAGACCCGAAGGACAAGACGACACCGGTCTATAGGGTGTAGTATTCATCGGAACAGATACTACACTTTCATCTTGGCCAATTTATTTATATACGATATTATGTCACTAACTGCCATTAGCAGTTCCAGTGCGGCTCCGGTTTCGAATTTCACTAATTCGAGCCACGCTAGTGAGTAATAGGGACTAAGAAACACGTGGATAATATATATATATATATATATATATATATATATATATATATATATATATATATATATATATATATAAAGAGGAGTATTAGAAGGCCATCACAATGTAAGAAATGGAAATTTCCATTTCTTTCATTGTGATAGCCTTCTAATACTCCTCTTTATACATATTACACACAATGCTTCAAGCAAACTACCTCTCCTTATTATATATATATATATATATATATATATATATAAATGTAAAGTTGGTTTGTTCGTTTCCCATGGAAATATACTTCCACTATACCATTACCACTGAAATCTTTTTATAGCAAATCCTTACATCCGAGCTATGTTTTTATGTTATTAACATAATTTTTACTTTACACATAAAAAACACTTTTTATTACAATTCGTTCCTACTAAGTTGCACTTCCGGTTTACAATCCGTTTCTGCGAATCTGCATGTCCAACTTCACTTCCGGATTGACCTTCCTCCTCCCGCTGTCACGTATCTACTTCATACGTAAAAAGTGTTTTCCTTATTCGTTGTTTGTTTCCCTAAACAAACGTTTACACTAATACTTACCTAACAAACGTGCGTTAATTTAATTTCCTCTCTACTTCGATGTTTTTAAAACCTGCTTCCTTCCTCATTTTCTTCCCTTTAATCATGCTTCATCTCTAAAAAAAAAAACCCTTACTCGCGCGTTATAATTGATTGTTTATTTTAAAACCAGTTACCTCTCTAAAAAAAAACTCAACGTGCGTTAATTTCATTTCCTCTTTACTTCGATGTTTTTAAAACCTGCTTCCTTCATCATTTTCTTCCCTTTAATCATGCTTCATCTCTAAAAAAAAACAAAAAAACAACACTACTTGCATTCGCGCGTTATAATTGATTGTTTATTTTAAAACCAGTTACCTTTATAAAATTATTCATTTCTACTGTTTCATTTTTACAGGTCTGGTGATACCAGATCAGGCTGCCCTGTGGCTCCCTGAGACGAAATTCACCTACATTGACGTTTTTTTTTTTTTTTTTTTTTTTTTTTGTTTGTAAAACTTAATTATGTTCTACAAAACCAAAAACAAAAACAACAGCCCCTCTCCCTTTCTCCCTCCACTTTTTTATTTTTATTTTTCCTACCCTACTCCCGGTCCTGTATATGACCTTAAACTACATCCGATGGTGAGATCCGGCTTACGGACTTTGGGGAATGTGGAGCCTCCTCTTAATTACCATTGCTCCCGTGTCCACCCTGACCCGGAGTGGTAGTACCTGTTAGGGTCCCAACTATGGGTTAAATAGAAACAGATATTAAAAGGGGAAGGAAACAAAAAAGAGAAGAAAACAAGACCAGATTCGGCATTAAATAACCCAAAAAGGGTTGATATGCCGTAAAACAAAACTACCAAACCAAAAACCCTGATTAAACATTTGAAGATATAAAGAACTTGAAGCATAAAAACTTTCACTATAATGACCAGATTCGGCATTAAATAACCCAAAAAGGGTTGATATGCCGTAAAACAAAACTACCAAACCAAACCAAACCTACCATTTTTACAGGTAGGATTTAATACATAACCCACGTGCTTTAATTTCATTTCGCATTTACTCATTTTTTAGACTTTAACCATCCTTCAGGTACGATTTAATACTTAACAGACGTGCTTTAATTTCATTTCGTATCTACTTCGTTGTTTTTTAAACCGGCCTTCTTCCTCATTTTCTTACTTTTAACATGCTTCATCTATAAAAAAAAAACCATACTTGCATTTCTTCGACAACCCTGAACCGGGTTATAATTGATTGTTTTTTTTAATCCATTTACCTTTATACAATTATTCTTTCCTACTGTTACATTTATACAGGTAAAATTTAATACGTAACTAACAAACATGCCCCCCTCCCCGAAGATCATACTCGCCGTGCAGAAACAAGGCGTCGATTACTTGCAAATCAAACTCATGAACAACTGGCATCTGCAAACCAACAAGCTAGACAAAGGATGATTCAAGTACGTGCGAATGAATCAGCACAGCGACGTGCAGCCAGACTTGAAGAGGAACGGTTGCGGGTACAACAATCCCGTCAGGCATCTTCAGATCTGCTTCGTTCACAACGTAACGAACGCGAGAAGCTGAGACTAGCAGATCGGCGTCAAACAAGGCTCCATGCTCAACAATCCCTGGATTGGGATCGCCTAGCATTTCATTACAACTCTCATGAGGATTATAGTTTAAGCCACCATGTTCACATAGGCACTATGACTGAAGTGTGTCCCTATTGAAAAGCTCTGAAATTTAAGGGAGAAACTAAAGGATTGTGTTGTGCCGCAGGGAAAATTAAACTACCTCAACTGGCATCCACCAGAACCATTAAAAACCGGACAATCTCTTCATCTACACTGAAACGGGAACCACTAAGAATATTGTGTATCCACAAGTATTGGAAAATTAAACCATTCATATTAAATGGGAACTTAAGGAACTGGATCAAAATGAACTCCAAAAGGCCACCTCTTCATTTCAACTAACAGCCACAGCAACGCGTGGCCGGGTACAGCTAGTATATATATATATATATATATATATATATTATATATATATATATATATATATATATATATATATATATATATATATATATATATATATATATATATAATCCAGGCAAGGTAAACATCCACAGGATAGTAATCCAAAGAATTTCAACCGGGTTTATAAAAAGTGCTCAATATCAAATAGAGCTTTTATATATGATTATTTTTATTTACACAGACATGTACAAAATCTGCGACACTGGCATGTCGATGTTATCGATCAACATCTGTTATAAACTCAGATCTCATCAGGGATAGTTAAAATCCGATCTTATCAAAAGTCAAGGTCTTTTTAGTATTTTTAAAGGGTTTTAGGGGACATAATATGGGCACAGCCTCTCATTTGAAAGTTCAACTATTTCAGATTTACATTACATTTGATCCATAGTCATTTGGCACCAATTAAGTAAGATTCATCGAACTTCAATTTCGTCTGAATTCTTAATCGTTAGACATTTCCTAGTATACAAATTCATGTAATGGATTTTTTATCAAAATTGGAATAAGTATTCTAGACATAATGTGTAATATAATTATATCTTGATTTAACTCTTTGCAAGGGTACATAAAAGTGATCTGTTCGGGGAATTAAATTTTCTCCGCCCGGTACATATACGTTTGTGCATATATATCTGAAATTTAAAATCGATCTGTCGTCGCAGGTCACAGATCACAGATCACAACTAACGGGCCAGAATTGTCCAATTCATTGCTGGCCCTCGACTTGCAAGGTCGCTCGTAACTGGATTGACAGACAGCAATTGGTATTTACAAATGGTCACTTATGTTGATACTATAGAATCTGCACATGAACTCTCATCGTTTATCTGGTCATGAAAAATCTGCTTTTTAACCATAAAATTGCACATGGTGTATGAATGGTGCATGGATGGAGTAGGAAATTGAAACACTAAATAAAAGAAACTGTGCTCCTCGGTGTTTTGTTTTTTTTTTCATACCAACTGCAAATGCGGCATAATCACGTTGACACACCGGTTCTCGTTGGATCACCGATGTTAAGCGAAGTTAAGCGAAGCTAAACGACGTTGAGCCTGACTATTACGAAATGGGTGACTGTTGTGGTTGCAAGGTTGAACAATAATTAGTGAGGAATACAATGACAACGCAAACAACAAGGAGAATGCAATAATAAGTGTATTAAAGAAAAGGTATAGTTACAGTATGTACAAATGAAGGTGTCGAGTCAGAGAGTCTTGGTGGGAGGACATGTACGCTCTTCGGCGTCACTTCCGGTGGCATTTAGGTAACACACACTAAGGCCAACCTAAGCTTGCCATTTATAGTGTAACGTTATTCGTATATGCAAATGAGTGGTTGCCACCACAACAGTGACCATTTTAGAATATTATGCAGTATGTGAAGGCGGCGAACACTGCCCCACCCACCCCTATCAAAATACAGGCTTGAACATACCTTTAGCAAAGACTTCAGTATCGCATGCTAATCCACACGTGTTGACACAACGGGACAACAACATACTTCAAGGATATTCTGTTCTCAATCATGTGGCGAAGCTCCCCGGAGAGTGTATGCAATTTGTTTTGTTTAAATTTTTCACGTGGAAATATTTCCTTTCTTTTTGGTTTTCCTTCATTTAAAAGTCAGTTGTTTTGTTTTGTTTTTGCATAAAATATTCGTGTTTTAAAAGTAATTAACCTAGTGAAAACGTATTTTCCTTTGAGCACTGATTACATTAAATCCATGTTATATTCGGTTTTGACACACGTTAAACTTTTAATTAATTTAGCAAACGCGGAAGATATGTTAGTGTCGGCAAAGTTAGGTACAAAAAGTATCGTGCTGAAGTAGATAGTAAGATAAGCCAAGCATTAGCAATTGCTAACAAAACGAATTATAATACCCATGTGACACGTTGGGTCAGTATTATTATACAAATTATTATACTAAAGATGAGTTAATCAACGTTTGTTTCCCTAAAGCTTTTTGCTATATATTTTAATCACACAAAACATATATTAAAATATTAATTGGTATAGAGTTTGAGTTTTCTTTATCCATTTTAACTGTTCTAGTTAACTGTAATGTACAATTTATTCACCAATTGTAAACATGCACTGGGTTGCATGCTTTAGTGGTGCATGCGAATAGCAGACAATGCAGGTGATAGATGCTCGGGCAAAGGGCAGAGGGAGAAGCAGAGAGGAATTTGAAAATATTTAAAGACAATATGTTGTTTTGACGTCACACAAATATGCACTAAGCTGCATGTTTTAGTTGTGCATGCGAATAGCAGACTGTTGCATGTGATAGATGTTCGGCCAAAAGAAAAAGGAGGGGAACAGAGGAATTTGAAAATATCTCTGATTTTGTATTTTGGACCACACAGAATAGTATTTCTCTTTGAAATGGAATAAATGCATCATAATGACAGAATCATGTGAGACCAAAGAGTAATATTCGTAGATGGGCTCCATGATAAGCCCCCTTGAGTGGACTGTATAACTGTTATCTCTAGTTGATATCTCAGCAGTCAGCCTCTGGGTTGTCGAATGGTGACCAGTGATGAAGACTGGAATTTTATATTTCCGGTCAGGAGGAAAAGATTCCCGGAGATAGGAAGGGAGGAGTGAGACCTGGCTCTCTGAACATGACAGAGGAGTTTGTTTTTCTGGAGGCTCGTAGTCAGTTAGAGTTGTGTCTCTTCGGGCAAGTGTACCCATTGGGGCTCTTAGCCAAAGGTTGGTTTAATATTTCAGGTAATTTTCCTTTTAATTTATTTATGTTTATACACTAATTTACTGTAATTTCGGTCCCCTGAAATGTGTTTTCTCTCAGTGATAAATGGTATCTTTTCGTTTCGTACTTCTATGTTTTCAATTAACTTATTTAAATTACGTAGGTATTTTATTATTAAAATTTTTATTTTTGGACTGTTATTGGTCGTATCGCTATGTATTTTTTTTTTATCAAAAACTTTCTGATTTTCTGATGAGTCCAAGGAAGAAAGATCGATTAGTCTTCTGTTGTACGAAACGGGTCTGTAATTGTACCAAAGATTTTTGTTTTGAAAACATGATTCGTAAGATAAATAAAATCTTGGTCTTTTAAATGTAGCAAAATGCTGTCTATTTATATATATATATATATATATATATATATATATATATATATATATATATATATATATATATATATATATATTGTTTCAATTTCTATATTATTTTTGATTGAATAATTTACACATGTATTTTACACCTAAGTAATTGTTCCCCCTTGATTCAACCTGCATGGGAATCTGTGTATGTTTTGAATGTATTTTTAAATTTTTTATTCATAAATAAATCAATTCGCTGTCCGTCCTTCTTCTGCTTCGAAAGTTCTGTAAGTTGCACTGAATTTTTATGCCAAAATCTGATGCTTCTTTTCATGAAGCTTTTGTACATGATGGTATAAAAGGCGCTGACGACGACTTTATGGTATCATCAAAAATAACAAAAATATGAACAATAAAAAAATTTCAAAAAGTCTTGGAAACGATCGTACGCCAAATGCTTGTTAGTTTTGAATTATTGAAACAATGTGCAAATTATATTCATCTCAATTAACATTAGAGGCGTCGACTATCAGCTCGACGGTTGAGTTTCAATCACGGCTTGGGGCACTAACTGCTCTAGTTGCACTGAAGAGCTGTGATACAGCGAAACAGTCTGTATAGGGGATGACTGTATAAAACTTCCTTTCTTTGGGTAGAGTTTATTTGTAAGGATATCGCCAACTGCCATTAGCTTTAAGGCATAGCTCATTGGGTAAAACTAATTCGAGCTCCCGGCACTTGACAATGTTAACATTGAAATATCACATTTAGTGAGTTTCAATCCCGGCTTGAGGCACTAAGTAGTCTAGCCACATTGAAGAGCTGTGATACAGCGAAACAGTCTGTATGTGGATGACTATATATATATATATATATATATATATATACAGGGTGGGCAAAAATAAGGGTCCTATTTTTAAAAATTCATAACTTTTTTATTTATTGATTTTTTTTATTTTTTTTTAGAATAAGTAAAGGACCCCTTCCGAAGCAAGCATGAGCCGTATTAGCCCTAAGGAACGTACCCTCATTTAGAAAACATTATTTTTGCTTAAAAAACTCAAAACAGTGTAAAAAACAATACTTTAGTTTTTGTAAGTTTTAAGAAGTGTTTTTCGGCTAAAATTTGTTTTGTTTATTTCAAAAAATCTCGGAAGGGTCAGTCTACACACACATAAAGTTTGGTGAGTTTAACTTTTATTTTGTGGAAGTTATTCAAATTCAAGTTATTCAAATTTAAAGATAGGACCCTTATTTTGGCCCACCCTATATATATATATATATATATATATATATATATATATATATATATATATATATATATATATATATCACGTGATATTCGCCTACATAAGGTTTCGAGATCATCCGGGAACTTCCAGGCACAGGAATCAGCCATCGGTAATCACCTCGTTAGTACAAATAGTTGTTCTGACAGGTATTCCGATGGGTGGTTTTCTGTTTTACACAGTGCCAGGTCGAACTACCATCTCAATATTCTTGAGGCGTTAGTCATTAACAACTATCGACCTAGCCTGTGTAGACAAAAGATTTTGAAACATCAGTTGGAGATCTTTAATGATTCAAAGCCACCATAACGTTGAGAGATTTAATTTTTTTTTTTTTTTTTTTTCCCCTTCTCATTCGTTTCCTCCAACTGAAATAAGTTTTATTTTTATTTTTTTCTCCCCCCTTCATTTCTCATTCGACTTTTAGTTTTTAATTTACCATTCTGACGTTTCCTCTCAGAGGGTCAGACGACAAGGCCTTAAGGTAATTTTAACAATTTTCCTTTTTTTTTTTTTTTTTTTCCTCACTCGTCTGTTTCATTGATTTTAATAATGCTTCCTCTAAAATTAATCCTACCATTCTGTTGTACACGTAATTTACTTACATATATATATATATATATATATATATGGAGGGCATCGGTTTTATTTGTGTTGATCTGTTTGGATCATTCAAGTTGAACTCTTCCTTCATTATCACATGAAAAGCTTCGTTTTGTTTTGCCAATCTTTTAAATATTTAACGGCATTTGGAAGATGTCGGTTTCATTTGTGCTGTTCTGTGTGGATCATACAAGTTTAACCCTTCTTTTATTATCACATCAAAATAGCGTCATTTTGTTTTGCCAATCTTTAAATATTTAACGGCAGTTTGAGCTTGTATCCGGATGTATACAGACGTGTAGGATAGTAGGATAGAAATATAATTTTGACGATTTAAATTACTGTGAAGCTGCAGATAGGTGTTGCTATTGGCTCCTTTTGAGTATCTATTATATATATATATATATATATATATATATATATATATATATATATATATATATAAGGTTAATACAACAAAAGATATAAGAAGCAACTAATATCTTCAATTAGTGGACATCCGGATGAGAATAAAGTTCAATATACTGGATAGAGCATTAATAGCAATAGATAAAGTGAAAGAATAAAATTAGGTACGAATCAAATTGTATTACAATTCAAAGTTCAGGCAAAGTTCTTTAAAGTCCTTAACTCATGAGTTTTCAAAGAAAATCTTCTCCTTAGAGGACCATTACCGCAATGATATTACTGCAGGTAATAAAATTAAACTTTGAAAAATATATAAAAAATATATATATAGAAAAATACATAAATGTATTTACAACATCAAATATATCGACCCAAAACATACTATTTAGTGAAACTATACAATTTATCCAAGTCAACAAGTCTAAAATAGCTCCAGGCAAGACATCCAAGGTGTTGATTAAAGAACTTTGCCTGAACTTTGAATTGTAATAAAATTTGATTCGTACCTAATTTTATTCTTTCACTTTATCTATTGCTATATATATATATATATATATATATATATATATATATATATATATATATATATATATATATATATATATATATATATATATATATGCGAGTATATTATAAGCTTTACTAAAAATAAATCAAACAAAAAAGAAAGTCACTCAAGTTTAACATATATGTAGATATGTAAATACTTCAGGGAGCTGACATCCTCTTCTGTCTTGCATAGTCCCTGGTTACATTTTACCGTGAGACTCTTAAAATAACAGGATGGTGCCATACCTCTAGGAGAGAAGGCAATATTTAGCCTTTGTTCGAGCATGATTGTGTCACGATAAAAACACTGGTTTCTGATTAGTCTCGTAACCAGATCAGGAGTAGAGTTTTGTTGTCAGCCAACTTAGTAACCACTTCTCTCCCTGTAGAGCTCTTGAACGGCTTTTTTAGCTAACCTGTTTGGAGTCCAGGGGATTGAATGCTGGTGGTTGGATCTCTTTCAGGCTTTGTTTGTCTTGAAGTGATTCTACCTATCTCTCCCTATTTATTATTATGCCTTCTGCAAATCCACACAAATTACTATTTTCTATAATAACATCAGAGGTCCTAGAGTAAAATTTCCTGATGTTCAGTTCTTTCTCTTGGGCAAATCTCCTCACATCCTTGCTGTTTGTGAGACTAATATGAATGCTTCTATTGATATCAACGATCTACATGTGGATGGTTATTTGCCTCTTGTCGGCTTAGGCTCTTCCACGCATTTGCTTGGTTTTGCTCTTTTTCTTCGCATGGATCTGTCCATTCCCCGGTCTCAACCCTGAATCACACGGGTATCCTTTTATCTGTATGAGGTTTTCTTTGCTGCACTCCACTTCCTATTTGTTCTTTTTTGTACCGTGCCCTTCTGACAATGATAGATCTGTTGGTGATGCTATATCCAGCAATATTGAAGATGCATTGTAAATTCATCCGTAAAGCTTTTGTTTTTGGTAAATTCAATGCTCATCATTCTGACTGTCTCTCTCATACTAACCGCAAAGATCTAGCTGGTGAAATATGTCTTAACATTTGTTGTCTCATGGCTTGTTCAAAATTGTTACCTTCCTCACACGTTTTTTCTGATAATGATAGTCATCAATCATCCTTACTTGATCTTTTCTCACCCTGACTCATGTTCTATTTCCTCTTCTGCTTCAGTGCGTTCTTCTGATCATTCTGTAGCTGATGTTGATGGTTGATTTGTCGGTGAAATCTTCTATTGATCATCCCTTCCATAGGAAGACGTTCAGCTACAGGAAGGTTGATTGGGATGGGATTCGCAGCTTCCTGTGTGACGTTTCATGGGGTCCTATCTT